>CM029599.1:61108835-61541500 GCA_017311375.1 Mytilus coruscus
TTGATATGCTGAATCTAACCATGTATTTAGAGTTTGGATATTGGACCATAATAGGTGAATATCCAATTTAAAAATTTTAAGTTCTTAGACCACATTCATTCTGTGTCAGAAACCTATGCTGTGTCAAATATTTAATCACAATCCAAATTCAGAGCTGTATCAAGCTTGGATGTTGTGTCCATACTTGCCCCAACTGTTCAGGGTTCGACCTCTGCGGTCGTATCAAGCTGCGCCCTGGAGCATTTTATCTTATCATATACTCTGCTTTCTACTTAATCCACATGCTGAGTCAAATATTAACATGCTTACCGTAAAAATACATGCAGCATTGAGGACACAGGGGCGGATCCAGCCATTTTAAAAAGGAGGGGGTTCCCAACCCAGGATAAAGGGGGGGGGTTCCAACTATATGGCCCCATTCAAATGCATTGATCGTCCAAAAAAAGGGGGGGTTCCAACCCCTGGAACCCCCCCTCTGGATCCGCCACTGGGACATGTTTTCCTTCTCAAATATAGTATTTTGTATACTGAGTCTTGCAACAAATAATTTTGATATCATATTTAAAAAAATAGTTATACTTCTAAACATAACAATAAATTAATTATAAATGTAACAAAGAAAATAAATTGTCAATTGACAAAAATATTAAAAATTTTAAATTCAAATTTTATTTCAAAGATTTTAAATTAGAATGTATGTTGCTTAACTTTTTTTACTCAGTATATCTGATACAACTCGAATTTGATCTACCACATAAATGCAGTTTGTTTGATGATGAAGATTGATTGTTGTGTAGTTTAAGTCCAATGGCAAATAGTCTTGCATGTCCAGGAAGAAATTGAATTAACAATAAAACAAAATTTAGATCCTGCAATAGGGGTTTGATTCGGATGTTTTATGGGAAATTTGGAATGCCACTGAAAAAAGGGTCTACTGGATAGGGTCAGAAATTAACCCTTGTAACAGGTCACTTACAGACTCCTCACATAGCTGTTGCAAGGGTTCTTAATGTGCAGAGAGCTTGACACTCTTTCTACCTGAGGCATTGGATTTCAAATCCTAAATCTGACTGAATGTTTCTTGATATATTACATTCTGCACAGCCAAACAGACTCCTCAATTTAGCAAGGGTTTTACTGCCGGTTGGAAGAAGACCAAGGAATACGGAGGGAGAAGCAGCAATTTCCAATTTAAATGTTTTAATATGGATATCCACATGTTTAATTTATTCTGTAAATTAATTGAATTTTAAATGCATTTTAGATGGCTTCAAGAAGCATTTGATGTTCCGTTAGTTGTTCAGCTTACAGATGATGAAAAGTTTTTATGGAAGGATCTGACTTTAGAAGAAGCTAACAGACTTTCCTTTGAAAATGCCAAAGATATAATTGCCTTAGGTTTTGATGTTGAGAAAACCTTTATATTTAGTGATTTAGAATATATAGCGTAAGTGTGTAACAAAGAATGGTTAAATATAACACAGAGTTTGCTGTTTAAATACAGAAGTTTATCATTACACAAATTTTGAATCCTTACATTATCTTTCTAACTAACATCTAAATCATTTTATCTCAATTATTACATGCCAAAGTTGACTACCAAATATTACTTTAAAACAGGTCCCACTTCCCCAAAGTGGTAGTTTGGTCTTGTGTAATGATGATATCTATGCCTGTGATCATAGTGACACCATTTTTTTGTTGTGTAGCCAGACAGAGATGCTGTAGCAACATATAGGGATCACTTGTGTTGTCTGATTCATCTGCGTCACATTTTGTTAATGCCCAAGTCCTTGAAAATGGCTTGACAGAATTGAAAAAAACTTACACAGATTCTTCTAAAGCACATACACTTGTTGTTTACCTGCTATATTGTTAGAAAGCTCTGATTAAGTTTTTAGATTAAAAACAGTTTGTTTCAGAAGAGTTGCATCTCAGATTTAAACTTTTAATTTTTATTGTTCATCTGTATTTCAGACAAAGTCCTGCTTTTTATAAAAATATGTTAAGAACACAGAAGTTAGTGACATATAATCAAGTGAAGGGTATTTTTGGTTTTGATGACAGTACATGTATAGGAAAGATCAGTTTTCCTTCCATTCAGGCAGCACCCAGCTTCAGTTCATCTTTTCCACAGATATTCAACAACAAAACTAATATTCCATGTCTCATCCCTTGTGCAATAGATCAGGTAAAAAAATATTCTATTTATATTACGAATTGATATATATCAAGACACTACATTATTTTGATTAAAATTGGTGTTCCCTCACTTGTATAAACATTAGTTCCTCCCATTTCTGTAATATTTGCCGTCATAGAAAAAGAATTTTTAACGCCAAGCATTAAAAATGCAGTACAAGGTACAATAATCAGTGTTTTTGCATATTTTCCTAATTTTTTTATTGTCAAAAACTTGTAGTGTTAAATAAAATTTTTGATAACATACATGTCAGAACTTACTTTACAAACTATATTTAAATATGTAGGGTAATGAGAGGTATCGCCAAGAAAACATGCTGAATGGGAATAAACTATTCAGTGAAAAAAGAAATCCATATATAAATGAAAAAGATTTTGATAAATGAAACAGCATTCTTCCAACTGTAGCTGGTGATCATACTACATGAATATAGATCTTTGATTGTAGAAATATTATTGGAGATGGCAAAAGATTGAAGTACTAATGAACCATCTTTAAACCTGAGAAAGTCATGTTTTGATATTACATGATTTAACTTTTTTTATGATTTCTCAAATAATTAGTGTATTTATTTTCTAGGATCCATACTTCAGAATGACCAGAGATGTAGCTCCAAGATTGGGCTATTTAAAGCCAGCTTTAATGCACTCTACTTTCTTCCCAGCCCTACAAGGAGCACAAACTAAAATGAGTGCAAGTGACCCCAATTCATCTATTTTCTTAACAGATACTGACAAGCAAATAAAGACCAAGGTAACTAATATGGATTCCAACCTTTTTAATAACAGAATAAGATTTTTATTGATAAATACTTATGAAAAAAAACAATTAAATTAATCTTAGAATTCTGTAAGTGATATCATCAGTAAATATAACATGTAACATATTGGTCATGGACGTTTGAGCGAAATGGCAGGACATTTGAGCTATAAAAAAGGATGTTTGGGCGCCAAAGTATAGGTCATTTGAGCATCGAAATTTTAGGTAATTTGAGCGGAAATAAAAATAAGCAGAGGACATTTGAGCCAGAAAAAAAATAAGAATGATGAAGGAGTACCTCTTCCGTTCACCAGATATAATCTGTTACCCCTGCTCACCACGGGGATGTGGAAGTAGGATTTCCAGCAGGATAAAGTTGATAAAATGTGGAGATTATAACGCACAAAGTTTAAAACATCTTTTAATTGTAAAAAAACAAAGCACTGTCATAAAACTTAAAACTCGGCAATGGCATTATTATTTACAAGTCAGTAAGGGCTTGAAATTTATATCCTACATAATTTCCTGCTGGCAGTACCGTGAATGCAAGTCCAGGAGATTCTGTTTCTTCTCCTTGTCTGTTCGACTGAAATACATCAATATTCAAACTCTGAATTTTGATGTAAGTCACATATTGTAATTTGACAAATTTATATATTTATTTTAAAAACTTACTCTTTTTTCTTACTTTTTAAAAATATTTTCTTAATTCATATAAAAGTATCACATGAAATCTTGATCAAACGTCCTATTTGAAAATCCAGGAGTCGGTTTCACAAAAATACTTACGACTAAGATTGGTCGTAAGTCATGAACAATTCAGTATACTTACGATCAATCTTAGTCGTAAGTTTTTTTGTGAAACCGACACCAGGTCAGGTTAATATTCTGGCGCTAAAATGTCCTATGATGTCGGTGCTCAAATGACCTCTTTTTGACATTGAAACATCTTTTTTATTTATATTGTGTCATAGATCAAACTTATTTGTTCAGTGTATATTTACTTGTTTTTGTGTATTGTCTTTTTGATCGAGATAAGTCATTTCAGTTGATATTTTATTGTGTCTTTTTATATTGTAATGTTATACCACTGTTTCAGGTTAGGATGAAGGTTGGCACCTGTTAAAACGTTTAAACCCACTGCATTTTTATGCACCTGTTCTAAGTTAGGAGCCTGTTGTTCAGTGGTTGTCGTTTGTGTGTGTGGTTCATAAGTGTTTCTTGTTTCTCGTTTTTTATATAGATTAGACCGTTGGTTTTCCTGTTTGAATTGTTTTACACTTGACTTTTTGGGCCCTTTATAGCGTGCTGTTCGGTGTGAGCCAAGGTTCCGTGTTGAAGGCAGTACTTTGACCTATAATTGTTTACTTTTTATACATTGTGACTTGGATGGATAGTTGTCTCATTGGCACTCATACCACATCTTCTTATTTATACTATGTGCATTTTTTTATTTTCGCTCAAATGTCCTTTGCCCGTAACATATATTAATCTTTCATATTTCCTTCATCATTTTGCTCAACTCATGATAATATAGTGAATTATGACTTTTGAATTATAATATGGCAAGCTTGCAAATTATAAGGTAATAAGATAAACACATAGATAACTTGAAATAACAAAGAATCAGTACTAGATAACAGTATTGTGACTTAAATATGATATTTTATGATATAAATATTAAGAAGATATCCTGATAATCTACTCTTTTATACGACCGCAAAATGAAATTTTACCATAAGGTTCAATATCACAAAAGGAAGGTTGGGATTGATTTTGGGGTTATGGTACCAACAGTTAAGGAATTAGGGGCCAAAAGGGGCCAAAATAAGCATTTTGTAACTTCCAGACATAACTTGTGTGTTAGTGTATGGATCTCTCTGACATTGTACCACAAGGTTCCATATCACAAAGGGAATGCTGGGATTGATTTTGGGGTAATTGCCTCAAAATTTTAGGAATTAGGGGCAAAAAGAAGCATTTTCTAGTTTCGTGACAATAACTTGTGTGTAAGTGTATGGATCTTTCTGAAATTGTACTACAAGGTTCCATATCACAAAGGAAAGCTGGAATTGAGTTTGGGGTAATTGCCTGAAACGTTTAGGAATTAGGGGCCAAAAAGGGCAAAAACAAGCATTTATCTAGTTTCATGACAATAACTTGTGTGTAAGTGTATGGATCTTTCTGAAATTGTACTACAAGGTTCCATATCATAAAGGAAAGCTGGAATTGAGTTTGGGGTAATTGCCTGAAATGTTTAGGAATTAGGGGCCAAAAGGGGCCAAAAATAAGCATTTTTCTAGTTTCAGACAATAACTTGTGTTCAAGTGTATGGATCTTTCTGAAATTTACTGCAAGGTACCATACCTCAAAGGAAGGCTGGGATTGAGTTTGGGGTGATGAATCATAAGGGGTTCAAAAAATTAGGGGGTTCTTTTTTTTTTTTTCTTTAGAATTTTCCATTTTAAGTTGGTTATTTCTGATTTATATTTAAAAGCAAATAATAATGATATGGCAGGAGATACACACCAAACAGGATGTGTAAATTATTATATAATAAGTATTGTGCAATAGCAAGAAATTTTCAATTGCACAGTATTGCGCAATAGCAAGAAATCTTCAATTGCACAGTATTGCGCAATAGCAAGAAATATCCAATAGCACAATATTGCGCAATAGCAAGAAATTGTCAATTGTACAGTATTAGCAATAGCAAGAAATATTCAATTGCACAGTATTGCGCAATTGCAAGAAATATTCAATTGCACAGTATTGTGCAAAAGAAGATACTTTGTATAAATTGCTTATTTCTTGACCAATTTCAATGGGGTTTTATTCTTGAACTCTTGGGGTTCTTAAATATGCTGAATCTAATCGTGTATTAAGTTTTTGGATTTTGGGCCCCGTTTTTAAATTGGTCCACATTGAGGTCCAAAGGGTCCAAAATTAAACTTTGTTTGATTTCATCAAAAATTGAATTATTGGGGTTCTTTGATATGCCGAATCTAACCGTGTATTTAGATTCTTAATTTTGGTCCCATTTTCAAATTGGTCTACATTAAGGTCCAAAGGGTCCAAAATTAAACTTAGTTTGATTTCAACAAAATTGAATATATGGGGTTCTTTGATATGCTGAATCTAACCATGTATTTAGATTTTTGATTTTTGGGCCCGTTATCAATTTTTTCCACATTGAGGTCAAAAGGGTCCAAAATTAAACTTTGTTTGATTTCATCAAAATTGAATTATTGGGGTTCTTTGATATGCGAATCTAACCGTATTTAGATTCTTAATTTTGGTCCGTTTTCAAATTGGTCTACATTAAGGTCCAAAGGGTCCAAAATTAAACTTAGTTTGATTTTAACAAAATGGAATTCTTAGGGTTCTTTGATATGCTGAATCTAAACATGTATTTAGATTTTAATTATGGGCCCAGTTTTCAAGTTGGTCCAAATCGGGTCCAAAATTAAACTTTGTTTGATTTCAACAAAATTGAATATATGGGGTTCTTTGATATGCTGAATCTAACCATGTATTTAGATTTTTGATTTTTGGGCCCGTTATCAATTTTTTCCACATTGAGGTCAAAAGGGTCCAAAATTAAACTTTGTTTGATTTCATCAAAAATTGAATTATTGGGGTTCTTTGATATGCCGAATCTAACCGTGTATTTAGATTCTTAATTTTTGGTCCCGTTTTCAAATTGGTCTACATTAAGGTCCAAAGGGTCCAAAATTAAACTTAGTATGATTTTAACAAAAATTGAATTCATAGGGTTCTTTGATATGCTGAATCTAAACATGTATTTAGATTTTTGATTATGGGCCCAGTTTTCAAGTTGGTCCAAATCGGGGTCAAAAGGGTCCAAAATTAAACTTTGTTTGATTTCATCAAAAATTGAACTCTTGGGGTTCTTTGATATGCTGAATCTAACCATGTATTTAGATTTTGGATATTGGACCATAAAAGGTGAATGTCCAATTTAAAATTTTTAAGTTCTTAGACCACATTCATTCTGTGTCAGAAACCTATGCTGTGTCAAATATTTAATCACAATCCAAATTCAGAGCTGTATCAAGCTTGAATGTTGTGTCCATACTTGCCCCAACCATTCAGGGTTCGACCTCTGCGGTCGTATCAAGCTGCGTCTCATGCGGAGCATTTTATTTTATCTGACCAAATTTATTTCTTCTTTTACATTTTGCATCTTCCTATGTGAGTCTAGCTAAAAGACATATAGTTATAAATATGTATCAATACCTTTTACAGATAAATAAATATGCATTCTCTGGTGGTGGTACTACAGTAGAAGAACACAAAGAGAAGGGAGGTAACTGTGATGTGGATGTTTCATACCAGTACTTAACATTTTTCTTGGAAGATGACAACAGACTAGAGGAAATTAGAAAAGTAAGTTATTGAATTACTATTACTAATAATATTTTTAAATAGCAAATATTATTTGGTAAATCACCTATTTTCTATCAATTTGTTTAAACAGGGACTTTCCAACTGCAACCAGTTTTTTACCCAATGATGAATGTCATGAAGCTTGATAAATGTGAGTCGTTGCAGGAGAAAATAAAATATATGGGCATCTGTCTATCCATCGGGTCTTGTAAGCGATATCACATGTACAGCACAAGTCTTGCCAGATTTTTATGAAATTCATATCATAGTGAAGTCAACTATACCCCTTGGAAATATTAATTATATGGAAAATTGCATTGTAAAGACTCTCAAGCCTCCATTTCTCTAAAGATATTTATAAAAAGATTTAACGAACTAAAAAAAAATATATTTGTACTTATAGCCCTCCGATAGATAAAATATGTGCAAAACAGGGACATTGGAAATCTTTTTTTGACAATTGGTTTACAGGTGCAGAAGTGTTGCGATATCCCTCCTCTCAACCATGCTCCAGTTACTTAGAAATTTGTAATGGTTCAAATATTAAGTTATCTAATTGTTGTGCATTTCAAATTAAGTCCCTTGGAACCATCTGACTTTTTTAAGTTTTTGTGTAGAACTTTTAACACCTAAACTAACTGACAATGTTTCAAATGTTTGTGCCTATAATGTCTTGTACATTTCTATCCCTCTTGTCTATTCTGGCCTCATATATTTGTAATAAGAGTTTGTCTGCAAGTTGAGTGGTCACTACCAGTCTTTGATAAACTAAAAATCTGTTTTTAAATCTATAAAATACCTAGCTAATATGCTATTGTTAAACAAAACACAAAAATTAATCCTAAAATAACTACCTTATATTGGATTCGCGTGGGGTTAATTTTCGCTTTGTTTGCGGCACCTAAAGAAACACGAAAATTTGACCCCACGTAAATTTCCCTGCATATTTCAAGATTTATGGTTGTTTGAAAGACTGTTAATTATCGAGTCTTTTGTGTTGTTTGACAGATCACAAGAATATGCAAACTTAATAAAGATCTCTGTTTTAATAATAATTAATTGGCTAATCATACATGTCACACCTTTTGACAACACAGCAATCAGTGACATGTTAAAAATGTTAATTAGCGACGTTCTATTGATTGGTGTCAATACCCGACCATTTTGCATATAATGTAAAAATAAAAAAATCACATTTACACGGATATGTGTATACCAGTAATGATCAAAACCTTCAACTTTTATCATACACCAATGTAAATATTTTACGTTCCTTGAAAGTATTTTCGTTTGTAGTACTCGTATTTATTTGATATCAATTAACTGTTAATTGAATTAGTTTATGTTGTTTACAACTTCAACATTATGATACAGTAATTTTTTCGCGTGTATTTTCCCATTCAGTGAAATTTAACCTGCCCATTTTGTCATCAAATCGCGAAAAAAAGCCGATGCAAATAAAAACCTGATATACTGAATATGAACAAACATGAAAGGTCAAAATTCAGTTATGAGGTCGGATTTTCTTGCTTTCCCCTGAATTTGCTATTGTGACGTCATGAAAAAAGGCAACTGTGTCTGATGAAGTTACATAAAAAGAACACATCTTATTGTATCACACTCAATGCAGTGGTAAAATCTATATATACACCATCAAAGATTTCTCACAGTTACTGTTGGCAAGCACAAACTACTTAAACTGCTGCTAGTATTGAAATCTTGCAATCCTACTCTGTATCCCTTGACTAAAAAAGATTAAAATTTAACATGTATTGGCTTTATACCTTGTGATAAGTATTTAAAATTATGTAGTTATTTTTTCAGACTTACACAAGTGGAGAACTTTTAACTGGTTACTTAAAGAAAGAACTGATAGAAATATTACAGAAAATAGTAGGTGAACATAGACAAAGAAGGTCCCAGCTGACAGATGACATTGTTAAACAATTTATGACTCCTAGAAAATTGAAATTTGATTATTGACCATGTGTGTTATTTATGTCTATTTATTCATTGAAAGAACTTTGCAATAGGGAAATGAAATAACATATGTTAGGTTTGGATGGTGTAAAATCTTTCATAATAAAACTATCAAAACCCACCAAACAGATTTGTCTTTATTAGTCCCCTACCGACGAAGTCGAAGGGGACTTTAGGTTTACACTCTGTCCGTCTGTCCATTGGTCAGTCCGGCAACTCAGTTTTCCACACTTTTTTTCTTCGTTCTTGAAGATATTGATTTGATATTTGGTATATAGTTTTATCATGACAAGTTATAGATCAAGTTTGAATTTTGCTCAGGTCTGATGATTTAGTCCAGAGTTATGGTCCATAAAAAAAACTCTATAACTAATGTTAAAGAGTACTATTTTAAACCATATATCTGTACAAAGAGAGATAACTAATTTTTTAAAAGACATTCTTTGGTAAATTGTTTGAGGAATTTTGTGGCAGGTTTATATGTTATTTTGTATAAACTAATTTTCTGAATGCTACATGTATATATATATATGAAATATATATATATATATTTTTTTTATTAAGTGAAATCTTTAATTAGATAATAATCTATTTTTATTAAGGTATATATTTCATTACATTGCATTGTGTAGATAAAAGTTGTTGACATTTTATAGATAAGTTACAAATCTATATTAGTTTGTGACAAATGAAAGAAAAAATATTTGGAACTATTAATTATATTTGATTGTAATTTGAAAATAGATATACATTGTATTACATCATATCTAATTTTAGAGAACTATTAATCATATCTAATGTTAGAGTTTTATAGGTTTTCAACACTTTTTTTCATAATGCATGAAGATATTGATTGACAATTGGTATATAGTTTTATCATGACAAGTTACAGATCAAGTTCAAATTTTTGTTTCAATCTGATAATTTTGTGCAGAGTTATGGTCCTTGGACTTGAAAAATTCACTCATATATTCAGTTTTCCACACTGTTTTTAGTCATGCTTGAAGATATTGACTTGATATTTTCTTTTTGTTTACACCATGACAAGTTATAGAACAAGTTAGCATTTTGTTAGGGGACTATGTATTGCCATGCAATACTCTCAGAATGCTTGTTTATTTCAATCTGAAGGCCTTTTAAATTAAGCATTAATTATATTCTACTTTTCATTAGTTTCTGCTTAAATGACATCCCAAAAATGTATCACATCAGCTGTATTCATGAGAAATATGTGCATCTGCAGGTTTTACTGGATTGATTTATGTTAAAAGTAAGGTTAACATCATCTTTACAGGAATCATTGTTTTATGAATAAGATAATTGATATACCCTTTAAAGAAGATATTCTGATACAGCTTACCAACTTTACCAATCAAAGTACTGAAGTACTGAACATCGGATGACCACAAGTTCTTGTGGATGGTCACAAGCACTTGTCTCAGAAAAAAAAATCATATCTCTTTACCTTAAAGTGAGGTTAAGGTACAAAAATATATTTTTTTCTGAGACAAGTTCCTGCGTGGATGATGAATAAATGATAGATAATTCAACCTTACCGTAATAACTATTATATTGTAGTGATACAAATCAGTATACCTTGGTTTGTTGTTATATATTATATTAATATTGTATATAACAGTTACATGTATATATAATTTTCATTCATTTGTATATCATTCTATTCTACTATTCTAATAATAGTGCAGTGCAAGTGCATGGTGGACACTCTTCTGTAATAATTCTATTTTTCTAATAGATTGGATTTGAGTAGGCATTCATATTTTCCCGCAAAACATTCTTGAGATATTCCTCTGCATGCGTTAACACAAATTTTTCGGTATTCTTGATTTGTTATTGATATATATATTTCTCATGACAAAACATTTTCATATCATTTATCTATGTTCTTGAAAATTATTTTCATGAATATTTATTGATTGATATATAACAAGCGATAAGGAATGTTATTTTGTGTTCAGTTATCAGTCAAAAACGAAAGTCATGTGGGTAGAATTGTCTGTGGCAACAATACACCAGAATGCCCTCACGGTCATCCTATGTAAAAATGGACATGATGGTTCAAGAAATATCTTTAATAATTGATATGTGGTCTTTTATGATTATTTTGATTTTTAGAAGTATTCAAAATTCCATTGGAATTGTATGAAAATAAATATATGAATAATCTTCACTGTTCTCATTATTTATTCACAGAATTTAAATTTACATTTGATAAATATTGTAATTTAATGCACAACAGCTCCTGGAATTGACATTAATATGCATGTAATATTTCCCACTGAATAATAAGCTTGCATCAATCAATCCAGCTGTTACAGGAGGTTATTTGCACATTCATAGGTAATTGTTCATCTCTTCATTATTTGAAATATTAAGAACTTGTAGTATATTTATATTGCACTGTACAAAAGTTTTTATATATTTATATGGAAACAATAAGTACTGCCTGTATAATAACTTGCTATTTTTAAACTTCTATAAAGTTTGCTATTATAAAGCATTTGATATGTATATATCTTGAATTTTGATAAACTATATTTGTAAAAGAGAGGCGAAAGATACCAAAGGGACATTCAAACTCATAAGTTGAAAATAAACTGACGCCATGGCTAAAAAAGGAAAAGACCAACAAACAAGCAACAGTACACAAAACACAACATAGAAAACTAAAAACTGAGCAATATGAACTCCAAAAAACTGGGGGTGATCTCAGGTGCTCCAGAAGGGTAAGCAGATCCTGCTCCACACATGGCACCCGTCATGTCGCTCATGTTAGTACAAACCTGGTAATAAGTCTAATTCTGTAGGTCACATTCGGGGAAAAAGGGATGGGATTGTAGTTACGACAATAGGAACATATCCGTTGTCATCTGTGAAACAGATATTCCAATCCATAACGGTCAAACAACTCGTGATGGCATCAGTAAAATTTACAAAAGGATGATTTCAACTTCACCACTTGGAACTCTTGGTTTAATAGCTTCCTTGTGAGCAGCAACCCTCTATCAAGAAAATCATAATAGGAAATACAAGCCCTGGAATATCATATCAATTGGGAGATATATACTCAGTATGCAGGCGCTGCTTGAATGTTGCTACATAGAAATGGAAAGTTCACAATTGGGAAGCTGAAATCATCTCTTTTGTCGTAAAGTTTTGTTTTCAACCGACCCTCATTGTCAATTTTTAGATGTGAGTCAAGATATGAGGTAGTCTTAACTGTATCTGTTGTGTCCTTAATCTCAAGTTTGATGGGATAAATGTGTTCAACATAGTCACCAAATTTTAAATTATTTAGTGAGAAAGCATCATCTGTGTAGCGGAAAGTAAAGTTAAAGGATACTGCTAACTTCTTTTCTTTCTTTCTAAGAAGTTCCTGTATGAAGTTAGCCTCATATGAATAAAGGAACAAGTCGGCTAGAAGAGGGGCACAGTTGGTTCCCATGGGGATGCCGATTGTTTGTTGAAAAACACGTCCTCCATACGTAACAAATATGTTGTCAATCAAGAAATCAAGCATCTTGATAATTGAATGGTACAGTCAAGATATTTGTATGTACAGTAATTTTTTTTAAGTACACACATCATAAGGGAAATAGTAGTACTAATGAATAACAGTTTTTCAGTATTTATTTGCTCCTAACAGGAGTTGTTGCTGTTTAATAACAATTTGAACACATTCTTATTTTTGCTGATTATCTTGAATGTATAGATAGATAGAAACTAAGTTTGCAAATTTTATCAGCAAGAAAAGATTTTGGCTGACGCAGACTCCATTCACTACAAATATTCTTCTTTATTTTATCGATACAGGTTCCTTGCAGCCAAATTAGCTCGACACATAAGGGGAGGGTTGAGATCTCACAAAACATGTTTAACCTCGCCCCGTTTTTTGTGCCTGTCCTAAGTCAGGAACCTCTGGCTTTTGTAAGTCTTGTGTGTTTTTATGCCATTGCAACTGAAAGTTGAGGGTCATATTGTTTTACCCTGTCCGTCCGTCCGTCCTTCCCTCCGTCTGTCCCATTATGGGTATATAGCTATTCCAGATAACTCCTCCTACAGTTTGAATGATAGGAAGTTTTCCCTTTGCTGGCTGTTTGTACATATATTGAAGGTGTGCATGTGGTCAGGGTTTTGATTTTGATGTATATTTGCTCTTTTGGAAGATAGTTGAACTTTGTCATTTTTGGAGTATATACTTGTATAAGAGGTGCATAACGTTTCCAGATAACTCCTCCTACAGTGAACCATAGACCTATGTGCTCCCATGCTCAACTTTGTGTATTTTAAAATAACACTTTGCATCTGCTAGGGCATCATTTGTGTCTCACAGACACAATAATATCTCTATTGTTATAATACAGTTACTTCAGAGTGGAGTGCAGGGCATCACCTTGTCTTGTTTTAATTTTGGTTCATTTATATGTTTCGGAGTTTAGTGTGGTGTCCATTTTGCTGAGCTAGTATACATTATTGTTTAGGGACCTGCTGAAGCCTGCCTTCAGGTACGGGATTTTCTTGCTGCATTTAAGACCCACTGGTGGCCTTGGGCTGTTTTCTGCTCTTTGGTTAGGTTGTTGTCTCTTCGACACATTCCCTGTTTCCATTCTCAATTCTAGTTTTAATTTACATGGAAGCTTTTATTTTTACTGTAGTACAATAATGGGAAGTTTATTATCCATTCAGAAATTTGGATTGATTGGTTTATTGGTTTTTAATGCCACTTTCATCACTATTAGCTATTTTGTGGCAGCCAGTTATTATTGGTGGAGGACACAGACTTTGAATTCTTTTGTGTAGTTAGTTTTTTGCAACAAAACCAATATCAGACATTGATTTGCACTACTTCATCTTCATATGTCTTCTTGTTACAGGTTGCAACTCCCAATTGTTAAAGCTGTCCCAGATTGCAATTATGGAGTCTTTCTTCTTGTTGGTTGTCAGGTTGTCTGAAAAAATTCCACACAAACTAGGTCACTGACCTTTATTCATACTTCATTGATTGAACCACTGGACGTTAGGCAAACATTAATCAATCAATAATTATTGACTGAATAATTTTAAATTCATGTTCATTCTTTGTGCACTTAAGGTGGATCATCTGTATATATTTCCTCTGATAGAATCTGCTTATAATTTGCCAAAATGTAGATTTTACCATGCTTTTTCCAAAAATAAAATAAAAAGTATGGGTCACCATGCTATTTTTCAAGCTACAAGTCATACAAAATTGCCCAAATTTGCAGATTATTTATAAAAAAACACTTTTTGTGAATAAAAAGAAATCTATGAGATAGAATTTTAAAATAAAATATGAGAAGATAGGTTTTATAGTATGCTTTAAGAAAATATAAGAAAAAATTGTGTCACTGAACTTGTTTTCTTGCTACAAGTAAAAATTGAAAATTTCATTAACATTTCGTTATAGATTTACTAGTTGAGCTATCCCCCCTTAAATGGCTAAGTTAAAAATTTGATTCTAACAAACACAAATATTTAATATTTGTTAAAACAGTCTAGCACATTAATTGCCAATCTGTCTTAAAATTTGCAGATTTAAGCAAAGAACTAGATGGATTATGAACTGCTTTTTTACAATCCAAGATGGCAATATACAGTTAATCTACCTTAAGAAACATACAATTCTGTAACTTCTATGAATATGAATTTTTAAAAAATCTGACAGGTATTTGACCAAAAGTAGGGCATGATGACTTACATTTCATGTTTCATGTACCTGTACTTGGGATAACTACATATATATAATGCAAACTTTAGGAAGGAAACATACAAGTTTTGTTTTTTTCTGTTCCTTTTGGAATAGTAAGAAACACCTAATAAAACCAGATGGCATTTATACATACATATATCCTATCAACGAAACACTGAACACATTTTCAACACTTTCTTTAAAACATTAATAGAGTAACATAGTAACATTTAAACAACATTAAATATAAAAGAATAAATATCACATAAATCTAACAATATGCATTATGCAGTTAATAAATCGGTAGAGAAACACTAATTTTATGACTTAATTGCTCAATGAAACATATTGCAGATCTGGAAGATTTACATTTATATGAACTAATATCAGTTGAAAATTCCATTTATTATTTGATAAAATATAGAGTGAAGTTCGGTGGTAATAAAAATATTGTCATCATAGGATATTAATTATGAAACCGTGATGGACTGGATTGGGTATCATGACATTATATTAATCAACACATTCACTTCAAATACAACTATGATCTTAGTTGCCATCATTTAAGTCTTAAAAATGTGACTAATACATGGAAGGTAATGAGGGCTAGGTCTTTCTTCTTCAACTTAATTAATGGTTGTAATACATGTACTGAACACGATTTATAGTTGAATGGAGGTATTCCTATGCAGTTCATCTTTTCACTATGTTGTAAGGATTACAATGCTACTTGTTTGACTGGGTATGGCTTTAAGATGTATTAGAAAATAGATGTACTGCAGTAACTGCACTGATGTACCATTTTAATGCTACAGTTTTAATTTACTGTATTACAAACCTATAAAAAGCTGACTACTGAAATAATAGTTTTATAGCTTATATTTGTGTGAGTTTTCTTATAAACTGCTAAAGTTTACAACAGCATTACTAACATTTATGACTATACAAAAACAAAATGTATTATATTTGTATACTTTATGTACTCTGATTCCATACAGTTGCACACTTTAACAAATTTTAGCTTGCAAGAAAGTAATTTAAGAACACCTTTTACTTAGGAATCTAAGTGCCCTATTTATTCATACACTACCCCATCTTGATCAACAAGCGCAAGTAAAAAAAAAAGACAACAGAATTAATGGATCTAACTGTACGTGATTAACTGCAATTAAACTGAGTTGGTGTATATTTATTACTGTGTCTGATATATCTGATATATAGGATAAAAAATTATGTCCCATTGACATCAAATTTATAAAAGGATGAGTCCTTTTAGTAGAGACTATTCCATCCAGATTCCATCTGATTTTGTTTGTCAAAAGTTCATATTCCATCTCATTCTGTTTTCAAAAGTGCACATTCCATCTCTTTTTTGGATTTTTTCAAAAGATAATAAAGTCTAATGTCTTGATAGATTAATAGTAGATCAGCCTTTGTAAGAAGCTTCTTTTCATAGTAAGTTTTACTGCAAATGTTAATAAAGAAGTACAAAAAGAAGATAGCACTAAAAACAAAAGAAATAAAAATATTTTGCTGTAGTGTTTTACATAGTCTAAATAAAAGTTTACATATTTTAGAAAAAATGTTTACATTGGCTTTGGTTCATCTGTGTTCAACAAAGTGAATCTTGTTTAACTTCCTTAAGTTCTTCATCAGAATGGTCTTGTTCTGGTAAAGTCCCTCTACCTGATGACACACTTACTTTTTGACCTAAATTAACACCTGTAAAATGTTTAAATGTTGGTATTGCACTGATTAAAGGTGGTTCTGTTATTTCGATTAGTTCATCTCCATCCCATAAAGAGTCACTACTTTTAGTTGTATCCTCAAGTTTTGGTTTACGCTTTCCTTTCTTTTTAGGACTAGTGTTTTTAGAAGTCGGGTTTGCTTTGATTTCAATTGTTTGGACCTCAGTTTCTGTTGTTGCATCAGTAGTTTCTGGCTCAGCATCACTTGTTTCATTAGAATAAATTGGTGATGATTTCACTGAACTTGCATTATCAAGTTGTTCTGACAGTTCAGATTCTGTTTCAACATCTAGTAAACTTGACTTAATAGACTTTAATAGTCTATATTTAATATTATTTTCCTCCAAATTAATCTTCAGTAGTTTTGTTGGGTAGTTCTCAATCAGAAACAATAGTAACTGTAACAAGAAAATAAATGAATTGTTACATTCTATGTAAAATGAAAATCCTTTGACAAAATTTTTTCAAATTTAGATATGTTGTTTCCTGTGACTAAATGAAGGTCAAGTTCAATTTTCCCGATTTTACCTTTTCTCGTTGTTGAGTTTTAGCCCTTTTCAGTAGCCAAAAGTGGTACTTATTGTGTGATTGAGTTATTTCCCTTTGAACAGAAATGGTTAATTTTATTTATATGTATAAAGTTTGATTACACTAAGTGTTTTTAAATAATTTTCACCTGTTATCAGATAACAAGGCATCTGGTAAATATCAAATTATAATTGGAGTGACAGATTTATTTGAAAATTTTCTGTTTCCGAAGTGTTGATGATTATAAGCTCTGTAGGACCTTATAAATTTAGTTAGAAATTTACTGTTCATTATTAGACATTTTGAAGATAATTACAGGTAAGTTTATTAGATTTTTAAAAGACATTGTATTAATGATAAATGACATTTTGGATTTTTTTTCTTTTCTTTGGTAAATTGTTTGAAGAATTTTGTGGTAGGTTTGTTTGTTATTCTGTATAAACTAATTTTCTGAATGCTATATATATATATTTTTTTTTTATGAAGTCAACTCCTTTAAAAACTAAACTTATATTGTCTATTGATAAACATATATTTAAATTTCTGATTTTGGGCCCAGTTTTCAAGTTGGTCCAAATCAAGGGTCCAAAATTAAACTGTGTTTTATTTCAACATAAATTGAATATATATAGGGTTCTTTGAAATGCTGAATCTAAACATGTATTTATTTTCATTATTAATTAAATACCACATTGAGGTCCAAAGGTCCTAAATTAAACTTTTGTTTAATTTCGTCAAAAATTGAATTCTTGGGGTTCTTTGATATGCTGATTCTAACAATGTTTTAGTGGTTAAATCATATCTAATTTTAGAGAACTATTTTTGTTGTTTAGTCATCACTGGTTCATGGAAATAAGTTTGAGTTATTTCCCTTTGAACAGAAATGGTATTGTATGGATTTAAGTCTATCAATGATTGTCCCTGTTCAATTGTTGTCAAAAATTTCTTTATAACTATTTTTTTTAGTCATGAGTGTTATGAAGGTAGATGTCACAGTCGTTATGTGGTATTTTATTTTTGTTTTGTGTGTTAATGTTTAATTTTTACTTGATCCTGTTTGGGGGGTTCAGATTGGCAAATATCATTTCCATTATTGATTAGATAATAATCTATTTTAAATATTCAATCACAATCCAAATTCAGAGCTGTTTTAAGCTTAAATGTTGTGTCCATACTTGCTCAACTGTTCAGGGTTCGACCTCTGCAGGGAAATCCAGTTTGCTGTCACTCTGACAGCCTCTTGTTTTTCTTAAAAGTTAAAACTTTCAAACACAAATAATTTGATCTATTTTACAATAGTCAAAGTTAGTTCTGCTCACAAACACTTGATAATAAATTTAAAATTATTTTCTAGTTCCATTTAAATGAGGTAGCCTTACAAAGAGCAGTTTAATTTACTGTAAATTGTATATCTATTTTGATTCAAGGCTGAAATAACAAGAATATCACATTTCAATTTAAAAGATTTAAAGGTTCAGGACTATCTTAAAGAATGTGAACAATTACCTTATAAATAAATTTGCAAAGGGTTATGCTGCTGTCAGTGTAAAAGTGTAACACTGACTTGCCAAAAAGGTCAATTTATTAGTAAAATACAAATACAATATATACCTACAAATTAAAAAGAAAAAATTCCAAATTTAGCTCTGGGTGCCACATTTTGTATCTCTTGATTATGAAGAAGCTTCCGTCCAAGTTTTTTTTAACATTCCATGAAGGTAAAAAAGGTTGTTTAAGTTTTAAAAAATTAACTTTATTTAAATGAAAGAGCAAAAATAAGTCCATTATCAGTAAAAATACAGAAAAATGATAAAAAAATATTTTGATCCAGATGCTTTATTGTAAACATAAGGAAGATTCTGTTCAAGTTTCATGAAAGTTTTACAAAGTTATTGAGGTCTTAAAATACTTTAAAACCAGACAATCTAAAGTTTTGGGCAAAAACACTATGGTTAGTCCATTTCAATAAAATACAGAAAAATGAAAAAAGACATTATTTTTTTTTAATTTTGCTCTGGATGCATGCTTGTATTTGATCAAAACAAAGCTTCTGTCCAAGTGTCATTATTTTTTTATTAGTTTTGAATGAATGCTTTAACATATGAAATCATATAGTTCAGGTTAAAAGTGTTACGTGAGCTGGTACTACAAACCTCAGCAAACCTATCAGTGATACAAGTTCCTTCCAAATCAAGAACCTGGAGCTGACTATGAGATGCTAAGCCAACCAACATGGAAGATGCTGCTAAGTCACCTATCATGTTATAATCTAGATACAACTCCTGTAAACAACTACTGGCTGCCATGGAAACACTCAGTTTGATCCATCCTTGTTCTGTTATTTTCTGATTAGAACTCATTGTAAGGTCAATTAAACCTATAAAAATAAAATAGACCAATCAAGTAAGATTTCTTTTCCATGACTGTAATAATATAAGAATGCCTTTAAATAATTAAATGAACTATGAAGACTCATATTATATAACAAAAGAGTGCACACACTGAAATGTCTCGCCTACTATACTGACCATTGATTTTATGTTGATAGTCCTACATATAAAGTTTTACTACAAGTTTCACATTAACATTTATGATCCAAGAAAATGAGGTCAAGGTCAGAAAAAACCAAGCCAGAAATACATGTACACCTTTTATACAATCATTCTGTACACAGAATATAGATGACCTATTGCTTATAGTATAAAAGAAAAAGACCAAACCATGGAAATTCTATATTGACCTATGAACCATGAAAATGAAGTCAAGGTCGGATGAACCCTGCCAGACAGACATGTACACATTAAAATCATTCCATGCATCAAATATAGTTGACCTATTGCTTATAGTTTCTAAGAATAAAAGTTAACCAGGAAAACTGAACATTGACCAATGAACCATGAAAATGAGGTGAAGGTCAGATGATACCTGCCACCCAGACATATACACCTTACAATCATTCCATACACCAAATATAGTTGACCTATTGCTTAAAGTTTAAGAAAAACAGACCAAAACACAAAAATTTAACATAAGCCATGAACCATGAAAATGAGGTCAAGGTCAAATAAAACCTGCCAGACTGACATGTACATCGTAAAATACATTTTGTATTTCCATACACCAAATATAGTATTAGAAAAAGACCAAAACACAAAAACTTAACATTGAGCAATGAACCGTGAAAATGAGGTCGAAGTCAGATGACACCTGCCAGTTGGACATGTTCACCCTATAATCATTACATACACTAAATATAGTAGACCTATTGCTTATAGTATCTGAGATATGGACTTGACCACCAAAACTTAACCTTGTTCACTGATCCATGAAATGAGGTCGAGGTCAAGTGAAAACTGTCTGACAGGTATGAGGACCTTGCAAGGTACATACATACCAAATATAGTTATCCTATTCCTCATAATAAGAGAGAAATTAACATTACAAAAAATGTTAACTTTTTTTTCAAGTAGTCACTGAACCTCGAAAATGAGGTCCAGGACAATGGACATATGACAGACGGAAACTTCATATCATAAGACATCTATATACAAAGTATGAAGCATCCAAGTCTTCTACCTTCTGAAATATTAAGCTTTTAAGAAGTTAGTTAACGCCGCCGGATCACTATCCCTATGTCGAGCTTTCTGCAACAAAAGTCGCAGGCTAGACAAAAAAGGAATGAGACAGCAATCCAACAACAGTAGCCAAATAGATCCCATTTCTCTCGAAACAGTAAGTAATGGACAAATCATACCTGACTTTTTGCCATGAGGAGGTAAAAGGTTACAAATAGTCTCTATAGAATCATCACTAAGGTCACAATCACCAACATCTAATGAAGCAATTGTTGGATGATGGAGCAGTGTCTTGGCTATTTTCTTCATTCCTGCATCTCCAATACTGTTTCCATGAATACTAAATAAAACATGAAAAATAATAATAACAATAATCAACTTCCAATAAATCAATTACTTTACATGAACAGTATTTTATAATCCATAATTATACAGATGAGTTTTTTATTACATTCTTTCCATTATACATGTAGTTTTAATTGTTTTATGGGTTTTTTTCCCCAAAAAGATACTATTAAGAGTGCATTTCTTCCTACCGAAAGTTTTTAAACAGTGTGTGCAGTTTGTTATTGTTTGATAAACACTACAAAAGTAGAAAAAATATATTGTTTAATCAGAGTTTACTGACCCTGTTTGAACTGTCAAAAATGCATCTTCAGCTGATGAAAGTATGGAAAGAGTGATGATGAAGCTCTTTTATTAAAAACAAAGGAGGGCAAAACCTATATTAATGGGTCAAATGTTGACATTGTTTTGAGTTTTGACAATCAGGAACATACCTCCTTTCCTTTTGTCAGATCCATCTTTGTTATAGCGGGAAAAAACCATGTGTACAATATAGATAATTGATTCAAGGTTAAAGCTAGAAACAAATGCATCGTTTGTACTAACGAAAGATGAACGACAAACTGTAGACACATTCTTAGCAAGTGCATAGTTTGTCAAAGTTTGTGCAAACTTTGCAAACGTTTGTTAGAAACAAATGATCTAAACTTGTGCATGCTTAACCATTTGCATCATTTTCGTGAGAAAGAAATGTACTGTAACTGTTGCTAAGAACTGTATGTATATACATGTACAGTCAGTATGAAAATTTTTGAAAAATGTTCAACAATTATAACAAATATTTCATATCTTCTTTTGATTATAATATTTTCTGAACTTTTGTTAATTTCTAGGTATTTTATGAGACCTGGGATCATTGACATAACAAAGTAATTAATCACATTTCAATTTCATTGCTTTTAATTGTAATTAATTACAACACAATTACATTGAAATTTAAATGTAATTAATTACAACACAGTTACATTGAAATTTAAATGTAATTAATTCAATTACAATTACATTGTATTTAAAATGTAACTACTTTCAATTACTATTACATTGAATTTTAAATGTTATTTATTTAATTACAATTACATTGAATTTAAATGTAATTTATTTAATTACATTGTCAATGGAATTAATAACATTTCAATTTCTTTTGTGCTAAGAACTGATTATTAGGACTACTGTTTGAATATTCTAAATTCTAAAATTATTTACATTTTGTATTTGAGTCCAATATTTACAAAAAAAACTATATATTTTAAAAATTTAAAGCAAACTTCTTTGCTTTAGGCAGGGATGAAAGCCTAGGTATAAACAAATGTATGATGCATATCCTCCTTTTATTATGCCAAACTGATATTTAAATATTTAATATAAATGCTAACTAAAGCGAATTAAGGCAAAGGAGCCTTACTAGTGCAAAGAGACATTTATCTTATGTGTAGTTAGATTTTAATTTAGGAATGTAAGAAAGTATGATAAATAATTAATTTCTTTCTTACAATAACGCATGTAGTGATCGATTGGCTTTTATGGTTCTACATAACAAGTCGATTCGACGTTGGTCTGTTATAATTCCAACACATAGACATAGCTGCAACAAGGATTCCGAAGATTCGACCAATTTCAAAATGTTTTTAGCTTTGCAAATGTCAGTTTACAATCTCGGATTGATAAAATTTTCACCTCATCATTTTGAAGATCTTCACAGGCATTTTTAAACTGTTCCTCGTTTAAAGTTTGTTCTGTAATAAGAATTGTATTCGTCATAGTTTTTCAATCAGATATATAATACATCCACAATATGCACATTCAATGAATTAAACATATGCAGTAATTAGGTAGTAATTGTTTTGACAGGTGCCCGTTCATCGAGTAATAATATATATATCAAAACGTGATGAAAACCACTATAAGCACCACCGTTTGATTGGATTATTGTTTTTCTGGTAACTTTGTCTTATAGTTGAGACAAGGGACCTATCATTTTTTGTTCGATTTATTTCTAGCTTTTTCTTTATTATGGAACGAAAACTCGTAGTTACTTCTGCGCATGCTCAATCAAATCAAAACATCCGGTTTGTTTAGCCCACATTGAGCTCCACATTTTATAGGCATGTATGGTTGTCTAATTAACTGTTTAGGTTCAAATATTTATTACAAAGTCCCTGACGGGACATCTAGTCCAATTTAAAAGTCTATCGGAATGTTTTTCATTGAAAATTTTATTGAATTTAAAGCACCACCAAAATGAACTAAGCACCAAGGAGGAACTTCTGTCTTTAGGTCTAACAGACAGATATAGGGATCTATATCACATGTGAGCAGTTGGTTTTATGGTCAAATTGAGTTTTAAGACGGATTGCCATTGGCCCACAAGCACGTGTTGTCCATTCCAGAGGCCACTTATGGTATATCATTAAAAATTTCATATCAGCACCACCAGAAAAACTTACCATTACAGATGATAGCTTAAATTCCACCCCAATGTCCAATAAACAGGATCATGGGTCTGCTAAACTCTTTTGGGGTCTATGTTGATTTGTAGGCCCATTAACCCACAAACACTTTTATAGAGGTCTCTTATGGAACATGTATATTTCATTAAAAAGTAACAAGCACCACCAAAATGAACTAAGCACCACGTCAGGATATAGCTTCCCTCCCATTAGTCCAACCGATGGGTATAGGGGTCTAAAACACTCTTTGGGGTTCTAAGTTGGTTTGTGAAGCTCGTTGATCTACAGGCACCTTTGGTCCAATCTTCAGGTCAAGGGGTCTTTTATGATATATTTCATTCAAGAAATATACCAGCACCACCAAAAAAAACAAACTTTTCATAAGGGGAGATAGCTTCCTTCCCACTGGTCCAACAGACAGGTTTAAGGGTCTCAAACTCTCTTTGGTGTTCTAAGTTGGTTTGTTAGGCTCATTGGTCTTCAGGTAACTTTGATCCACTCTACAAGTCAAGGGGTCTTTTATATTATATTTAATTTAATAAAAATATAAGCACTACCAAAAACAAACTTTGCATCACGGGAGGTAGCTTCCCTCCCAATAGTCCAAAGAATGGGTAATGGGTCTAAAATACTCTTTGGGGTTCTAAGGTTTGTAAGACCTGTTGGTCTAAAGGCAACTGTGGTCCAATCTACACTAGTCCAGGGTCTCAGGGTATATTTCACTAAACAAAAATATAAGCACCACCAAAACAAACTTTAGCACCACAGGAGGTAGCTTCCTCCTTTGGTCCAATAGATGGGTATAGGGTCTAAATACTCTTTGGGGTTCTAAGTTGGTTTGTAAGGCTCATTGGTCAACAGGCAACAGTGGTATAGTCTTCAAGTCAAGGGTTCTCCTAGGGTATATTTCATTAAGGAAAATATAAGCACCACGAAAAACAAACTTAGCACAATGGGAGGTGCAAAGTAGCTTCCTCCCATTGGTCCTACAGACAGGTATAGGGGTCTCAAATAGTCTTTGGGATTATAAGTTGTTTTGTAGGCTAATTGGTCCACAGGCACCTGTGGTCCCATTTACAGGTCCTGGGTTCTATAAGGGTATATTTCATTAAAGAAAAATATAAGCACCAGCAAACACAAACTAAGCACCATGGGAGGTAGCTTTCCTCTCGTTGGTCCATCAGACAGGTTTAGGGGTCTAACACACTCTTTTGGGGTTTTAGATGATTTGAAAAGCACATGTGGTACAATCTTCTAGTCCAGAGGTCTGTTGTGGTATATTTCATTAAAGAAATATAAGCACCACCAAAAATTAACTTAGCACCACGGATGGTTGCTTCCATCCCCTTGGTCCAACAGACAGGTATAGGGGTGTAAAGCCCGCTTTTGGGGTCTTTGTTGATTTGTAAGGCCTATTGATCCACAAGCACCTGTGGTCTAATCTTAAGTCCAGAGGCCATTTAGGGTATATTTCATTAAAAAAACATAAGCCCCACCAAAAACTAACTTGACTCCTTGGAAGGTAGCTTCCACCCTCTTGGCCTAACAGACAGGTATAGAGGTCTAAAAAACTCTTTTGGGGTCTATGTTGGTTTGTAAGGCCCATTGTTCCAAATGTACCTTTGGTCCAATCTTAAGTTTAGAGAACTTTTATGGTATATTCTATTAATAAAATAACAAACACCACCAAAAATGAACTTAGCACCACAGAAGATACATGTAGCTTCCAACCCTTGGCCAAACAGACAGGCTCATGAGTATAAACACTCTTTGGGGTCTAAGTTGATTTAAAAGGCTCATTGGTTCACAAGCACCTGTGGTCCAATATTTAGTCCAGAGCCACTTATGGTATATTTTATTTTAAAGATATAAGAACCATCAAAAACTTACTTAGCTGCATGGAAGGTAGCTTCCACCCCTTGATCCAATAAACAGGTATAGGGTCTAAAAACTTTGGGAGGTCTATGTTGATTTATAGGGCCCATTGTCTGTGGTCCAATCTACAAGTCCAGGAGTCTTTTAATGATATATTTCATCAAAGAAAATATAAGCACCACCAAAACGATCTTAGCACCACAGGAAGAAGCTTCCACCCTTGGTCCAACAGACAGGTATAAGAGTCTAAAACACTGTTTTAAGGTTTAAGTTAATTTGTAAAGCCTATTGGTCCACAGGCAATCATTGTCATGTTGACAAGTCTGGATACCTCTTATGATATTCTTCATTAAGTATATAAAGCACCACCAAAAATGAATTTAGTAACACAGGTAGTAATACAATCTCATTGATGATTATAGAGGTCTTGTGGTCTCTTTAAGGATCTAAGTAGATTCCTAAGACCCATTGGTCAACAATCCCCAATGATTTGTTTAACAAGTCAATAGTCCTTTAATGGTGGACATCTAAAATTAATTAAGCACTACCAAACACAAATTTAGCACCACAGGGGAAAACTTGATCTTGTTTTACAAGGCCCTTTGGTCTACATGTACATTGTATGCACAAAATGTTACTGACAGGTCCTTATCCTTAAAGCTGTGTAAATGTCTAAATCTTTTTCTTTCCGCAGACTTATCCAAATTGACATCAAAAGTGTTCAGATATCAGATGTATTACAGCTAAAGAATGAAAGTAATTGTGGTCCTTTCACAGCTTTTGCCTACAGTCAGCTTTTATGGTATGATTATATGCACGTCTTAAGTATTAATAGTGTATACAAATGTAAATTAAGTCAATGTATACACACCTTTATCAATTAATAATTTGTTCATTCATTTACACATATTTTGATAAATTACATTAAACATAATCTAAATAAATTATCACATATTAAAGTAAACAATAAGTTTATATCCAATTGGACAAAGATAAATTTCAAGTTGACAATTATTCTATAATATTACAAAAGTGGCAAATGACCTGTAGTTGTTAATTTCTGTATCATTTGGTCTCTTGTAAAGAGTTGTCTCATAGCCAATCATACCACATCTTTTTTTTATAAATACATGTACAATCTGTTAAGGAGCTGATTTAAGCTGATTCAGACAATTTATTTCATTCTATCTTGACTGATTCTGTAGCACTTAACAATTGTTACAAGCACACAAGTATTTGAATTTCATATTATTATTTTAATACATGTAGGCTTTATTATTTCAGTGAACTAAAGAATCAAGAGATATCAACTTATTTATACCCAAGCTGACCAACTGTCAAGAAAGAGAAGGCAACTCCATCTGAAGGAAATTAAAAGAAAAGATTTTACAATTATAACAATAGATGTGAAAATGTTATTTTTCGATCTAATAACACACATAACAAACAGTACATTTAAGAAATACTGTTCAAGATTGTTTCTTAAAATGTCAGTTGTACATTTCAGTAGGAGTTAAAAGTTTGCAAATACTTTTTATATAATTGAAGATGTATTGTAAAAGTAAATTTGTCAGATTTAAAGTTTTCAAGGCTTGAATTATCTCCCTTATTAATCTCCAAAATACTATTTATGCAAGCCTCTTTATTTTCCAACTCCTAGAATTCTAACTTTTTAAAAGGTCAAAACATGTGTCAAATTTTTTTTCTTCTTTGTTTACTGTTTTATGATTGGAGTTCAACCTTTTATCTCAAGAACAAAATAAAAGAAATCTACTGTGCACAGATGTTTTAATTAACTGTAAAAGTCTTTCTCTCTTTTTTGAATTGTAAAGATAATTTTGAAGACAGACAATTTAACACTGTATTAGAGAATTTAGTTTGTAGAAATTCAAGATACATTTTGTAAAACCAAACAATATGACTTTTTTACTTAAATTAGTTCTTATTTCAAAATTGAATGACTAAGGGAGATAACTCTACTTCTAAATTATTTATCTGAAATAGTAAATTAAAGTGGCTCATTTTAATATTATCACTGACTGATAGATTTGTCACTTAATAGAGATTAACGTTTCCAACAATTGATGATAACTTATATCTGCTGATGCAAATTGTCCCTTGCTTTAGAGTATTACTTTTATATTAAATATATGTTGGTTTCAGGAGTTGTGTCCCTTTAATATTTTTTTTTATCAGAATATGTTTGGTATATATGTAATCAAGGTGGGATTTTATACTGATTACATGATCTTTATTTGTATTCAAGGTTGTCAAGCAATCCCGTAGTTGTAGTATTTTTGAATTTAGAGATGATCTGTAATATGTATTAAATTAATTGTTTCTTTGCACGCCTCTATTATATAGGAATGGCTTATTTTTTTTATATCAACCTTAATTAGAAACTATTCAGAATTGACAAATTCTGAAATTCTGCATTTTAGATCTGTGGTAATTAATAAGTTATTTAAATTTGAAACATTATTTAAGTTGACATGTAACATTTTCAAACATACACAAATGAACACTTTTTTTTTATTTGAAAAGATAATAAATTGAAAAACTTATTACATTTTAAATTAATGTATATCCTACCTACTGATACTTCTAAGAATTCTGTATGCAAATAAAATGTTCATAGGTATAAATTTATAGAAAGTCAAACTTTAAAAGAAACAGTGGGGTTTCTGTGCATAATTTATGTTTAATTTGAAATTGTAAACAAATTTTAAACTGTTATTTGATTGTACATTGTGCTGAATGTTGAATGAAGTTTACCTGTATAGATGAAACTTATGTTTTGAATATTCATTGATTAATAAACTTAATAAAATATAATGCAATACCTGTCTTTGTATTTTTCTGAATCAATTCAGAGCTACCACAATTTATAACATAAGAAAACATTTGTCTTCTGTTTTAAGTTTCTCCATGTCCATTAAATAATTACTCCTGTTAAACTAAGCATGAACATTTTCTTGATTACTGATCAAATCAATAGAATATAAATCATGTGTCACAGAATGCGAGACATAGGGATGCTGATCTCATTTTTTTCATTTCAGAAGGTAAAAGAGTTTGATAAATTATATTTAGACATCTGGCTTGTGTCTGGTGTCATTGATCTCAGTGTTTTTATCACCTGATTTTGTCAGTTATCATGAGTAAAAGGACAATTATATTTGGTATTAAGTCTGCACAAGAGGTATACATTTCTGTAAGAAGGGTTCATCTGATGTTACTTCTTTTAATTATTGATTAGTCAAATACTATAAGCAATAGTAATTATGTGTTGAGTATGAAATGATGATAAGATCTATGTGTCCGCTTGGCAGGACTCATCTGACTTTATTTCAATTTCATGATAATAATGAAAGAATAATAATGAATTTCTTTATTAAAGTGTCACATACTAATTGTCATAAAACCTCTACAGTATTTGTAATATTTACACATACAACAATCAATATCCAGCCATGAGACACTACCAGTATAAGACTTTTACAACTAAACAATTCTTATTAAAAGTGTTCCTTATATCTGTAAACTTGTCAAAAAAAACCCCAAAAATGAAACAAATGTTATGAAACTTATATACAATGCTTATCACCACAAAACACAAATCAAGTTTGAATTTTGGTGGTGTCACTTTAACCATTCTAGAGTTATGCCCTTTATAAATGGAAAAATTGCAGAATTTTTAGTTTCCGTTCTCTGACTATAGTTTGCTTTAACTAAATGTTACGTAACTTATTACCATATAACACAGATCAAGTTTGAATTTTGGTGGTACCATTTTTACTGTTCTAGAGTTTTATCCTTTACAAATTGAAAAATTGCTAAATTTTTCATTTCTGTTTTCTAACTTTAGTTTGCCTTAACCAAATGTACTGAAACTTAAAACACAATGCTTATTACCACATAACACAGATCAAGTTTGAATTTTAAATTTTGGTGGTATCACCATTCTAGAGTTATGACCCTTTACAAAATGAAAAGTGCTGAATTTTCATTTCTGTGACTGTCCTGTTAAGTTTGCTTCAACCAAATGTTACGAAACTTATACAAAATGCTTATTACCACAGAACTCAAATTAGGAACACATTTGGGTAGTGTCACTTTTACTGTTCTTGGTGTATGTTCCTTTATAACATTTTATGCAAGCAGGGGCATCATCTGTGTCCCATGGACACATTCCCAATTTATTTTTACATTGTAGCTATTATCTTGAAAACTATAATAGATAGATAGAAACTTTAATTAATAAAAATGATCAACAATGCAACATCTACAATTAAGACAAAATGGAAGAAATCAACCAACGACTCCTTCTTGGAGTAATTGCCCTTAAACGACGATTTTTACCTTCTTTTTTGTTCATATATATTTTTGCCTTCAAATGATAAGAATTGTAATAAATAGACAATTAAAATCTAAAAAAAATGATCAACAAGGCAGCTTGTTGTTCGTGTGTGAGCCAAAGCTCCGTGTTGAAGGCCGTACCTTGACCCATAATGGTTTACTTCTATAAATTGTTACTTGGATGGAGAGTTGTCTCATTGGCACTCATACCACATCTTCCTATATCTAAGATCTACTAACAAATCAAATTTTGCGTATATAGTTAGTAGACTGTCGCAAAACAAAAGAAGATAGAAAGAAACTAAACCGACTAAATGATCAGCAATTGAAGATTAACAAAACAGAGGTATTTAAATGAGAATTCTATTCCATTTATAATGTTTGAGAGTGTACTTTGTTGAATAAGAAGTAAAGCCAAGGTGAGCGACACAGGCTCTTCAGAGCCTCTAGTTCTGTAACACTTGTACAAGTGTTCAGTCTAGCTTTGTTTCATTAAAGTAGTTGTAAATATCTTGTAGGAAGGAGTTCATCATTCTTTTTAAATAAATCCCTAATTTAAACAGAAAGGTCACTGAAACTGTCATCATTAGCATGATAAATTGAAAATATACTTTTTAAGTTTGGAGGACATGTTTTTCAACAGACAATTAATTAACATTCTTTTGGGAGCCAACTGTGATCCTCTTTTAGTCCATCGTTTCTTAATTGAAATAAGACCTTCATAATATTGGAGCTTCTCAAGAAGATATTTTAAAAGCTAAACTCACCGTTTTACTTCCCTTTTCCCAATGGAGAGGATGTTCTATTATCTAATTACGTTTGGTGACAATGTTGATACCATTCATCCCTTCCCAATTTGAAATAAAGGATACCATCAGTATAGCCAAGTCTGCATCCTATATTGACTTTCATCTAGCTATTAAAAATTAGGGCGGTTTTGCACTAAATATAAAGACAAAGAAGATGATTTCAGCTTTCCTATTGTGAACTCTCCATTTCTATGTAACAATGTCTTTGCAGCACCATCAAATGGACTTATTCCAGTTGATACGATATTTCATAGTTTGCATACACTAACATGCTTACTTTGCAAGAGGCTGTTGCTTACACGGAAGATTTGGAATCAGAGATTTCAATTGGTAAATTTAAAGTTAGCCCTTAAAAAGGTTTACGGAAACTGATATGATTTGGTTGACTGTTTTAGAATATCTGTGTCACAGATGACCACGGGTATGTTCCAAATTGTCAAAGCGATATTCCTATTCTCTTTTCCTTGACTATTAAATCGACGTATCACCAGATTTGTAATTGCCACGAGCTTCACGATGGGTGCCTCTAGTGGACCAAGATATGTTTACCTTTCAAGAGCTCCTGATATAACCACCGTTATCTGGTCTTTTGTAGCTAAGACATATGTTTCTATGTGGTGTTTTGTAAAGTATTGCTTATATAATAGGTAGTCTTTTCGTTATATTCGTTTAATGCCAAACTTTTTCCCGTTTTCAACGGATGAATGGAATGTTTTGCAACTAACATCAAGATGAACTATGTTTTTTTTTTTATTGTTTAAGATTCAGTAACTCTAACCTGCATGGCATTTTGTTCATTGATTTGGACAAATTCTTCCTCAAGATTTACAAAGGTTTCTTAAAACGCATTTGGTATTTACTGCTAAAAGGGCTTTTGATGTTTGCATTTAAATAAAGTGTAGAGATAAAGTTTTTAAACATCAATAACTTATTTCAAACCTTAATGGAATTTCAGAAAACTTTGCAAAAGCTTTTCCAAAATCAAGACATATAAGGGAGTAATAAAGTCTAAATCTGAGCGCCATAGATGGAAATTCCAGCGTTGAAGATATAAAAGCCAGCGATATAAAAATCAAGCGATGCTGGTACATTCGAGATAAATAAGAAAAATCTGTGACTGAAAATGTATAGTTTAGCGCTGTAGACATAAAGTTATGCGCTGTAGATATAAAGATCAACACACGGGATGTAAAGTCCAGCGCTCAATATGTCAAGTCCAGCGACAGGGGCTACATCTTCAGATCTTCCACACTAGACCTTATATTTTCTGCGGTAGACTTGAAATTTTCAGCGTTTTAGTTCACGGCTTTAGCGCTGGACTTTGTATCTTCAGCGCTAGACTAAAATGAATGTTGTTCATCTGTACGAGACCAATAGGGCCTTAACTCTATACCATTAACATAGCATTTGAGCCTAATGCTTAGGACACCGGTTTGTCTCGAAGAGAATAAAAAGTTATTGTTTATAATGTCTTGCGCATTTAGCACTGTAGACGTGAATATTAGCGACAGAGAAAAAAAAAATGCAATAGAGCAGATATTAAGTCAAGCACATGATATGTTACATCTTACACCCGAGAGAGACAACATATAATTATAGAAATGTTAAAATAAAAGGAAAATATGTCTTGCACTGAATATCCAATCACTGTCCAAGGTTAAGTATTTGTTTGTATCATAAGGTTTTATTCTTTACATCCCAAGCCCAAAGACAGTACTTCTTCAAAAGATAACTTTGCAATTGCATTGCAAGATTTAGATGAATTTGGCTAATCTTTTATCTTAATTCCTTCTGGTTTTACTTAACATCGGAATTGCTAAACGTATAGATGTACGACTTCAAATTTCTAGCGGAAGACTTTACATCTTCATCTTAAGACTTGACATATATCGGCTAGACTTTGCTACTACAAGACCTTACACATCCAGTAAAGGACTTATGCAGTGGGACCAGCGCCAAGAAGACTACGACTATTTATATATAAACTTTCACGGAGTCATGTCAGCCTCATACTAATGATGAGTTATGATTAAGCGCTTGAGAAGTAAAATGTTGAACGATGCAGATCTATACTCTACTAATGAAGTATTTAAGTAATCAGATGTTAAGTTTATCGCTGCAGATGTAAAGTCTAGCGTACAAGAACTTCAGCGCTGGACTTTAATTTTATTTATACAGTACTTAATCAGTCTTCAGACATCTCCAAGGTTGTTCGACAGATGTTCAGCATCCTCTGCAGTTATATGATCATATACTAGTATACAACTCTGTATTTTATATGTTCATGTACATCTGCATTGCCATACTTTACATCAGTCAATCATTAGAGGTTATACATGTATCTACAGTGCTAGTCTTTGCACACCCAGTGCAAGAATTTCTCATTAGCAACTAGAGTTTACATTTCAACACTGCATTTTGTATGTCATCGCTGGTAGTGAGGAAACATGCACCGCAAAACACTTTCAGCGCTAATCCATGCATTTTTAGCACTAGACTTGAAATCTTAAATCTTAACTCTCAATGTCTTAAATATACAGGGTTACTTTAATTTCTGTGCGAGTAACAATTATCTATAGTGAGCAATACTTGTGTGACTATATCACAAAAGACCATCATATTAGATAACACTCCGATGAATTGATTTAGACTCTGCACCTTGCTTATTAGACATAATGGATGATAGCTGCAGCCCGTGGTGCTAAATACAAAAAAAGAAAATGTGGTATGATTGCCAATGAGACCACCCTCCACAAGAGACCAAATGACACAGAAATTAACAGCTATAGGTCCTGTACGGCTTTTAACAATGAGCAATGTCCATACAACATAGTCATTTATAAAAGGCCCTGAAATCACAACTGTAAACAAATCAAACGAGAAAACTAACGGCCAAATTAATGTACACAAAATGAACAAAACAAATACTAGTATGTAACACAGTAAAAACGACAACCACTGAATGACAGGCTCCTGACTTGGGAAATGCACATACATACAGAATGTGGCGGGTTTAAACATGTTAGCGGGATCCCAATCCCCCTAACCTAAGTTCATTTTTTGGTGGTTCTTATAAATAAACTTCATGATAGGCACCATTATATGAATGGACATCTTGGTCTTGTAGACTGGACAACTAAGTCCGATGGACCAATAGGCCCTAGAAACAATATTAGACCCAAATAGAGTGATAGAGGCTCTTGTTTGTTGGGTCTATTGGATAATAGCTGAAACCCATGGTGCTTAGTTTATTTTTGGTGGTGCCTATAGATATGCTTCCTGATATGCACCTTTATAGGACTGGACATCTTTGCCTTGTAGCCGGACCACTAAGTCTGATGGACCAATAGGCCATGGAAACCACATTAGACCCTAATAGAGTAATTTAGACCCTGTATATTGCCTGTTGGACCTAATGGATGATAGCTACAGCCCGTGATGTTTAGTTCATTTGTTGTGGTGCTAATAGATATTGAAGAACTTGACATCTTGGCCTAGTACACCGAACCACTAAGTCTGATGGACCAATAGGCCATAGAAGCCAGATATGACTACAGAGTGATTAAGACCCTACACCTAGTTTTTGGACATTAAGGAACTTAGCTGCTGTCCGTGGTGCTAATTTCTTTTGGTGGTCCTTATAAATATATTAGACGGTGGACATCTTCACCTTGCAGACGATTTTAGCAAGTCTGGTTGACCTATATGGTGTGTTTATCAGATTAGACCCCAACTGAGCGCTTTAGACCCTGGACCTTGAAGTTTAGACCTATTGGAGGCTAGCTGCTGGCCATGGTGCTTATTTCCTTTGGTGGTGCTTATAAATAGTTGAGATGGGTGGACATCTTTACTTGTAGACTATTCTAGAAAAGCTGTGGACCCCGCTTGAGTGCTTTAGCCCATGAACCTATAATCTTATATCAATTGAAGGATAACTGCTACGTGTGGTGCTAAATTCGTTTTTGGTGGTGCTTTTATTTTCTTCAATGAAATATACCCAAAGAGATCCCTGGAATTCTAGATTGGACCACATGTGTCTGCGGACCAATGAGTCTTACAAACCAACTTAGAAACCAAAAGAGTGTTTAAGACCCTGAAACTGTCTGATGGACCAATGAGAGGAAACTACCTCCCGTTGTGCTTCGTTCGTGTTTGGTAGTGTTTATTTCTTTAATGAAATATATCCTAATAGACCCTTGGACTTGTGAATCGAACCACAGGTGCCTGTGGACCAATGAGCCTTACAAACCAAGTTGAAACCCCAAAGAGTATTTTAGACCCCTTTACGCGTATGTTGGACCAATGGGAGGGAAGCTATCGCCCGTGGTACTAAGTTCATTTTTGGTGGTGCTTATATCTGTATTAAATGAAATATACCCTAAAAGATCCATAGTCTTGCAAGTTGGACCAAGAGTGCCTGTGGACCAATGAGCCTTAAAAACCCAAAAAGACTCCCAAAAAGTGTTTACAGACCCCTATACTCGTCTGTTGAACAAATGAGAGGGAAGCTACCTCCCGTGGTGCTAAGTCCTTTTTTGGTGGTGCTTATATCTGTATTTAATTAAATATACTCTGAAAGACCCATGGACTTGTGAGTTGGGCCACATGTGCCTGTGGACCAATGAGCCTAACAAACCAACTAAGACTCCCAAAGAGTGTTATAGACCCCTATACTTGTCTGTTTGACATATAGGAGGGGAGCCACCTCCCGTGGTGCTAAGCCCATTTTCGGTGGTGCTTATATTTTTCTTTAATGAAATGTACCCTAAAGGTCCCCATGGACTCGTAGATTTGACCACAGGTGCATGTAGACCAATGAGCCTTACAAACCAACTAAGACCCCCAAAGAGTATTTTAAACCCCTATACACGACTTCTGGACCAATGGGAGGAAGCTATCTCCGTGGTGCTAAGTTCATTCTTGGTGGTGCTTATATCTGTATTTAATGAAATATACCCTAATAGACCCTGGACTTGTGAATCGAACCACAGGTGCCTGTGGACCAATGAGCCTTACAAACCAACTTAAACCCAAAGAGTATTTTAGACCCTTTACTCGTATGTTGGACCAATGGGAGGAAGCTATCGCCCGTGGTGCTAAGTTCATTTTGGTGGTGCTTATATCTGTATTAAATGAAATATACCCTAAAAGATCCATAGGCTTGCAAGTTAGACCAAGGGTGCCTGTGGACCAATGAGCCTTAAAACCCGCCAAGACTCCAAAATAAGTGTTTTAGACCCCTATACTCGTCTGTTGAACAAATGAGAGAAAGCTACCTCAGTGGTGCAAAGTCCGTTTTGGTGGTGCTTATATCTGTATTTAATTAAATATACTCTGAAAACCCATGGACTTGTAAGTTTGACCACAGGTGCCTGTGGACCAATGAGCCTTACAAACCAACTTAAATCTCCAAAGAGTATTTAAGACCCCTATAAACGTCTGTTGGATCAATGGAGGGAATCTACCTCCCGTGGTGCTAACTTAGATTCTGGTGGTGCTTATATTTTCTTTTTGAAAATATACCATGAAGGACCCCATAGACTTGTAGATTGGACCCCAGGTGCATGTGGACCAATGAGCCTTACAAACCAAGTTAGACTCCCAAAGAGTATTTTAGACCCTTTTACCCGTTTGTTGGACCAATGGGAGGGAAGCTACCTCCCGTGGTGCTAAGTTCGTTTTTGATGGTGCTTATATTATATCTGTATTTAATGAAATATACACTAAAGCAACCCATGTACTTGGAAGTTGAACCACAGGTGCCTGTGGACCAATGAGCCTTACAAACTAACTTAGACTCACAAGGGCTGCTTTAAACCCTTTTATCCGTCTGTTGAACCAATGGGAGGGAGGCCACCTCCCGTGGTGCTAAGTTCGGTTTTGGTGGTGCTTATATCTGTATTTAATTAAATATACCCTAAAAGACCCATGGACTTGTAAGTTGGACCACAGGTGCCTGTGGACCAATGAGCCTTACAAACCAACTTAAATCTCCAAAGAGTATTTAAGACCCTATAAACGTCTGTTGGATCAATGGGAGGAATCTACCTCCCGTGGTGCTAACTTACATTCTGGTGGTGCTTATATTTTCTTTATTGAAAATATACCATGAAGGACCCCATAGACTTGTAGATTGGACCCCAGGTGCATGTGGACCAATAAGCCTTACAAACCAAGTTAGACTCCCAAAGAGTATTTTAGACCCTTTACCTGTTTGTTGGACCAATGGGAGGGAAGCTACCTCCCGTGGTGCTAAGTTCGTTTTTTGATGGTGCTTATATCTGTATTTAATGAAATATACCCTAAAGCACCTCATGTACTTGGAAGTTGAACCACAGGTGCCCATGGACCAATGAGCCTTACAAACTAACTTAGACTCACAAGGGCTGCTTTAAACCCTTTATCCGTCTGTTGAACCAATGGGAGGGAAGCTACCTCCCGTGGTGCTAAGTTCGTTTTTGGTGGTGCTTATATTTTTCTTTAATGAAATATACACCAAGAGACCCCTGGACTTGTGTAGATTGGACCATATGTTCCTGTGGACTAATGAGCCCGACAAAAACACTTAGACCCCAATAGAGTGCTTTAGACCCTTATACACGTCTGTTATACCAATGGGAGGAAGCTACCTCCGTGGTGCTAAGTTCGATCTTGGTGGTGCTTATATTTTTTAATATAATAAGATACACTAAGAGACCGCATTGACTTGTGTAAATTGGATTACAGGTGCATGTGGCCTACCGAGATCAACAAGCAAACTTAGGCCCAAAAGAGTGCTTTAGACCCTTATACACGTTGGTTGGACCAATGGGAGGGAAGCTACCTCCCGTGGTGCTAAATTTGTTTTTGGTGATGCTTATATTTCTCTGCAATGAAATATACACTAAGAGACCCTGGACTTGTGCAGATTGGACCGTAGGTGCCTGTGGACTAATGAGATTAACAAACAAACTTAGACTCCAAAAGAGTGCTTTAGACCCTTATACACGTCGGTTGGACCAATGGGAGGAAGCTACTCCCGTGGTGCTAAATTCGTTTTGGTGGTGCTTTTCTTTCTCTGCAATGAAATATACACTAAGAGACCCCTGGACTTGTGTAGATTGGACCATAGGTGCCTGTGCACTCATGAGCTTAACAAACAAACTTAAGACTCCAAAAGAGTGCTTTAGACCCTTATACACGTCGGTTGGACCAATGGGAGGGAAGCTACCTCCCGTGGTGCTATGTTCGTTTTTGGTGGTGCTTATATTTTTCATTAATGAAAACCACTTGACTTGTGTAGGTTAATTCCCCTTAATTTCTATAGATCAATTATTTATTAATTAAATGTCTATATTAAGTTAAATTTGATTTAGACATATAAAGATACAAGTAAGAATTATTACTTTAACTGTTTTAGTAATTTACTTTGATGTTTTTTATATTGTTTTAAGAATATTCATTTATTCAACTTTTCTTTAGTACCTTCTATGTTAAAGTTATCAAGATTAATGACACCATTAAGCAGTTCTACGTCAATGAAGTCGGAGTCTGTCAAGCTTAACGCCTTCAAAACCATTGGGAGATGAACTTCTTCCCGTTGTGCTAATAAACTGATGGTGCTTACATATTTTGTTATAATTTTTCCCATAGACTCGGAAATCGAACAATAGGTGCATGTGGACTAATAAGCTTAACTAACCAACTAAGAGCCCAAAAGAGTGCTTTGGACCCTTATACCGTCTGTTGGACCAATGGGAGGGAAGCTACCTCCCGTGGTGCTTAGTTCATTTTTGGTGGTGCTTATATTTCTCTGCAATGAAATATACACTGAGACCCCTAGACTTGTATAGATTGGACCATAGGTACCTGTGGACTAATGAGCTTAACAAACCAACTTAGACCCCAAAAGAGTGCTTTGGACCCTTATGCACGTCAGTTGGACCAATGGGAGGAAGCTACCTCCGTGGTGCTAAATTTGTTTTTGGTGGTGCTTATATATTTTACTTGAATGAAATATACACCAAAAGACCCTGGACTTGTAGATCGGACCAAAGTTGCCTGTGGGCTAATGAGCCTTACAAATAAGATTAGGACCCCAATAGAGTGTTTTAGACCCATATACCCGTCTGTTGGACCAATGGGAAGGAAGCTACCTACCGTGGTGCTAAGTTCGTTTTGGTGGTGCTTATATTTTCTTTAATGAAATATACACCAAGAGACCCTGGACTTGTGTAGATTGGACCATATGTTCCTGTTGACTCATGAGCCCGACAAAACACTTAGATCCCAAAAGAGTGATATAGACCCTTATACACGTCTGTTGGACCAATGGGAGGAAGCTACCTCCCGTGGTGCTAACTTCGTTTTTGGTGGTGCTTATGTTTTCTTTATTGAAATATACACTCAGAGACCCCTTGACTTGTGTAGATTATACCCCAGGTGCCTGTGTCCAAACGAGCTCAACAAACAAACTTAAACTCCAAAAGAGTGATTTAGACCCATATTCCGTCTGTTGGAACAATGGGAGGAATCTACCTCCCATGGTGCTAAGTTCGTTTTTGTGGTGCTAATATTTTTCTTTAATGAATAATAAGATGCACTAGATTGGACTACAGGTGTCTGTTCGAGCCTAACAAACTAACTTAGACCACTTTAGGTCTGTCTGATGACCAATGCAAAGTTGAGGCTTAATTACTGTAGTCCATATTAAGAATTTTTCTGTTTTTATTATTTCTATTCTTACTTTTCATTTAATGATTATTTTTATATCTTTAACCTGTCTATTAAATAACTCATAGTTGCCTAAATGTATTTATTTTACTGATTAAATCGGTGGTGCTAGTAGTGGTTCTTCGTGGTAGAATCGGGGATATTATAACTCCGTTCATCTGTGTCACTCAGGTAAACAAAAGAGATCCGCAGTGTTGACTTTTTAACAATCTGATTGGAAGTAATCATAAAACTGGTTCGATAAGACCACTGGATACCAGCAAGTTGAGGCGCTGAATATGAAATAAACAAAAACTAGACTGGGCCACTGTGAACAGCTGGTGAAATCCAATTTCACAAAACATACACATTTAAGTAAATAATTATTAAGATATCAAATCCTTGGTTGAATATTACCCTGTATAAGTGATTAATCATTAAATTATTATAAGGAGAACTTGACAACCTATTAAATAGGCACTTTATGCATTGAAATAAAGACATAAAGAGGTTGAACCAAGAGGTACACACAGGTACTAGACAATATTTTTTAAATAAATGTATATTGTCTATTAAAAATCTCGTCTTGTACCTGTGGATGTACAGATAAGCTGCATGCTTGTGTGATTACACAATAAAAACAACAAAAAATCCACAATTCATTTGTCAATTTTAATCCTTCAAAAACCCAGTTTACTGAGAGTGGAGAATCCAATTACATGTAAGAACTATGCATTCTTTACTTCATATAGGGGTTGTGAATTTACCCTATTAATTGATATAATTCCCCGGTAAACATCAGTTTATATATTATTTTACCCAACCGCTAGATGAATCAATCGGAAAAGTAGCATCAAGTCGTATAACCTATTGAATAATGTGGCTTTCTAAAGCACAGTTACCACCTCAGTGATCCCATGGTAGCATTCTAGCATTGAGTGCAGGAGGTTGTGGGTTCCAACCCTGAATATGCCATAGACTTAAAAATTAGCATTCAATGCTTCTCTGCTTAGCGCACAGCATAGTACTAGGAGTATTAGGAAAGACTGGTCACTTTGGAGTAGGAAAAGTGTGTCCAGGAAAGGTGAAATGTCTTCCTGCAGACTATTACCTTAGTTGTGAACTAGCATCTGAGCATATTTAAAATCCTGCTCAGCGTGTCGTTTCGGACGCATGAAATTTATCACTTGTTGTTTTCAGTTTTTTACATGCAAATGAGCTTCACCCTGCTGCTGATGCATATTGATACCATTAAAGCTAAGATAAGAGATCAAGGGGTGGGACGGTTGGGGTGAGGAGGTGTGGTGAGTTGGCGTTAATTTGCCCCAAAGTTGGTCGTCAGGTGCAAAAAGCGTTTACCAGGAAGACTGTGGGATGCTGATAGATGTATCCCACTGTAGTCTGCATGTAGAGTGGACCCCATTGAACACATTTATCACAACAAAGCTTAGGTCAGAGTGAAACTGACAGCAGTCTAAAGAAGGTAATTTGCACAAAAAATCCAAAACTTCTCAATTTTTCCTGATTTTTGGCTTCAACTGGACCTGCAACCGAAAGCAGTCGTTGACTAAGTGTATTTCAATAATAAACATGATCAGTGTGTCAGACACTGAAGGGAAGCCCACCCCTCCAGAAAAACCAGTTTTATCCGATTTCAATTTCCCAAGTTCATATTTGAGCTCAAAATGCACTTTAAACCTAGAAACATGACAATGAATAGCATTTGGTTGAGGGAACATGCATCAAATTCAGAATTAATGTCATAAACTTGACCTCTAAAAGTATGGAGAGCCATTGGAGCCAAATAATATGGTCACTGCATGGTAAGGGTTAAATGAAGTTGATGACCATCTTCATTTGTAAGATAAATAATAACATGTCTTAATTCAGTAACTTGGTGATGAAAAAAACCCAGTACATTCAGGAATGTTACGGTGCCAAATCCAAAATATTCAGGAGCTTGGTGGGAAACACCCAATTTGATCTTTGTCTAAGGGCTGAAGATCCATCCAGGATAAAGCAAGCTACACCTATTAGCACCAGGGGTGATAAAAGAAATAGGATTTTAATTGTCAAAAGAGATGTTTTTTGCAGGAGATAGCCAACTATTGGCAGTTTTCCACCAGCCATCCCTCCTGCTTTCATGTATAAATGGTTGAGAGGTATTGGCAGTCACTACTGGGAGGTCTTATGTGTATGCGAGATCATTAGGTCCAAAGGTCACAGGGACAAATTTATCTTGGTTCTTTTATCAAATAAAGTATTGCTTTGTTTTTTAGGAAAATATGAGCTATGACATTAATGATAATTAGCAATACATTGTATTACAAGATCCATAAATACATGATCTTCCAACTGTCATGACTTGATTTTTCCCAGAAAAATTTGAAGTCACTTTAGGAAATATCTTCATGTCACAATGTCCTATGTCCCTTTTCTCCCAGAATGACCACAGGTCAACAGGGGCAGTTCATTTATAAGATCTAAATTGGAAACTCATCTATTGCTACTGCCTAATATAAATTATACTGATATATATATATATATATATATATATATAGGACTTAGGAGGTACTGATGATTTTTTTTTTAATTTATGCATTTCTGCCTACTATTCTGAAAACAATTCTGATAGAGACTGTAAACATCAAAGATGATCAGTAATACAAGATCTTCAAAAAGGCAGCAAAGACAAATTTAAGATTGTTCATTGATTTTATGTGCTTTCTACACAAATGTTCATCTATTTTGAAAGAAGTTATTTAGTAATATTTCAGAAATTAAAATCAGTTGATGCATCATTTTTTGTCTCACTGCGACGAAAGTTGCAGAATGCGAGACATAGGGATTACAATCCTGCGGCAGCAACGGCGCAAACAATTTCTATAAAGCATTATATTGAGGAAGCTGGAAGTCCTGGATGCTTTATACCTTCAATGCAGATACCTTATGTGAAGAAGAGTCCATCTTTTATATGTCCATATGTCCTTGACCTCATTTTCATGGTTCTGACAGTGACTGCTTGAAAAAAAAAATACTGTTTTTTTAAGAGTGAAATACTCTTATTATGAGTAATAGGATAACTATTTGGTATATGGGTTCCTTGCAACATCTACATGTCCTTCAGGTATGGGTCACCTGACCTCAACCTCATTTCATGGATCAGTGATCAAGGTTAAATTTACATGGTCAAGTCCATATCTCAGATACTATAAGCAATCAGGCAACTATATGGAATGATTGTAAGGTGTACATGTCCAGCTTGCAAGTGTCATCTGACCTTGACCTAATTTTCATTGTTCATTCGACAATGTTTAGTTTTTGTGGTTTGGTCTATTTCCCAGACACTAATAGCAATAGGTCAAGTATATTTAGTGTATGGAATGATTGTAAGGTGTACATGTCTGTCTGGCAGGTTTCATAATGTTAAATTTTGTGGTATGACCTTTTGCTCAGGTAATTTAAGTGATAGGACCACTATATTTGATGTATAGAATGATTGTACGGTGAACATGTCTGTCTGGCTTGGTTCAACTGACCGTGACTTCATTTTCATGGATCATTGATAATGTTACATTTATGTGGTACTTGTAGTAAAACATTCATATAACAGACTTTCAACATAAATTCAATTCTAACTAAAGCAGGAGAGACAATTCAGCATCCACCGTGCACTCTTCTTTAGATTTTTAGAAAAGTTCAACAAGCCAAAGGTGTATTGAAAATTTTACCAAGTTCTGTGACATAGCCTGTTTACTGTTATTTCAGTGACTTTTTTACCCATTCTTTTCCCTTAATAGGGAGGAAAGTAAGATGTTTTTTACATGTCTTCCATTATGAGGACATTCATATCTCACAGTGAGCTCTATATTAGGCAAAACAAACTTGTCTAAAATAAACCCTGTCCCATATATGCAGTAGAGCTCCTTTTGGACTGTACTGAACTGATGTGTTTAATGATTGAAATGATTTTATCCTATACAAAGCTCTACTTTATAAGTACTGTTATAGTTTTTTTAAGATATTTTATAACTATAATGGTAAGTATAAGCAGTACTAAACATGTTGAAATAACAGAAAATATATCACTGCCTTTCTATTTTATATTTATACTAGCAGTCTTATAGTAAATTCTTGTTAGATTGTAGATAATAATGAAGTGTATATAATGTTTAAAAAAAGACCATTGTTTCTGTTATGTAGCCAAGTAGAAATGAGTTTTTAAGATGGAATCATCATCAGATGACACAACAGAAACCAAGAGCAGCAATGATAATAGCCAGTTGTCTGTTATAGAAGTCATAGATGAGACATTACGTCTTGGTGAAAATGACAAAAGATATGGGTTCTCGATCATGGGAGGAGTGGATGAGGGGTTCTGCCCCAGGATAGAGGATATTGCTGAAGGCAAGTACATCTCTGTTGCTCAAGTGTATAGACTAGATGCTTAAACTTGATGTATAGGTATAAGATATTACTCAAAATATATTGCATCAAAAATGTCTTTTTGAGAAAAGTATTTTTGTAAATCATAAATTTTGTCCAACATCTTCTTGTGCTAGAATTTAAACCAAAAAAAACGATATTTACATGTAGGTTTTATATATACTATTCCAAATTCATTCATGGAACCAAATTTTGGTTAAAAACTTAGCTATTGAAAAATCTTAATATATTTCCATGAAAATTTATATGTATGTAAATAAGCTATTGATGTTAAGAATTAAAAAAAAAGTGTGGTAAACATGGTAAAGAACAAATTTTTGAAAAAATTACAATTTTTGAGAAATTTCTTTTTTCGCCTTAGATTTCAACAAAAATTGATACATACAAGTATTTGTGGGAAAACCGAGTTTTTGTTTAAAATATCAAAATTTTTTAGAAATGTTTTTTTGTGGTAGGATTTCAACAAAATTAATATATAGTTATTAATATGTAATTACAAATTGGTGCCCAGTGTAAAAAAATATTGGTCGGCAGCCATTATCGAAATGGTTGCAAAATACATAAAAAATCATAGTGTTTGGAATTAAATGAAACTTTTTACTTATGCTGAACTGTCCTGAATGAATTCCTGATGTCAAAACTTACGAAAATTTATGAAACTGATACCCAATTAACATGTACCAGTATTGCTTTGTTTGCATCAGTATTCATCACAAAAAAATGCAAACAGTCTGGGTCCTTGCTGACATGTCAGTTTTTCAGATGAGCTCTAGTGTTCTTCAGCTGGTCTTTTTTCAAAATTGTATAAAATTTATTGTAAAAGAAACAGATGGAAACTGTTTAAATAAAGAGTTGGAAAGGGATTCATACATCATATCATATTTTAAGCTACAGTATGCATCAAATGGAGAAAAAAGTTTACTGTACAGTGGTGTATAGGAGTTGACTGAAAAGTGTAGGGAAAACCTCTAAAAGTGACTAGTACAAAAAAAGCTTTTCTGTAGTCAAAAAGGTACATGTTGTAGGTGTACTCTTTTATTTTCATAATTTATTCTCAATAAAATTTGTGGCCAAAAGTGGAGGGGGAAAAACTTAGTTCCCTCATATATTCTGACTTGCACATACATAAATTTTGCATTTACTATGCACAAGCAAGAATTGATTGACTCCATTACAAGCTGTAAAATTTAATCTAAAATTGTTATTTTACAAAAAAAATTTGAATATAAGCAAAATTATGTGCCAGAGAGAATCAATTTAAAACTTGCACTTATTAGTAAGATTTTATGCATTTGTATAATAATTCTGGTTTTGATGTCCACACTTACATGGTGTTTCTAATTTCCAAAACCACCAAAATAGTTGAGCTATGTTATAATGTTGTGAAATAAACAAATCTGTAGAACTAAAGATAGTTGAGTGAGTCCAAGATATTACAACTTTTCTATACTTTGGGTGATTTAGATTATATATATTGTATAGACACTTGTCTGTTGTTGCAGACCATATGCTGACCTCTGAATGTATTTTGTTTTTTTTGTGTCATAAGGTTGCTGTGTTATTGACGTTTACCTCACATTTTGTGACATTTCTCATAGAGATAAGGAGATGTAATATGATTGCCAATGAAACAACTATCCTTCAAAGGCAATAACGGAAAAAATAAATAACCACTTGTGTAATGATTAGAGATGTTTCATTGATATGGTCTGAGATGTGAACCAAAATGTAATACATGTATTATATTGATGTCACTCTCTCACAAGAAGGTCATGCTGTCCAAATGTTACTTAATTGTGTGGTACTGCATAAAAATGAAAGATTGTAGCAATGAAATATCAATGCTATATCATCAAAGATTAATCAGAAATGGGACATTAAAACCTATCAAACAAAGTCACAGAAGTTTAAATTTGAATTGTACTATAGTGATCAATGTTTAATGAAATATTCCCAGTTGTTATCCATGCCAATGATTAACAATACACATGGTAGCCAGTGCTTATTTCATGCATGAAAACTGATTATTGAATTATTTAGATACATTTTGTTTCGAAATACAAATTGGCAAAATTGTTTTATCTGTTTGGAAAAATACATTTGATGAAACATAGAAATCAATTTAACGACAAACAACTTGATGGCTACAGTTTTAGAAATTCATTAATGATTAATATTTAATTCTTCATATCTATTATGATTTACTACTGTGACTGTCTGTATGGAATGCTTTTATGAAATAAATATTCCCCATGAAAGTTTTTTGTTTTGCAGACTACCTATTTGAATTATGATTGAACTGATTTCCCTCAAAAATTACACCTGATCAGCTTTTTCATTACAAAATTGTAATTGACAATTATGTCTCCTATACCAACAAATAAAGATCTTTTTCTTATTACAACTTTGGGTTTGTATGTTTCTGATGGTTTGATACAAAGACAGAATTTTTGCTTTTGATCTCTGTACTAAGATCCATCATGATTTAGGGTAACAATTAAACTTACAACTTTGCATCATTTATACTTAAAGAAAAAGGAAAGAATATTTTTTAAATTTTGCCACGAATGTTTGTGATGGAAATAAGGAAAATAATATCAGTAATGTATATATAATTTAAAGTTATGTGTGTTAGATACTAAATTTCATCAAATACTGTATCAACCACTGTATTTCCCTGTGCACTGAATATTGCTATACATAACCAAGTGGCACCCATGAAGTTGTTAGCTGCAAGAAGAGATTAACATGACAGTCATGTAGTTGTGTGGTCCATATTGCTGTGGTGTAACTCTTTTTATGTAATTGTGTTGCTGAAAAGATTGGGGCATTGGGAGAAAGCTAACAGCATTCTTCTGTGTACAGAGATACACATTGATTACTTATAGTTCTTTAATAATACCTGTTGAGGATTAAACATAATCTTCTTAAATTCTTATTTCTAAATTCCATATTGGATCATATTGGGATATAGCAATTAAGTACAGCAAATTTCAAATTATGCACTTTTATTTCATTCAAACATTTTTATAGAATCAGGAATTATTTTACATTATTGTCTTTCAAGTTTTGCTATAGCTAATATCTCAAACAATATTCAAAATAATTGGCCTTTCACTTGCTTATTATCTTAATTGATAAAGATGTTACAAGGTTTTCTGCAGTTGCTATTCTCATTGAAATAATAACTTGCATTATTCTATTTTCTGGTAAAACAAGACACACTGCCAATACTGCTTTATATAAGAAATGTGTGATCATTTCTTCCAGATGTTCAACATAACAATCTGACCTTTCAAAAGTTATTTTTGTAATAGTTACCAAGTAGATACTCTATTCATGCCATTTCATTAACCTAAAAATATAAATATGTGATTTGTTTGATGTTTGCTTAAATCCATTTGAAATTTTCATGCATATTCATGATGAGAACAAACAAACAAACATCTTTGGTATTCCTCAGATCAACTGAATATATTTACGTTTTTGTCAATCATTTCATTTATATGAAGGATCATTACGAGGTGTGAAATTTACATAAAAATTTTTTATGTAGAATAATTTCATTTTGACACTGTTCCTAAAGTCTTTAGTTTTCTATGTTGTGTTTTGTATACTGTTGTTTGGTGCGGTTTGTGTTGCTCAGTCTTTAGTTTTGTATGTTGTGTTTTGGTGTGGTTCGTGTTGCTCAGTCTTTAGTTTTCTATGTTGTGTTTTGGTGGGGTTTGTGTTGCTCAGTCTTTAGTTTTCTATGTTGTGTTTTGGTGGGGTTTGTGTTGCTCAGTCTTTAGTTTTCTATGTTGTGTTTTGTATACTGTTGTTTGGTGGGGTTTGTGTTGCTCAGTCTTTAGTTTTCTATGTTGTGTTTTGGTGGGGTTTGTGTTGCTCAGTCTTTAGTTTTCTATGTTGTGTTTTGGTGGGGTTTGTGTTGCTCAGTCTTTAGTTTTCTATGTTGTGTTTTGTATACTGTTGTTTGGTGGGGTTTGTGTTGCTCAGTCTTTAGTTTTCTATGTTGTGTTTTGTATACTGTTGTTTGGTGGGGTTTGTGTTGCTCAGTCTTTAGTTTTCTATGTTGTGTTTTGGTGAGGTTCGTGTTGCTCAGTCTTTAGTTTTCTATGTTGTGTTTTGTATACTGTTGTTTGGTGGGGTTTGTGTTGCTCAGTCTTTAGTTTTCTATGTTGTGTTTTGTATACTGTTGTTTGTCTTTTTGTCTTTTTCTTTGTTTACCATGGCAATGTCATTTTATTTTAGACTCATGAGATTGAATGTCCCTTTGGTATCTTTTTTAAAACCTTTTTAAAGAATAACATTTAAAACTTTAAATCTTTTTAAAAATTTATCTGCAAAAATCCATCTTAATCTGTCAATAGACTTGTATCCTATGTAGGTATAAAACCACTAATTCATAGCCCCATTGCTTTCTATGTTAAATTCTGCAATTTCAAGCATTAATAGCTACTTTGTCTTAAGTTCAAATAAAGTGGCAGTCATTTCATGTCAAAACTATACCTTATCCTGACTTCTGCTAAAAATTCAACATACCTTTGATTGCATATTAGAGCGTACTGGTTTCTGGAAGTTTGATAGTACAAAAACCGGTACTTCTGATCTGAACAACAGAGAAAATGTGCCCTCCTATTATAATTTTATATACTTCTTTATTATTCAGAAGAAACTTCAAAAAGGGTGCTTCACTGTGGTCCCAAGTCCCCAAACTTTCATTTGATACCAAAATTATCCAAATATTTCACCACTTGATAAAGATACAGCTATGCGGAGGAACTATTTTGTTTGAAATATGTACTGCTTTCTTGTATGTTCTTTCTGACCAGGCCTGAATTAGTGGTTCTATACCTGTAGTAAAGCAAAATAATGTGAACAGTCTTCAGTAAAATGTTTGTGAAGCATTTTTAGTACTCTGGATTCAGTCTATTGCATACTAATTTTTGTGGATATCTTTGAGTACTAAGTACTTCATAAAATTCAAATTTTCAATTGCACTTAAAAAGAAATGAAATTAAGTACAAACATATGAATAAAATGGCTGATTACTTTTGAACCATGACGATCTACAATTAGCAAATACTTTTTGTAAATGTTTTGAGATAACTATTTGATGTAAATGTTTTGAGATAACCATTTGATCAAATCAGTTTTGAATGTTTATTGTTACTTTAATGGTGTGCAGATTTTAAACAAATTTGAAGACCTACCAGTAAATTTGATCCAATTTCAGTTTTAAAATTTTTTAGGCCCTGCGAGATAGTAGAGGGGCACTATATTTTCAGGTCTATGTGTCTTTCGGCTTGTCTGTAGTTTGTGATCACATCAACTTGAAAATAAGGAGACATGTTCATTATGAAGTGAACTGTTTAATATATGTCAAATTAGGTCTTTGACCCAAATTGCATGGTTTTTTGAATGTGAAAATGTAATAGGAAAAAGTTTTGGTTTAAGGTACCAGGTAGGTTAAAGTTTTGGTTTAAGGTAGGTTAAAGTTTTGGCTTAAGGTAGTTTTTGGTCACATCAACTTGAAACTTAATACAAATAATCATTTATGTTAAGTGAACAGTTCGATATACATGCCAAATTAGGATTTTGACCAAGATTTCACAATTTACTCAACATTGAAATGACCCGAGCAGGGTATTGTGCCCTATAGAAATATATTCTTGTTCGTATTTCATAAATATTGACATCCAAATACCCTCTACTATAAATGACTCCATTAGAGGATATGATAAATTTAAGGTGAAAATGGCTATAAAATTTGATTTATGAATGTACTGCCAAATGTGCCAACTCTACAAAAATGTTTGCATCAATGAATAATTGCTGGAAATAAAGTGTAAAAGGGGTGTTAGTGTATAAAACAAAGGACCAAATTGCATTGGTGAGCTTTCAATTAATGACATAGTTACTTCTTTACTGTTTTGCTTTTCTTACTATTTAAAATCAGTTGTTGTTGGGAATTTTGAAGAGTTACCTTCTAATTGAAAATTAATGTAATAAGTTCCAATTTATCTTTTTCAAATATTTAAAAAACAAACTTAAATGACTGTCCTACAGACATAAAAAGTTAATTGATTGACCTACAGACATAAAAAGTTATCAGATATTTTTAGTGTAGGAAGATGCAACACTTGCAGAAGAATCGCTAAATTCTGATATATTGTGACTCTTTATTAGCTTTATTATGGCTTAGCTGTATTTTACGCATGAGAAGTTTGGCCTAATCCAATGGCCCATTATAGTTGGCATTACTTCTCATTGTGACTGACAGATCTATCAATCAGACGAATTGATTTATTTTCCCTTTTCTGCTCAGTATCAATCAGTTTATGATGAAAGAAATATAAGAAAAAAACATGTGATTCGATATTTATCAGTGATTTGTTTCTATTATCCTATTGTTGATTCATTAGGACAGCTCTTATTTGCCATTTGGGATCACAGTGAGACATTCTAGACTAGAATAGTTTTATTAACACAGTGATTTTGGATTATGATGACAAAATGTAAAGACTCTGATGGAATACTGATGGGACACATTTTCTATTATGATGGAATTAACTGGCTATGTTATTTTACTTGTACAAACCATTGATGATGAAATGAAGTTATACGGTGAGTTCATTAAAAGACATACTCCATCCATTATTGACAATGTTAAGAATATAGCGGAGGAAATGAAGTGGCTTAAGGGAATTCTTTTTCACAGCAGTTAGATGTTTCATCTTTATCTCCTCAAATTATATAATTTTGAAGAGTTTAATAGCTTTTTAATATAATTTCTCATTAATTTTTAGAAAAAAAGTTTTCAAAAAAGGAATAGAACTGCATGTGCTTTTATTTCCATGTAAATGGTATTGACAGTTGTCTATTATGAAATTATAAAAGCTGTTACACTGAATTAAGTCAAAAGTGACAAAAGATATTAAATTATCAAAGTCTTAAAATACAACTCAGGGATATTGGTAGCTAGATGATGTTCCATTAGCTGAAGGTTTATTGAGTTTAATATTCTATCTGCCTTTGCTTTTCCAAGTCATTAATTTCTGCTTTATAACAAATACAGACACAAAGTTTTCCTGGTAGTTTTGATTGTTTTTGTCATTGTTGTTTTTCAGCTTTTAGAAATAGTATTTTCAACCAAAAAGAAAAATTATAATTTTCCTAATTATTTCTTATAATTACTAATCTGCATGTTTATATCCAGATAATTAAGTTTTAAAAAAAATATTATGATACCAATATCTGTGCGCATGAAGCATGTTTCTTGAATAGCTAAGTTTGGAAAGCCAAAAATATGAAAAGTATGAGTGCATAAAATCAAAAAACCTAAAACAGCTCAACTTTATTATAATGTCAAATCTCTCTGAGGGAGTTAAATAGCAACCTTAGTTTTTAAAATGGTAACATAATTCATGAATTGAACATTTACATACAAAATGTATCCAAAACCATGCCATTGTTGTTTCCTTACAAACTGTACAAAATGCTTCAATTCAAATCAGAATTTTTTTAATTTTTTTTTACGATTGAATGTTAACCATGGAAAGAAATCCTGTATTGTCACATATTATTATCATTATTTGTTTACCTTGTGATATTTTTCTTTCATTTAAAATTTACTGTAAATTCAGAAACTATTGCGTGCATTTATTATTGCGATTTTGTCATTTTAGACTTAATTGTGATTTTAATTTGTACGATTTTGAGAAAAATCATGTTTAATTCATATAAAATATTTCAAAATGCGAGTTTAAATTATTGCGTTTACAACTCTGTCGCATTTTTCCCAATAATAAAAACCTCGCAATAATTTCTGAATTTACAGTAATCAAATTTAGAATTATGAATTACATAAACCCAGACAAGCACTTCTTTATGATCAGAGATACTTTTAAAAGTAAAAAAAAATTTGGAAAATAAATTTTTCATTTTTCAATACATGTAGATTATAAATGTTGTATTTTGACTTAAAACTTTTCCATTAATAATCATACTTAAAAATTGACACCTAATCATGATATAAAACTATTATGATCTCCTCACTAAGAGAGAAGCTTTTTAGGTCACCTGGCACAAAGGGTCAAGTGAGCTTTTCTCATCACTTGGCGTCCGGCGTCCGTCGTTGTCGTCCGTCGTCGTTAACTTTTACAAAAATCTTCTCCTCTGAAACTACTGGTCCAAATTTAACCAAACTTGGCCACAATCATCATTGGGGTATCTAGTTTAAAAATTGTGTCCGGTGACCAAGCCAACCAACCAAGATGGCCACCATGGCTAAAAATAGAACATAGGGGTAAAACGTAGATTTTGGCTTATATCTCTAAGACCAAAGCATTTAGAGCAAATCTGACAGTGGGTAGAATTGTATATCAGGTCAAGATCTATCTACCCTGAATTTTCAGATGAATCGGACAACCCGTTGCTGGGTTGCTGCCCCTGCATTGGTAATTTTAAGGAAATTTTGCCGTTTTTTGTTATCTTGAATATTATTATAGATAGCAGGGCCTAATCTAGGATTTTGGAGAGAGAGAAGTGACTTCTCCTTCCATGAGAGAGAAGGGAGAAGTGGTCAATTTCTTGGGAGAAGTGAGATTCCATTACCGTTTCGGTTGCATAGTGTTTTCATGCTTATCACTAAGTAAATTGTTTTGGATGCAATAAAAAATATACTTGCAGTTTTTTATGTTATTGTACAAAATGTATATATAGAAAGTTCTTAATAAAAAGGTTTAGACAATATAGTTGTTATTTATTTATTGATACCATTTGTACTGTCAACTTGAACTTATGTCTAAATAAAATTTGTTGCTTGGGACATGAGTGAGTAGCCTAGTAATATGATGATGCATTAATTCATGTGCATCTGCCTCAATTTATTTTTAAAAGTCCAGAAAAATATGACTCCCAGTTTACCTGATGAATTTCACATGACTGGGAATTTAATTTATATCACCACTTGTCATTATTTTGTAAAACATTATTGAATGTCCAGGACATCACGTTAGTTGTAAATTGAGATTCTCTTTAAAGATTGTAAGCCTATAAATGAAGATATCTGTCAATCACATATTAATTAACCGATAAAGAGCTAATTTCTATCATTTTTTAAAGATATCTTCCATATCAACGAAATGGTCGTGAAAAAAAATCAACTGCTGATCACAAGCTGGTAGAGTGTCGTACGTTTGCAATCACATTATCCATCAGCTGTCTTTCTACCTTTTATATTTCAATTTTTATCTATGAATATAATAAATCTACCGTTAATTCCCATCCTAAACCTACCGAATAGTACTATTGATCGACTCGTAATAAATAAAAATAAAACAAATCAGCTGAGTGATTACGCAGCATCCTCAGATGAAAATCGTCGTAAAATGATAAATTAAACAGACGGTCAGTTTTCCGTTTGAATAGTTTTGAATCTTATATCCGAGGATGTTCAAAGTCGCTGTTGTATTTATTTAATTTGATCGTCGACAGTATAAGTCCTGGGTCGTTTGAAAATCTCGATTTTCCTTGTTAGTCGCCATTTTTTTTTCACCTGTGCGACTTGTAAATCACAAGTAGTCTCCCTTTTACCGATTTTGATAGCGATTTGACTTCGCTATGAAGTCAGTCGGCCAGCGAGATTTAGCGATTTTCAAAATTCTTTGGCGACTTAAATCGTCATTTCGCCGGCAAGATTATGGCCTGGATAGAGATAAACTGTAAACAACAATAATGTTCAGCAGAGTAAGATCTACAAAAAAGTTGTATGACCAAAATGATCAATTGACCCCTTAAGGAGTTATTGCCCTTTAAAGTCAATTTTTAACAATTTTTTGTAAATTTTGTTATCTTTTACAAAAATCTTCTCTGAAACTAGTAAGACAAATTTAACAAACTTGATCACAATCATCGTTAGGGTATCTAGTTTTAAAAATGTGTCCAGTGACCCCGCCTGCCAACCAACATGGCTAAAAATAGAACATAGGGGTAAAATGCAGTTTTTGGCTTATATCTCTGAAACTAAAGCATTAAGAGCAAATTTGACATTTTTAAAAATGTTCATCAGGTTAAGATCTATCTGTCCTGAAATTTTCAGACGAATCAGACAACCCATTGTTGGGTTGCTGCCCCTGAATTGGCAATTTTAAGGAAATTTTGCAATTTTTTGGTTATATTGAATATTATTATAGATAGAGATAAACTGTAAACAGCAATAATGTTCAGCAAAGTAAGATCTACAAATAAGTCAACTTGACCAAAATGGTCAGTTGACCCTTAAGGAGTTATTGCCCTTTAAGTCAATTTTAACAATTTTGGTAAATTTTGTAATTTTTACAAAATCTTCTCCTCTGAAACAACTGAGACACTTAACCATTTAACCAAACTTGGTCACAATCGTCATTAGGGTATTTAGTTTCAAAAATGTGTCCGATGTCACCCTGCCTGCCAACCAACATGGCAGACATGGCTAAAAATAGAACATAGGGGTAAAATGCAGTTTTTGGCTATATCTCTGAAACTAAAGCAAAAGTATAACGGTTGCATTGATTTATGCATCAATTGTAAATAAAAATATCAGGTGAGCAACACAGGTTCCTTGGAGCCTCTAGTTTTACAATTTAGTGAAGAGATCATATCAAAATCAAAATATTGAAATACTTAGCTCTCGATTTTCCATATTTTTCTTGATAATGCATGATAATCTAGCCTTTAGAACTCTTAAAGGGCATTAGCTATGAGACATAAAAGAATATTGAAATAATAATTCGCTTTTGGGTTACGCATGTATTCAGCTATTATTGCGAACCAAATGAAACTTTTCTACAGATTCATCTCCTATTGGTCAATCTATTTAAACTTTTGTCAGTTCTATTGTTCCATTGAATAAATACAATAGCTTTTGTTCTCTGTGCAGTTTATTCACTGGGACCTTTAAATTTCTTATAAGAGAAATCCATCACTCATTGATTAATTTACCTGAGTAAAAAAATAATTTCAATATAAATAATATATTTTCAATCTGTTCAATGTAAACAGTGATTCAAACATTAAAAGTTGATTTCTGACATGGAAAAGTTTCATTTGGTTCGCAATAAAAGGAAAAGAATGTCAACATTGAGAGAGAAACAAGGATGAATCATTTGGTTGACCGATTTTTTTTCTGTTTTTCTTATACTGTATGCAATAGGTCTACTATATTTGGTGTATGGAATGATTGTAAGGTGTACATGTCTAGCTAGCAGGTGTCTTCTGACCTTGACCTCATTTTCATGGTTCAGTGGTCAAAGTTAAGTTTTGGTCATTTTTTCTAATACAATATGCAATAGGTCAACTATATTTGGTGTATGGAAATATTTTATGATGTACATGTCAGTCTTGCAGGTTTTATTTGACCTTGACATCATTTTCATGGTTCATTGCTCAGTGTTACGTTTTTGTGTTTTGGTCTGTTTTTCTAATACTATAAGCAATAGGTCAACTATATCTGTTGTATGGAAGGATTTTTTTCAAGCTGTACATGTCTGCCTGGCATGGTTCATCTGACCTTGATCTCATTTTCATGATTCATTGGTCAATGTTTAGTTTTCTTGGTTAAGTCTGTATCTTAGAAACTACAAGCAATAGGTCAGCTATATGTAGTGTATTGAATGATTGTAAGGTGTACATGTATTTCTTATTTGGTTAATATAACCTTAACCTCATTTTCTTGGATCATGTTAAGTTTATGTGATAGTTGTAGTAAAAGTTTATATTTAGGACTATCAAAATAATATCAATGATTAGTAAAGAAGGTGAGACATTTCAGCGTGTGCACTCTTGTTGGTTTTGGCTTTATCGCTCTTCAATTGTTCCTGATGAAGGTAAATCCGGAAAGGAGCTTTGGATGCATGAAGTTTAGGCATGGACCAATTGACTTTCTAGGAAGGGGGGGGGGGGCTGTTTTTTTTGAAAAAATAATCTGGCCTATTCAGCTGCTAAAAGAAATATTCTGGCTTCATGTCCTATTCCTTTGTCTTTACAAATGTTGAAAAAAAATATTCTTGCTTTGGACTGACTGAAAAAAAATATCCTTGCTCAGTTTGCATGATAAAAAAAAATCTGGCCTGATATAAAAACCCAGGCCCCCCCACCAGAAAGTCAAATGGTCCATGCCTTATAACGTGTTGTTTTCATTTTTTGTTTCATTCCTTTAGAACAGGCTATAGAGAAACTTGCAAGATTAAAACAATTGACTGATCATTTCAGACTTGTGTGTTGTGGGGCGCTGGCACAGTATATATGGTAATCACTATTACTCATCCTGTGTTGCTGTTGATCCTCATCAATAATAACTCAAAAACAAACAAAAGGGAATTCAAGAAAATTAATGCAAATGCTGAGAGCAGATTTTATGTAGTGAATGATTTATGGAAAATAATTGACTTATGTTGATTTATTTTGCAAATGTACCTTGGAGAATCTGACCCTGTGCCTTAAGAAATTAATATAAAAGCGTTCGCTGGTTTTTTTTATTTAATATCAGTTTCATTTCATACAAACATAAATTGCTATAAGGATGCATTAAGAAGAGTTTTCCATCTAAGCTTTCCATATGAACAGACTGCAGACCAAAATGTGATTTTACAACAAATTGCCTGTATGGTCTACTATCACCACTATGTTTTTAGTTGTATTGTTTTGTAGGATATACTCGGGTATCTCAGTCCACTATCCTGCATTATTTTACCGGTAATCATTATCCTGCTCCAACGAAAGGGTATTCTGGTTTAAGACTTGAAAGGTCCATATAAAAAAATTCTGTTTAAACAGGATACAACGTTAAGATATTTACAGTATTAAATATGATATTAAATTTAGATATAACTCATTGTACCATATTCTTAACAATGTTGAAGAATACAATATATCACTTCTGAGAATTGTATTAGCCAACTGATTTTCAGATAATTTCAAGCAATTTTAAGCAATATATAGCACAAGCTAAATAATTTCGTCGTTATTCGTTTTAAGGGGACATTAAGTGTTACACTTGGCCATCCTTCCCTCCGTCTGTCTGTCTGTCTGTCTGTCTGTCTGTCTGTCTGTCCTTCCCATTTTCATTTCCGCACTCTAACTTTTTAACTTGGAAAATTGCAAATTTTTTCGTTTCCACACCCTGACTTAAGTTATCTCATCCAAATTTTATGAAACTCATGCACTATGGTGAGAACCAAAACTAGCAGACAGAGTTTGAATTTTGCCAGTGAGTCTCTTTCAGGTCTAGAGTTATGCCCCTTTATAACTTGAAAAACTGCAATTTTTTCGTTTCGCTCTAACTTAAGTTTGTCTTGTCCAAATTTTATGAAACTCATACACAATGCTAAGAACCACAACATGTAGACAGAGTTTGAATTTGGGTTGTAAATCAGTTACCATACTTGAGTTATGCCCCTTTTTAACTTGGAAAATTGCATTGCTTGAGCGGAGGCATTCAAATCCTTAGACACAATCTTCTTTCATTTTGCCATGGCATTGTCAATTTATCTTGGAATTATGAGTTTTGGATGTCCCCTAGGTATCTTCTGCGTCTTATTTTTCTTAATCTGGTTATGTCATACCAGATGACATGTTTTCAGTTCCTTTGATGCTCTACTTCTTGTTCATACAGTAACCAAAACTTTTTTTCTTTAAAAAGTCATGTACATTCCAGGGTATATGAAATTTTCATCACAGCTTCAAGTCATTCCTCTTTGATATATGGCATAACAGGTATGATTGATCTAATGAGTGTATTGAAAATTGACTACCTATTTATTTACAATTATATATGACTGGATATTCAACTCGAACATTTATAATATAAGTCTTTTAAAAATGAGAGGTTATTTCTCCTATAACCAAATCCTACATCACTGAAAGGAATACTACAAAACTTTTATAAGCACTATTTCTTTTATTGTTCCGTTATATCAATTCTTTTCTATGTGAGGATCTGCTTACTCTTCAGGAGCACCTGAGATCACTGCTGGTTTTAGGTGTCAGACCAGAAATTCATTTACTTCAATTTAGAACATATGTAAAAGTAGCCCTTCCTGACAAAAAATATTGCTTTTGATGTCGCTGTTTACTTGTGAAACTTTCAAAGAAAGAGAAATGTATTTAGACCATTTTGAGTCAAATTTACTTATCCGTGATTTTGCATTAATAATTGAGGATTAATGCACTCCATAGTTTATTTATTTAAGATTTCCAGAAAACCAGGGGTTATTTTTAGTAGCAGTTGACTTCCAAACGGTGGTGTTTCACTGCAAAACTTTAGATATTGGTTGAAAATTTGCATATAGAAAGATGATACATATACAAATCAGAATATACCTGGTTTCTATGAAGTTTAAACTTGAGGTAAATTTTTTAGAAAACTGTGAAAATTGAAAAATTTGGTTGATTATATAGGGGTTTGGAATTGGTGGTCAGACACTTTTTGGAAGAGAGGGGTTTGTGTGGTCAGTCTTTTTCATGTAGTTTGGTTTCTTCTTCTTCTTTTTTTACAATATTTAAAGTTTGGCACGCTTTCAGTTTATTCAACAATTCACACAGCAATTGTACTCAAAAGGAGAAAAGTGGAATTTTCCTATTCATATAGCCTTCAATCATGGACAGGAGTTCATACTGTTTTGTAAGCCTAAAACTGCATCAAGTTTTCAGTTAATGTTCAAAATAAATGACCAATTTAGGTTAATAATGTTGAATGATTCATGTCATCAGGAATCTCTTTCTGATTCAATGAAACATATAACTGGTTATAACTTTTTTTGTTAGTACATTTGTACTCCCATATTTTGTTGATTATATTTGACTATTTCAACCCAAGACAAAAATTAACAATACAGATCAAAGCAGAAAAATAAGGTTATTAAATTTAATTGATATATTACAGAATATCAAAACACAAAGAAGTATAAAACTACCATAAATATAATTTCATATCAGTATCAACCGATAAATCTGTTGGTTATCATTGTATGCCATCATTCATTCTTTTGTTCTTCATATAAAAACCTTATAAATAGTATACTAAAAACTATGAAAGGATGTAGTAGTGCTATGTCCATTATAATTTACTGCAAAAATTCCAACTATAGAACATTTGTTATTCCAATCAAATAAAGTTATTATTGTTTAATGTTTTAATTTGTATGCTTTGAAATTGAACATAATAAATGCAATGCAACCTGTCTCCCTTGTATAAATGGAAAAGCTGTCCCAACTGAATTTTTGTATTAGGATGCTCACATAGTGATTTAACCTGTGTAAACCAAACAGAATTTTCAATCAAAAGGGGTTTATTATAGACAGGTTACACTATATATGTTATTTAAATCCGTTAAATGAATAAATGTTATGAAAGAAATGATTTTTCAAATTGCCTTAACACAAACACAAAAATACAAGTCACTTAAGGTAGCACTACAGTCAGAATTTTCTGACTCCAACCAATCGTCTTTAAAGATTAATTTCTCCAAAACTACTCAATGGATTTTTAAAATCTTTAACTCATTTTAAAGCTGAAATATTACTCTTTCTTAATACATAGATAAATTTATTTTTGGTATGATAAATCTCAAAATATAGCTCATTAATTGCCAAAAAAGTGGTCTTCCAACTTGGATGGAAATGGCACATTCAGGTCAAATGGTAGTAAAATTTGTTTTCATCCCTTTAATCAACCATATACAAGCTGCAAAACCGTGTCTCAGATTTTGATATATGCCTCCAGTAAGAAGATATATTGATTTAACTGCTGGGTGCCAAACCTCATTTCACCTTTCATCTTTGGAGACCTATAAATTCATTTAGAAACAAATTATCCAAAACTGGGACACGGTATTGTAGAAAATACTCCTTTAATCACATATATCAAAGTCAAGCCAAAGGGGTACCCATAAAGTTTATATTTTCATTTTTCCTAACAAATCTCATGAAAATTGTTCTGAGAAATAACCTAAAACGGAATTTCCTTAGAACCCTATAAATGCAACATAAATACAAAATTCCACTGGGAACACCCAGGAGTGTTCTGATACCATTACTTTATCAATAGAACCACACACTTTGTCTCTTTGATGCTCTAATGCTGTAAATTTTGCATTATGTGTGGCACTGTGCAACACTAACTTGGCATTTGGCGGGAGTTTGACGTCACAGATTTGACCAATATCTGTGATGTAGTAATTAAATATAGACAAAGCTCCGCCTCTGTCCAGACAGTCTAAGATAAGAGAATAACAGGATTGACCAGCTGCATATAATCAATATTTAACATCATTATTCTCACTATAAAGAATAATTTGCATTTGTATTTTAAAAAGAAATATACTATTACTGAAATTAGCTAGAACATTAAAATTGTGAATCAAAAGACATGTTCATAAAGATTCAAGACCATCCACTTCTTTGAAAAAGACATTCCCACATGATTTTTGAGTTTTATGGAATTGAAAATTTCATATAAACTTAAAATTGGTTAAAATGCCTAAAACTGTATTTAAATGTAGAAGACCAAAATAGAAGAAATTTATACAGGCAGTCAGAGGCTTTCAAAGATACTTTCACACTCTTTTCCATATTTTTTCATTTTTGTAGATTTCTTCCTTTAGATTTTTCCTTTTCTTTTCTCTGTTTATAAACATGTTATATAAATTACTTTTGTTGTTATACAATGAGATAAGACCACAATATTTATCTTGTGGTCAAGGATTAACAGCTGGACATTGGTATCAACAGATGATTGACATATTAGCCCTCCCAAATGCCTATATATTTAGATTAATTACCATGTGCTTTTATTTACATAAGTTCATTATCAATTTACTCCCTGTTGTGATATGATAATGACTTTGGGATTTCTACAAACTGTGCAGAATAATACTTAATTCAAAATTATGTGATAAAAAATATCTTCAAAAATCATTGTCAGACTGTAGTGCTACCTTAAAACAATGGCAGTATCCTAACAGTAATTGACATAAACTCATTATAGATACCAGGATTAAAATTTATGTACACCAGACAGTGTTTTGTTTAAAACAGACTTATCAGTTACGCTCAAATCAAAAAGTTGAAAAGCCAAATAAAGTACTAAGTTTTAAAGTATTTAGGACCAACATAATATGAAATTCGTATATTGCAGTAAATAAATACCAATAAAAATATAAACTATATCTATAAGTAACAAAATAGGAAAATATTATACTGTGAAAAATTATACCTGAAGAATATGAAAACAACATTAAACAATTCATTATGCAAAATTTAGGAGCTGCAACTTTGCTATCCTTAAAAAAATAGATAAATAGAAGAAACTTTTATCTTGTAAGTTGAGTAATCAAATAAAATATTATTTAAATGAATAGATTATTTGACCCATTAATAAAATTAATATCTATACTGTTTCATTGTTGTATTTTATTAATTTGGTTATTACCAGTAATGACTGCAATCATTGATCAATAAGAAAACTTCTGACCAGTTAATGATTTCCAATTATATAACCAGGGACAATAACATGATTTAATCTATTTATCTTTTCATCTTTTCATCTTAGCATCAAACTACATATAAAACCATCCTTTCAAAAATTTTTATAAGAATTCTAATTTTTATGAATTTGGGTTATAAGCCAATAAGACAGCAACCCAATGACACACAAAACCAAAAAGACATCTAGAGGTCAACGTATGGTTTTAGGCAATAGACCAGTATCTATATAATGTACAAACTTTAAACTGCTCTTTTGTAGATTTTAAGAAATCATAGGATGCAGTATACATGCACCCATATGATCATATTTGGTACTAATTAAAACAAGGTTTCATCAGACGTTTGCAGAGTCATTGATATAGATATAAGAAGATGTGGTATGAGTGCCAATGAGACAACTCTCCATCCAAGTCACATTTTGTAAAAGTAAACCATACCCAAGTCTCCATCAATAATATGTGACCATGAGATTATTTAAATGATAACACATTTCTAAAAAAACTAAAGTTTACTGTTGAGTGTTCATCACAGTAATATTGATAATAACTCCAATAAAATTAAAAGATACCAAAATTATTTCAAATCTCAAACATTTATGATTTTTCACAATGTCTTTAGTATTTGAGCAATGTATTTGTGAAAGTTGTCTGATTCAGTTTTATCTAAAAAATTTATTCAGTTTATTCCTATATATGATAGCATTTATGTTATATGTACTTAAGTATATATAGATTTGTTCAAATGAATTTCACAAGCTGTTTTGTGTGAAAAGCTTTCAGCATCATGGCAATTTGACATGAATTTGATTCACAGTAAAAAGATTTGGTTTGAAGATTTTGATCGCAGACAATTCAATTTCCAGATATGAAAAATTCTTCAAAATTTCCAATAACCATTTTACATTACAAACTAACAGAGAGAGAAAGTTGAAGGTGAAGTCTGGTAATCAGGTCGGACTTGTGGCAACATGGTTACATTTAGCAATAAGGATTTTGATTAGATTGTGTAAATTGCTGGAAAGTCTTTGCACAATTATTGACAAACCAACTGGCAGCTGGATTTTCTTTTTATTGTCTATTTAGCTGTAAAAGAATGACCTTGGTAGATGAAGTGACAGATTATACAGTTGGGTGACAAAGGTATCTGTAGAAATCTTTGATGATGTGTTTTTATTGAGGATCTTAGTGTAAATTTATATGCAGTCAGTTTCTAACATCCATACCAATTAAGATAAATAGACAACTGAATTAGAAATATTGTAAATCTTCATGAAAGAGATAAATAATAAAATGTATATGTTACCATTCATATTTTCAAGGAGCAATTACATTCTTCTTATAATATATACTGGTAAGCATTGGGAAATTCATGCTTTTGTTAAGAAAGCAAATACTAAATATGATAGAATTTGATATAAATACTTTTCGATGAAATCATTTTAACAATCACTTTAAGAAGAGAAATGAGGTTTTAATCACATGATATTTCAAGAAATCATTTTATCAATCACTTTAAAAATATAAAAATATAAAATGAGGTTTTGATGTCTTGATATTTCACAAAATAGTGTTTAACTACTGTTAATTGGTTTTCAGTTAAGAAAAATCTTCCATTGCTCAGTGTAACTCTAAAAAAAATAAAGGGTATTTTTTCAGCACATGTATTTCTGTAAAATTGATAATTAATTCTTAGTTTTATCTACATATATTCACAAAGGAAAAAACAATTTTGTTACCAATAAAAAAATGAACAACATATCGAAGATGTTTACCTTAGATGTATCTTATAGCACGCCGTTTTACTATTTATTCTAACTTCAAGATATCTAATAAACTTTATAAGATATCTCATATAGTTTATAAGATATCGTATATAGTTTGTAAGATATCTTATAAATTACATGAGATATTTATAAACTATATAAGATATCTTATAGAATATATGAGATATCTTAAAAGTGTATAAGAAATCTTATATACAAAATAGTTATAAGATATCTTATATACTTTATAAGGTATCTTATAAACTTTAGAAGATATCTTATAAACTATAAGATATCTTATATATTATATAAGATATCTTGTATCTATAATACTAAAATAACGAGGTGCAATTTGTTAGCCGGCATGACACAAAAACGACGAATCAAAGAATTCATCTTTATATACAACTAATATGCGACAATGATGTAGATTAAAAATTACACTATTCCAGGCTCTTTTGTTTTCTACAAAATTAATATTTCCAATAATTAACAAGTTCCGGGTCGAATCCGATACAATACCAATAGTATATGTCACATGTAGTTTCCGGTTGTAGTATGTTATGTATCTTCCTCCTTTAATAGGAGCACCACCTTGAGTTATGGTGTTAAGGAGGACATTTAACAAACTGTATCGTTACAGATTTAATGTGAGCATTTGCCTACCCAGTTTCCCAGCCTGGCCAGCTCTTACTACCAGAAAGTTAACCTTCCCCAAAACAATAAGTACAATGCAATAAAATATACGAAGATACACTCACCTGATACGCTCATCCTCAAAATATAAAAAATGAAAAGTATAAAAACAAGTAAGAAAACCAGGACAGGTTCAAACAGAAAGATTTTGAAAGCAGAGAAAACTGTGCATCTATATAATCAGCATGACTATATCAGATGACAATACGAATACTAAAAATTACTACAATTAGGCGTAGGTAATTCTGTCACGGACCTGCGATGTCGCAGATGTGTTCTAGTATTATATAAGATATCTTATATAGTTTATAAGATATTTTATATATAATATGAGATATCTTGAAGTTAGAATTAATAGTAAAACGGCTTGCCATAGTTTCTGCATATAATCATCAATGAAGCTTTTAAATTCTGGTAATTGTAGAAAATGCATCAATTAACCATTTGACTACCTCATTGTGAAATGAAGTGGTCATAATTAATTGTTTTGAATATAAAGATTTTTAAGGATTATTATTCTAAAAACGAGTACTTAGTAAGAGTTATAAAGTGGACAAAGTTTATTCAGATTAGAAGGAGTAGAGCCAGTATTATTCCAATAAATGGCACTGTAAAAGTGTATTTTTCAAATTTATATATATATCTTTATAATTTAATTTTGGATGTAACGCGTCTTCTGATTGGCTGACATTGTTTTGTTTATCAGCTCATAGACATAATTTTGTCATGTGACCGTGACGTCATCAACGTTTTTTGATGGTTTACTACGGTTTAAAATGGAATTTAGAATTAAATTATAAGAAATGACTGTAATATTTTTTCTGTCTATTCGAAATAACATAAAAAATGTGGTGCACACTTTAAAATAACCCGCTACGCGGGTTATTCAGTGTGCACCACATTTTTGATGTTATTTCTTCATAGACAGAAAAAATATTACAGTCATTCCTTAAATATCTTTATTCTCATCACCAAGTACATAGGTACATAGAAAAATTAAAAACATAAATTACACTATCTATTTTCCTTTCTATATTGAACCATCTTCCATGTTAAATTGGAAGTTTATGGTTACATATTCTAAATTTACATAAAGTTAATTAATCTTTTCGTCTAAAATATTTAAAATATTCTTCAAAACAAAATAAATTCTTTAAAATATGATATTTCAAGGTTTTCTAACCGTTTTGAATAGTTTCAAGCCCTGTTTGTTTGAATTGATCACACAATCTTGCTTTGATATTATATTTCAACCATATATCATTTAAAATAGTACTGTGTAATCCAGATATAAGAAAATCCACATTCATCAAATATATATTAAACAAATCTTAACCATTTAAATCTATGTTTTTGGTACAATACAAGTGGTACAGTAGTTTATATATAATACAAGAATACTTTGACTGTTTTCCCATAATTAATTTCAACCAGTAGGATATCATCCTTAATTGTACATCAATATTAAGTGGAAAAAGTCCTAGCTCACTGTATATCATACAGTTGGGAGTGAAAGTTTCAGATTCATGACCAACTTACAAAATTTTTGATGAACCTTTTCAATAATATCACAGTTACTGAATCCCCATATTTCTTATCCATATAACAAAACCAGTTTGACTATCAAAAAGATCTTACTGACAAGAAACTGATAGGCTATGAAATTTTCTCCTTTTTAAGTATCTCATACATCGTTTTTGTCCCCTTTTCAACCTGTGTTTTAATTGCCTTTTTATAATTTCCTGTTTTTGTCAATATAATACCCAAATAGCTAAACTCTTGAATGATTTCTATCTCTTGATTATCTTAAACAAAGTGTAAATTGTCTGGTAATCTTCCACATGAAAAACATTATACTTTGGTTTTGGATACATTAACTTTTAATTTCCAGTTTTTACAGTATTCATAAAAAATATCTAACTGTCTTTGTATTATAAATATATAATGGATTTTTCAGTACATATTTCAAAAAATGAGTTACCTATTTCGACCTCATATCCAGATTTAATATGTGACGCCACTCTTACCCATTGAAATTTAATTGGTATGTTAAAGTATAAAGTATATAATGAAATTGTTTCAGCAAAAAGATTTTTTGGCAAGGGTGCTAATAGTAATTTACAGAAAACTGTCATAAATTTTACACAGTAGTGCAAAGCAATAATGTTGTAACAAAATTCACTTATTTTATGACATCACAATCACATCATTAATGACACAATTGATGAAAATCTGCTTTAAATGAAACAATTGGACATTTAAACATATGTGATAATTCAATTTTCACAACATTATCAGAGTAAAAAATTTCAGATTTAAGGACCAAAATTATAAGTTTAAGTGAACCAACTCCTTTTGAAAGATCGAATATAAATTTATCTACATCTTATGTAATCTGGAAAGTAACCATAAAATGTAGAAAGTTTATTCATAAAAACAGAAAACATAGTGATAATGAATCATATTAAACTATGGCTGTGTGCATGTGAATGACTTGTAAACAGAACCAAAATTTTTTAGGAAACTATTCAATGGTTAGTCACTAAGTTTATACAGGTAGCTTTATAGTAATTATATTGGACAGTCAGTGAAACAATACTATTACATGGCAGTTATGTTGGTTGCATATGTGACAGAATGAGTATCATGTTGGAAATGATCTATACAACAGATCGTACAAAGGATGTGATACAGTTTCAGGGGAGATAATTATGAACATGATAATAAACATTCATCCTCCCATTTTTACTTGTCCTAACAACAGAATCTTATCTCAGTAAAACAGTTTAGCTCATAGCTAGTGAAAGATCGTTAGTAATTATTGGTCCAAATTTACTAAATTTTCAGTTAATTTGTACAAGACCTGTTAGCCAGTCAAGTGTGATCCAAGGCAACTTGGAGGTTGACAGGATTATTGTAAATGAGACTGGAAGAAAAAACTTCATTTAGGTTTGAATTATACTTAAATTATCATAATTAATTGGATGATGTCTGAAGGGGATGACTCTTGACTACAATTCTGTAATAGTTCCATTTATGTAAAGACACAAGTGATAAATCAGAAAAAAACCATTTAAAACAATATATATTTTAGTGGCATTTTCTAAATTTAGGCATTTTGTAAAATGCCTGAGTTTTTAGGCAATTTATAAAATGCCTAACCTTGACAGGCATTATATAAAATGTCTCAAAATTACTAATCATTTTTTAATAATCATTTTGAAGAATGGCTGAAAGTTTAAACAAAACTGAATAAATTGCATGTTCAGTTTCAGGTAATTTGTAGAAAAACTATATTACTGAGATACATGACCAAAAATACAATATCCTGCAACAACAAAATATCCATGTTCAGTAAAATAAAGTTTATTCTTCTAATACCCACAGGGAAAGTTTTAATGGGAAGGATGTCTTTCATACATATTTCATGGATAAATACTCAAAATTTACCAAAATCTGTTAACATGATGTTTTGATCTTTTTTTCAAACATTTATAAATCAATGATCTGTATAGAAATAAGCCTAAAATTATATTGTTAGAACCTCAAAGTATATACATATACTCTGAATTTTAGTAAAAAAAGTAGTAAACAACTAGTAAATGTCCCAATTGTGAAATGAAGTTAGGGGAAATTGACTACCTCTTTCACAGATCACCTTACAAGGTCAGGTTTGATTGTGATCATCATTGTGATGCACAGATAAGTTAGATTATCTTCATCATTATTCTGGTGCCTCAGAAGATTCTTGGGTCTACAATCTTAAGAAGATCTGCTTAACCCTCTTGAACTATCTGATGGGGCAAAAGATGTTAGTCAACCTAATCAGGCTAATGTTACTTTGAATCTTTTGGGAACATAAGAAATAGAAGCAGATATTCATGTGTGTACTGTGTGAGAATCTCCTGTTTGTTCAGTAAAGTACTGACAGAATTGTTAGATGGTCAGTGTTTCACCAAATGTGATTATAGTGCTGGTGTAGTCCCAAACGTTATCTTTGAAAAAATAATCTGGACAAATGTGTAACAGTCAAACACTACATGAAATGAAAAAATAATTATTGAGTTCAGTTCTTGTTGGAATTGTAAATAATTCAATAGATTTTTATTTTTATTTTTAATTCTCTTATGGTGTATGCTGTTGATTGCAGTAATTATATAATAAACTGCTATATGTTCAAAACTTTCCATGGCTCAGTTTTTTTAAATGCCTGAAAAAATTAGTCAATATATAAAATGCCTGAATCTGATAGGCTTTAACATTTTTTTTAAAAAATCCTATTTTCAGGCATTCTACAAAATGCCTAAATTTTGAAAATGTCTGTAAACATATACTTATAACAATGGAGAAATCCTTTGCATTTCACACATTTTATTTTTATACCGTTAAGTAACAGACTTTTAAATTTAAATCCATAAATAGCAGCCTTATATACCAAATATACAGGAGTTTATGTGATGTTTTTATGTAAGCGAACATATGAGAGGCTGAGCATTTCAATATTTACAAGTAAAATTCACATACAGTTTATTTCTGCTTGTAATAATCTACTTCAACAAGTGCAGGTCAATCACATTAATGAATTTCCCATTATTGCCCACTATTGGAAATTTTCAATGATAAATGAATGCATTAAATTCTGAGGCAGCACAAGCTGACATCTTTAGCTTACCTAAGTGCACAAAATAATAATGATGTGGGTTGGACAAACAATTCTATTCAGAAAATAATAAATTTACAATGATTCTGCCAGCAGGAAGAGTATTGAAAGAATGCATCTGAGTACAGTTATTTTGATTGATATGTCTATTAGACTTGCATCAGGTGTAACAAACTACCTGTCACAAGAAAATAAATATTGTTTTATTTCCCCAGGCTCCCCTGCAAACAGTTCGGAGCTGGAAATTGGAGATGAAATCATGAGCATTAATGGGAAGAACTTGACCAATTGTTCTCACCTGGATATCATCAATCACATTCACAAGGTATAATTCATACAGTTATTGCAAGTAGATGATTAGAAAATGATCAGCTGATTTATTTTTGAAGATTTAATTAAAAATGTTAGAGGGAAATCAATCTTAAACTGACTTGATTACCAGAGGTTATCAGTTTTGCCTGGAAATAATGAAGAATTAATTCAAATGCAGTGAGATGACTATAATATCAGCTAAACAAATCAAAATATTGAAAAAACAGTCAGCACTTTAACATAAGATGTATATATGGCAGTAGATATATACGCAATTAGCAACTGTGCCAAAATAACTTAATTTGTCTACCTGACAATTTAGTAAATAAATAATAAATTGATTAAAATACAGATCCTCTGTCCATGCTTTGCTTACAAGGATCTGACAACATTCTGTTCTACTTTTGTTCTGGTAATTATAACATTAGCCAATAAAATTCCTGCTACAATTTTTTGAAGATGTACATCATTATGACAAATCCAGATTATCCCCAAAAGTCTTAAAAACAGAAAGTAGAGCAGAGCATTTTCAGATCCATGTACCAGTAAGCAAAAAATTGATTAATAGTGGGCAATCAATGAAAAGTCTTGGAAAAGATATAGTTGTGAAACTCACTCACACAGTTGGTGTCCAGTCTTACATCACTCTTCCACTAACTTTATCAACTGTTTGACCACAGGGATAGTACTTCCCTCATTAGTGTCAAGGTCACAACCTAAGACAGGAGGGTACATTTCGAAATTCATTCATACATTTAATCTTAAACATCATTCATTTCTTGGCCATGGGAGAGCTGTATACATATGATGCTTGGAGAGATGTATACATATGATACTTGGTATGTAGACCCTTATTAATGTCAAGCTTAAACAACATGCCAAGGAGAATAAAACTTTTTGGTAACTTAGAGCTCTAATCTTGTTTAAACAAACATCATTCAATGCCTAAAATTGGGGAAGAAATTGAATCCAAAGTAATTTGAAGGTCAATGTTACAAAATGGCATAAGAGATTAAGGCTTGTTAAGGCACCTTAGAACTTTAATCTGTATTCAATACTCAATTAAACAATGTCAAATATGGGAGATAGTAAAAGCTTAATGAATACCAAAACAGTTTGATATGGTGATAAACCATATATCTGTTTCATAATATCCAAGACAATAAATTAGTCAATTAAAGGTACATGTATTCTTAACTCACTATAGAATATGTAATAAAGTGTTTGACAACTTATAATTAGCACTGACATGGGTCTGTGTCAGAACTTTGTAATTTTTTATGCAGGCTATTTGATAATGTGATGTGTCACATACTATCATGGTCAACATATACTGAGATTACTGTAACAATGTTATAGTAATCTCAGACATATATGACCTTGACCTTTGGACTCTAGATCAACTTTTTCACATAAGTAAAGATGTATCCAGGCATTACCTTTGTTATCTTTTGATGAAGATATTATGGTATGTGGGCTTTGCACTGTGAGACAGTGTGTTGCCTACCATCATGACAATCATTTGACCTTTGATGTCAATTTTGGTTATCAATTTTTCTTTCAGGTATTGTGGAAGAACATTCTTGTTTTAAGGTGTGTACTCATAATACTTGGTATATAGACCAAGATGTATACATATGATACTTGGTATATAGACCAAGATGTATACATATGATACTTGGTATATAGACCAAGATGTATACATATGATACTTGGTATGTAGATCAAGATGTATACATATGATACTTGGTATATAGACCAAGATGTATACATATGATACTTGGTATATAGACCAAGATGTATACATATGATACTTGGTATGTAGATCAAGATGTATACATATGATACTTGGTTTGTAGACCAAGATGTATACATATGATACTTGGTATATAGACCAAGATGTATACATATGATACTTGGTATGTAGACCAAGATGTATACATATGATACTTGGTATGTAGACCAAGATGTATACATATGATATTTGGTATGAAGACCAAGATATATACATATGATATTTGGTAAGAAGACTAAGATGTATACATTTCATATTTGGTATGAAGACCAAGATGTATACATATAATATTTGGTATGAGGACCAGGATGTATACATATGGTATTTGGTATATGGATTTATAACCATAAGACATTGGTTTGCCTACCATAGTAACAACATCTGACTTTTTCACATTATTCATTTTTGCAATATAAGATAAGGAGATATGGTATGATTGCCAATGAGACAACTATCCACCAGATACCAAATGACCTAGACGGTAGCAACTATTGGTCACTGTACAGCCTTAAACAATGAGCAAAACCCAATATGCATTGCAAGCTATAAAAGGCCCCAACATGAAAAAATGTAAAACAATTCAAACAAGAAAATCAACTGCCTGATTTATGTACAAAAGAAATGTGATATACAGCAACAAATGACACTACAAATACTAGTGGTAGGTAAATGATATTTGGTATGCAGTTGTTTAAGCATTGGCCCCGCCCCCTTAGTCATGATTTATTGACTTTGAAACTTTTGCATAGTTTACATGTTAAGTTTGTGATTAGGTCAGTTTAAGATAACCACTAATGGTAAGTCATTGATATTTGGTATGCAGTTGTATTAGCATTTACACATCTTATTTCTATGGAGATTATATGTCCCAGTCCCCTTTTCATGGTTTATTGACCTTGAAACTTTTGCATATTATATAATTCATGGCAGCAGTAGATTTGTTTTCATTTAACCATAGATTGGGCATTTATCGATTATTTTATCCCGAGCTATAGTTATTAAAGTTTGTGTTTAGATCAGTTAAAGGGAACCACATATGAAAAGTCAATGGAATTTTTATGCGTTGTATAAGAATTGGAATTTCATAATTCAATAGAATTATGAATGTTTGAATAGTTAACATGTTAAAGTATTGTATATAATCAACATTTGTATTATACTATCAAAATTATATAGGGGTGAGACATATGTCTGTGTCAACAGTTTGTTTTTATTTCTGGTACTTTTATTTTGGTTTCAGTTTCATTATCATTAGTAATTTTATACAAAATATGACCTTACAGGGACTACAATAGGTTCTGAGGGTCATGAATAAGAGACTATGAAAGGAACATATAACATGATTTTTTTTAAACTAGTGAGTTATTCATTAGACAAAGAAGATTATATTTGAATCTTCATATCATTAATTCTGAAACATTTTCACTCTCTCTGATCAATTAAATTATTTCTGACAGTTGGAATTAAATTGATTCACTTGATTTCATCCTCACCTAAAGTTAGTTCATGATATATTGATGCTTTAAATTTACAATGTTCTGAGGGTAACACATGCTATGTTGATGTGTATTGTATTGTTGTACTTTTTTAAAAGTGTAATTCTATACTTTCTAGATTTATGATATGTTACAAATAAATATCATGGGTCAAGTGATCAGAGAATATAGCTATTTATATCTCGTTTTGTACATACCTGTCAACTGACCCGTATCCTGCGGGTGTGACCGAGATTTTCACAACTCTGAGGGATCATCTGAGACACCCGCCGGGTCGTTGAATAACCCGGGAATTCCGAAAATGACCCGTTATCACCCAGATTCCTAAGCCTTCATAAGTGATTTTCCTTTGAAATTCCGGCAAATTCGTAATTCTTCTTGGACAAGAAGTTCAACTAGCTGTGTAAACTCAAATTAAGTGACCCATTTCAGTGTATGGCTTCATTTGACAGCTTTGGTGTCAAACACACTGTTAATTAACACCAATTACCTTAGCTTTAGGTCGTAAATAATTTGTGTATTTCAAAGTTGTTTAAAAAACAATTTGAGTTACTTCCCCTTTTTGTCATCTTTCAAAATATACTCCTTAAACTTATGTTTTTTTGTAAAAAGATTAAATCAAAATGAATTAAATGCAAAAACATATCAGAATAATAGTTTTATTATTTTTCTACCTTAGAACAATTAAAAAATAAAAATTTTGAAAATTACTTTTTTATCTGTACCTTTTTAATTGTTTAACTTAATTTTAATAGACTGTAATATCAACTCATAATAATCTTGGTCTTTAGAAGCTGCACAAACAAATTGGCACTTTGTATGTCATGGAATGAATATGAAATGGAATTAAGGCAGTGTATTTCGCAAATCTATCAATGGCCTTCAAGTGCAATGAAATAATAATATGTACAGTTTTAAATTAGTATTACTTAACCATGTGAACATGTTTTGGAAACTATTTGATATAAATTATAAAAAAATGTCCCCTGAATACTGAAAAAAGTTTGTACGCGTTAAGACCTGAGATTTCATTCTTCAATGCAGGAGATGACCTGCATTTTCATTGTCATAGGTTGACAGGTATGGGTATACTGTTTTACCTCTGTCTGTCCTTCTGTCAGTCCATCCATCCATCCATCCGTCAGTCCATCCGTCAGTCCGTCCGTCCCATGAATATATTATCATCGCATTTTTCTCAGGAACTACTTGACAAGGATTTCTGAAATTTGGTTTCAGGGTTTATATAAGTAAGTTACACCGTGTGATGCGTTTTCAGATTCATCACTCAACAACTTCCTGTTTACCGAACACTTGTATTATTTTACACATGATAGCCAAATTGAAAATTTTCGTCACATTTTTCTCAGGAACTTCTTGTCAAGGATTTCTGAAATTTGGTTTCAGGGTTTATATAAGTAAGTTACACCATGGGATACGTTTTCAGATTCATCACTCAACAACTTCCTGTTTACCGAACACTTGTATTATTTTACACATGATAGCCAAGTTGAAAATTTTCGTCACATTTTTTTCAGGAACTACTTGACAAGGATTTCTGAAATTTGGTTTCAGGGTTTATATGTCAGCTTTACCGTGTGATGTGTTTTCAGATTCATCACTCAACAACTTCCTGTTTACCGAAATATTTCGGCGGGGGTATCATCAGTGAGCAGTAGCTCACAGTTTTACTTGTTAATGACTGCATGTATAAAATTAATTGTATATTGCAGATTAAGCAAAGGGAATGTGTAATAATGAATTTTTCAATTTTGACTGTCAGCACTAATTCAACATGTGATCCTATAGCAATAGATTTATTGTTTTGGTCTTGAAATACCTATCTTGTTATTTAACTCAGTCTGGATTCTGATAATCAGACTGTATAAGATTTCTTATCCTTTTCCTAAATTGTGCCAAATTTTATAACTCATTAAAGCCAAAAGAGTCTTATAAAGATATAAGAAGATGAGATATGAGTGCCAATGAGACAACTCTCCATCCAAGTCAAAATTTATAAAAGTAAACCATTATAGGTCAAAGTACGGTCTTCAACATGGAGCCTTGGCTCACACCTAACAGTAAGCTATAAAGGGCCCCAAAAATTACTAGTGTAAAACCATTCAAACGGGAAAAACAACAGTCTAATCTATATAAAAAACGAGAAACACTTATGGACCACATCAACAAACGACAACTACTGAACATCAGATTCCTGACTTAGGACAGGTGATAACAAATGCAGCTGGTTTAAACGTTTTAATGGTACTTAGTCTATATCTAAGAGGCCAATCAGAACTAATGGTTAAGTTATAATTAGAAGAATGAATGTATATCATAAGAAACTAATAGCTTGATGGTGAGGTGAAGCAATGACATTAAACTTTTATTAGTGAATGTATTATCCAATACTCTGTCTTCTCCAATAGAAAATGATGCCAAATGGATGTTGTGACTTTAGTTTTCATGGTTGAATGATTACTGTTATCATTTGTCAAGATTGAGGTAAAGGTTTAGGTATCAGGTATTTTGATGTGATGTGAACTTGAAACTTCAGTCACCAATACATCAGGAACTATTTCTGTGAACATGATAGTAACTCTGAGTGAGTGTGACATATTTCATGATTGAATGATTACAGTCAAGGTTTTAAGTCAAAGGTGATATAATATGAAGTTAATGGATATCAACATAAACATGTAGATGAAAAAATACAAGATACAAATTTAAAAATCTTTGTCAGAAAGACAATTTGGCTTTACTTTATGGTTCTGTGGTAATAGTTCTAATACATAAAAAGGGATAACATGAATCACCAAAAATACATAATACAACACCCTACAAATTAAACATGATTTATAACCTATGTGATTTTTTTCATCTATCATGAATTGAAGTGTAATCTGTGAACCTTGCTCAATTACTAGTCCACATTATGGGTTAAACAAGTCAGCTGAGGGTAAAGGAGTTTTAGGATCTTGTTGTGAATTAAGATGTGAAATCTTTTCTCTTTTCCTTCATTGTTTTTGTCCTGACTGCAACTTCTGTTTTAGAAAGCGAGAAATAGGGATAGTGATCAGACTGTGGCGAAGGTGGCGGTAGTGTTTACTAAATACTTAAAATACCTAATATTTCAAAAGGTAGAAGACCTGGATGCTACATACTTTGTATATAGATGCCTTATGTTATGAAGTTTCCGTCTGTCATATATAAATAAGAAGATGTGGTATGAGTGCCAATGAGACAACTATCCATCCAAGTCACAAAGTGTAAAAAGTAAACAATTATAGGTCAAAGTACGGCCTTCAACACGGAGCCTTGGCTCACACCAAACAGCAAGCTATAAAGGGCCCCAAAAAGACTAGTGTAAAACAATTCAAACAGGAAAACCAACGGTCTAATCTATATATAAAAACGAGAAACGAGAAACACTTATGAACCACATTAACAAACGACAACCACTGAACAACAGATTCCTGACTTAGGATAGGTGTATAAAAATCTTCACCCTAACCTGAAACAGTGGTATAACATTACAACATATAAATAAACACAATAAAATATCAATTGAAATGGCTTAACTCGATCAAACAGACAATAACAAAAACAAGTAAATATACACTGAACGAATAAGATTGATCTATGACACAATATAAATAAAAAAGATATTTCAATGTCAAAAAGAGGGGCCTCGGTGGCCGAGTGGTCTAAGTAGTTACTACTGTAATCACTAGCCAGTCAACACTGAGGTTGTGAGTTCGAACCCCGCTCGTGCAGGTGCACTCGACTCCAATCTTAATTGACTAGGATTGCCAGTTTTCCTATCGAAGGTCGGTGGTTTTCTCCGGGCACTCCGGCTTCCTCCACCAATAAAAACTGGCCGCCACGAAATAGCCCAAAAGCGGTGCTTAAAAGTGGGTTTAAAACACCAAAAATCAATCAATCAATGTCAAAAAGTCACTCCAACCTAGGACAAAATGGCGTTAAATAAAGTAACGTACACAGTTTAATTTAAATATAATAATTTTGTTGTTAGGAGTACAGAAACATATTTTACAAAATAAATTTGTTATTCATAGTACGAGTACAGAAGTGAAAAATTTTTCGTCATACTAAATACTTATCAAAGGTAGTACATATTAAAAATAGAAAGACCAGATATAACACAAAATCAGTAAACATTGAATAACAGAAATAACAAAATCGATGTTGGTGCCAATGAAAACAATATTCAAAGATCTTATTACAACATTAATAAGATAACCTTTACTAATAAGTTTGTTTAAAGATTCGATAAGTTTACACGGATCATATAGTGATTGATTTCTGTCCATTTGTCCTTGACCTCATTTTCATGGTTCATTGACAGCTTGAAAAAAAGTTCAGATTTTATGTAATGTTAATTTCTCTCTTGTTATGAGCAATAGGATGACTATATTTGGTATGTGCATACCTTGCAAGGTCCTCATGCCTGTCAGACAGTTTTCACTTGACCTTGATCTCATTTCATGGATCAGTGAACAATGTAATGATAATTAGGTGTACATGTCCAACTGGCGGGTGTCATCTGACCTTGACCTCATTTTCATGGTTCATTGGACAATGTTTAGTTTTTGGAGTTTGGTCTATTTCTCAAATATTATAAGCCATAAGTCAACTATATTTTGTGTAAGAAAAGATTGTAGCATTATATGTCTGTCTGATAGGGTTCATATGACCGTGACCTCATTTTCATAGTTCATTGGTCAATGATAAGTTTTCATAATTTTGTCAGATTATCATATACTATTAGCAATAGGTCAATTATATTTGGTGTATGGAATGATAATGTAAGGTGTACATGTCTATCTGGCAAGGTTCATATGGGACATTGACCTCATTATCATGCTTCATTGGTCAGTGTTAAGATTTTGTGGTTTGATCTGTTTCTCGAGTACTATTAGCAATAAGACCACTATATCTGGTGTACAGAATGACTGTAAGGTGTACATTTTGTACATGACTGTCTGGAATAGTTCATCAGACCATAACCTCATTTTCATAGAACATTGATAATGTTAAGTTTATGTGATACTCGTAGTAAAACGTTCATATTACAAACTTTCAACATGCAATCAATGACAGGTAAAACAGGCGACATTTCAGTTTGAGCACTCTTGTTTCATTAATAGATTATCCCTCGAGACGTGTTTCAGAGAACATAGAAATACTTGGTGTGCTGCTTGTAAGCGCTCTCAAATGAACAATTCTTGCCAGATTTTTATCAAATATATATCAAAGGTTAATATCAGCAATGTCTGGGACAATTTCAAAATCAGTGCCAATCAACTTATTTTAAAAGAATAATGCCCTTGGAAATATAAATTATATGAAAAATTGCATTGTATTAAGCACTCTCAATATAAAAATAAAAAGATGAGGTATGATTGCCAATAAGACAACTCTCCACCAGAGACCAAATGAAGTAGAAGGTTAGCATTTATAGGTCACTACATCATTTAGCAATGAACAAAACCCATATTGCATAACACTCTATAAAAGACCTCGGCCTACATTTCTCTCAGATATTTATTAAAATTATGAAAGAATGAAAAAGATAAAGGGTTTTTGTCAAGCCTGAGACTTCTGTTGCAGAAAGCTCGACATAGGGATGTTAACTAACTTCTTTTAAAGCTTAACATTTCAAAAGGTAGCAGACCTGGATGCTTCTTACTTTGTATATAGATGCCTTATGATATGAAGTTTCCATCTGTCATATGTCCATTGTCCTTGTCCTCATTTTCATGGTTCATTGACTAATTGAAATAAAGTTAAGATTTTTTGTAATGTTAATTTCTCTCTTATTATGAGTAATAGGATAACTATATTTGGTATGTGCATACCTTGCAAGGTCCTCATGCCTGTCAGACAGTTTTCACTTGACCTCGACCTCATTTCATGGATCAGTGAACAAGGTTAAGTTTTCATGTTCAAGTCCATATAATCTCAGATACTATAAGCAATAGGTCTACTATATTTGGTGTATGTAATGATTGTAAGGTGTATATGTCCCTCTGATAGGTATCATCTGACCTTGACCTCATTTTCATGGTTCAGTTGTAAAAGTAAAGTTTTTGTGTTTTGGTCTGTTTTCCTAATACTGTATGCAATAGGTCAACTATATTTGGTGTATGGAAATATTTTACATTGTACATGTCAGTCTGGCAGGTTTTATTTGACCTTGACCTCATTTTTACAGTTCATTGCTCAATTTTAAGTTTTTGTGTTTTGGTCTGTTTTTCTTAAACTTTAAGCAATAGGTCAACCATATTTGATGTTTTGAATGATTTTAAGGTATAAATGTCTGTCTGGCAGGATTCATCTGACCTTGACCTCATTTTCATGCTTCATTGATCAATATAAAATTTTCATGGTTATAGGTCTGTTTCTTTTATACTATAAGCAATAGGTCATCATTAAAGGTGTACACGTATTTCAAGCTTGGTTAATCTGACCTTAACGTCATTTTCTTGGATCATAAATGTTATTAAAATTTAGATATATTTAATTTAGGACTATCAACATAAAATCAAAAGTCAGTATAGCAGATGAGACATTTCAGTGTGTGCACTCTTGTTTTTTTTTTTTTTTTTATTATTGTCATTGGACAGATAAAATATGTGCAACGCAGTTGTCAATTGAACTCTGTTCTTTTATTCAAATTGAAAATAAAAAACGTAAAGGTAAGCCTCGAGTTACTTTCAACTTGACATAGGGGAGATAATCCAAATTAAAAAAAAGGAAAAATTACAAAAAAAGTAAACAAATGGAATATTAAGACAAGATAGCACCCAATAACTTATGATAAATATGTACTTTATTCGTTAATTTTGGCAAACATTTTTTGTGACTTATTATATTTGAAACAATGATGTTTGTTTACATTTTCATTGGTGTAAGCGATCTAAATTGTGACCCAGATTACGAGCGGCCATCTTAAATAATTCACATAACTTTGGGTGATTAAAAAAGGTAATTTTCGTTAAATGCTATCGGATAATATTCTTGTTTTACATTCTGGTAAGATATATGCTTTAAAACTCTACTGTTTATGATAGCTTATAAAGAACCGACTTCGATTTGAAATTGGTATCGTACTTCTGTTATTGTCGCACCTGTGGAGTTGACTTCCGCACTACAACTTAAATCCTATTGTCTGCTTGTTTTGGTCAGTATGTTTTAATATTCTGGTTTAATGTTTGTTGATGCACATTCACATCGACTGCTGTTCATGATGTCTAGCTGTCTAACATTGAAGTGATATGCCGGCGCCTGTAGACATAAGTCAATTTTTGCCTTGAAATTTGTTGTCTGCTCTTTGGTCGGGTTGTTGTCTCTTTGACATATTCCCCATTTCCATTCTCAATTTTATCATACATGGGATACATATTTTGGACAATGTGGAAAGGTGACATGTTAAATAACTTGTTTTTCAAATACCTTATTAGTTCATAGAGTTTACAAATAGTGCTATCATGCACACAGATGATTTACCAGCTTTATAGGTGATGCTGCAAAAATTCTGGTAAACCGATTTCCCGAGAACTAAAACACTCATTGTTTGTACCTGAAAACTGACAGATAATACCCAAAAACTTTACTGTACATATGGTAATACTGCTTTTATAAATAATAAAGTTTTATTATTTTGAGATATATGTTATTTATACTCAGTAAAGGTACTATTTAACTTCATGATATAAATTAGAAGATGTGGTATGAGTGCCAATGAGACAACTATCCATCCAAGTCACAATGTGTAAAAAGTAAACAATTATAGGTCCAAGTACAGCCTTCAACACAGAGCCTTGGCTCACACCAAACAGCAAGCTATAAAGGGCCCCAAAAAGACTAGTGTAAAACAATTCAAACAGGAAAACCAACGGTCTAATCTATATAAAAAAACGAGAAACAAGAAACACTTATGAACCACATCAACAAACAACAACCACAACATCAGGCTCCTGACTTAGGACAGGTGCATAAAAATGCAGCGGGTTTAAATGTTTTAGCAGGTGCCAACCTTCACCCTAACCTGAAACAGTGGTATAACATTACAACATAAAAAGACACACAATAAAATATCAATTGAAATGGCTTAACTCAATACTCAATACACAAAAACAAGTTAATATACACTGAACCAATAAGTTTGATCTATGACACAATATAAATAAAAAAGATGTTTCGATGTCAAAAAGACAACTTTAACCTAGGACTAAATAAAGTAACGTACACAGGTAAATTTAAATATAATAATTTTGTTGTTAGGAATATAGAACCTTTTTTTTACAAAATAAATTTGTTATTCATAGTACGAGTACAGAAGTGAAATTTTTTTCGTCATACTAAATACTTTTTATTTAGTAATACTGTTTTTATAAATAATTAAGTTTATAATTTTGAGATATATATCATTTATACTCAATGAAAGTACAATTTAACTTCATGAATTTGATTTGTGTGTCTTTTATGCAAAATTTATAACATATTAATAATATTACATGTATCTATCTTTTGAATAATTATCAATAATAGTAGTATTACATATGTACATGTACACCATATAAAATACAGTTTTCTGCTTTTGTGAGTTTTGGGAAATCAACACAATTTGAGCAAGAGATACTTCCCTTTTGTGGCCATGTTGGATGTGTTAGTACGCTTATTCCCTCTTAAATCAGCCACATTCAACTTGTTATACTGACCTCTAGACTAATGAAAAAGGTTTTTTCTGAACAATTTTAATTTCTTTATGCCTTGCTTAATAAGGGTTTGAAATTAGCAGCGGCCCACTGGCCAATGGCCCCTAAAATTTGGTGTGGGCTACTTAAATTTCTGCTTTTCTTGTATAGGACTATATATGTGGGCTACAATTGCCAAAGTCTCAAGTTCAATCCCTGGCTTAATTCATTACTATGATCTAGGAAGGATCTCGTATTAGATTTACGTGTATTGCATAATTCAATATGGTATATATTCTTACTTATTTTTTTTTCAGTGTATCAAGTCAAGGTCTATTTCACTGCGAGTAAAAAGAAAGAAAGATCTCAACAATTTGAATGGTATGGTAACATATTTCTGTAGATTTTCACAGTGATTTTGTGCATGAATGATGATAATATTTATTTACAAGTTCCAAATAATTAAGGCATGCCAGTTTTATTGAAATATATCTTCAATATAAAAATAAGGAGGTGTGGTATGATTGCCAATGAGACAACTATCTTAACTATCCTCCACAGTTCAAATGAAGTGGAATAAGCAATTTAAGGCCACCACATGGCCTTCAACAATGAGAAAAAACAAATTCTGTATAGCAGACTATTAAGACCCCAACGCAAAAAAAAAGTGGAACTTTTCAAACGAGAAAACTAATGGCCTAATTTATAGTTAAACAATTTACAAAAACCAAATATGACAGACATGAACCAACAACAACCATTGAACTACAGGCTTCCGACTTAAGCTTATTCTATGTACCTGTACATGTGTATTAATTAAAGGAGATGGGAATATTGTACATCATTCAGGCAGTCTTCAGATAGTACAATAAAATCAGAAAATGAATCTAGAGGTTAACATTGTGTCTTGATTTATAGGGTCTATATACCATACATATGTAAATATAGAAATAGCCCAAAATGCATTATTTAAATCATCCCAATACCTAAACATTTGTACAGGACTGATAAGAGCCTCAGGGACTTAAGTCCACCAGCAGCAGTATTGGTCCAGTGGTAATAAGCATCATGATATACCAACTTCTGTGCATAACATGTGTTTCGTGAAAAACCATTGTCAGGTCTGCTCAGGACAAGTATTTTTGAAAAGTATGGAAAAATGATTACTTGTCATTTCAATGCACATACATGTATGTCATTATATTGTATCTCCACTCATTGCATTAATTTTTTTTATCACACTTTTCTGAGATAAAATATTATTTGTACATTGTACTACTGAATCATCAGCTGCTTGACAGGGAAAGGTTGTGTTTTATGAAAATTTTTCAGTTGTAAGACACCCACTTACTGTTTGCTGATACTTTATATTTTTATGCCCCCCGCCGTGATGGAGGGGCATTAAGTTTTACTTTGTCTCTTTTCGTACATCCCAAAATTATCAATCCTCAACCAAATGTTATAAAACTTATACACAATGCTTATTACCACCAAACATAGATCGAGTTTGAATTTGGATGGCGTCACTTTCACCATTCTCGAGTTGTAAATATAAAAATAAGAAGATGCGGTATGATTGCCAATGAGACAACTCTCCACCAGAGACCAAATGACATACAAGTTAACAACTATAGGTCACCGTACTGCCTTCAACAATGAGCAAAACCCATACTGCAAAGTCAGCTATAAAAGGTCCCTAAATGACAAATGTAAAACAATTCAAACGAGAAAACTAAAGGCCTGATTTATGTATAAAACAATGAACGAAAAACAACTATGAAATATAGCAACAAACGACAACCACTGAATTACAAGCTCCTGACTTGGGACAGGGACATACAGAATGTGGCGGGGTTAAACTAGTTTATCAGTGCCAAACCCTCCCCTAATCTTGGATAGTGATGTAACAGTACAACATAAGAACAAACTATGAAAATTAGTTGAGAAGGGCTTAAATCATCAGATCGATACAAAACAGAAAGATGTCTAACAATAACACAGAATGGACATGGCAGGTTATTTATACATCCCCACAACAACAAAAATATTAAGTACAGATCTGAGAGTACTCTCAGTGACTGACAGCTAGTTCAAAGCCAATAACAACTACCGGTAATAAAAAAAATCATATGTACCTTTGTAAATTGAAAAATTGCTAAATTTGCTGTATATTTTCAAGCAGGGCAATTTGTGTCCCATAGAAACATTCTTCATTTATTTTTCAATATGCTTAATGAACTTGAAATTTTTTGTCACTTTTCTCAAATGCTGATGAACAGAATGACTTGATATTTGGTCTCATGGTAGTGTTTTTGCCTGGAGTGTGGGAGCACTTGGATTTGGCCAGGTCAAACCAAAGACTTGAAAATTGGTATTTGCTGCTTCTCTGCTGAGCACACATTATTTTGGATTAAGAACAAAGACTGGTTGGCTTGGAGTCAGAATAACCTATCCCTTTTAGAGTTACATGTCTTCCTGCTAACTGTTACCTTGTGAACCAGCACATAAAAAAATCCAATTCTCATGTCTGTCCAGTACAAAGCAGGTTCTGTATTCATATCACATTATCATGTTTTCATCCTGAATATGCTTTTAATTTTCAACATGTTCAACTGAACTTTTAAGCCATCTATTCATTGCCATATTTAGTCAGCAACTTGGCAATGATGAGTTGTAACATGTGAGCGCTTTTCTGATCTGACAGACACCTGCTTCCTGTTTTCTGATCCTTTTAATTACTAGTGGGGTATACTTAGCAAAATAATGTGTGAAATCTTGATTTCAATTGGTCTACAGCTGCCTTCTAATCTATCACTTGCCAACATCAAGTATGCTTGGTGTAAAAGTTAATTACTAATACAACAGCTCCCAATAGATGTTAACATAACAGGAGAAAAGCGAAGTGAAAGGAATATTTGAAGACACTTTATAACAATAAAATATTTCCTGTCTATTCAATAATATCTTCTAAAAGAAGGAAATTGAAAGTTTGAAGGACCTCTACTGTTTCAAACCAAAAATACTTTATGATACATATATTTAACCTTTATATCTGCATACAGGACAAATCACTTTGGCATTCGAGCACCTAAATGAAACCAAAATGTATTCAGATAGAAATTCTATACTATTATAGATTAGAAGACGAAAACAAAACCACTGCCAAATACAATGATGGGTACACTTTACAGGGATAAAACAGTTTTATCTTCAATTTAAATATCATATATGTGTACTAATAAATCACTGTTTATGTAGAAATTAAAAAAAAATGTAAAAGAGAACATTTAAAATGACTTGCATGTATATTGACTTTAACACTTTCGTAAATTCATTATTAACAGTAATTGACCAGGTAGGAAGTGGTTATTTATAATTATGTCCACTCGAAATTTCAATTGGTCAGTATTTCCCGGTATTTACCGCCGGCATATCAATACTGGTAAAACTGTATTGACTCGGGTTCTTTCCAACACAAATTCGGATTGTGCTAGTGCCTGGTGTAATATATATTTTTAGTGGAACATTTTGATGAATAGTAAAATAGGAGAGAAAGTCCATTTCTTTCTAAAGCCAATTTATTAGGGTCACACAAATTGATAGCTGGAAAAGCTATAATAATGAGAATAACTGTCTCTAACTTTAAAACTCCTTAGATCTTGGGGATTATTTAATGGTGCATCAGTAAAACTTCTTTCCATTGTGGGTATAAGCTAAGTTTGAATGGAATAATCCTGATTTTGAAATAGCATTACAATTTATTCATTTAATCAAACAGGCCTCTGTGATGGCTAACATCACTATTCTATAGTTATTCCAAGTTTCATTAATGAACTCCAATTAGAGTTTAAAAGTTTAGGAGTATAAACAATTTTTGAACAGATGTACAGGGGTGGTTTAGTTGAACTAAGTTTTAGTCCACAACTTTGGATGCTTTATTCTGTGTATTTCATCCCTAACTCCAAAGGGTTTTTAAGTTGGAGAGCAGAATTTATTTTTGTACATATGCACTGGGGTAGCTAAGTTGAACTAAGTTTTTGATCATGAATTTCAGTGTTCTTTTTCTTCTTCTTGGGCAAAACACCTGGTATAAGTGATAAATCTTGCCAAGGTTCATCACTGAACTCCAAGAGGTTTTAAAGCTAGAGAGCTGTAAACAATGTGTGATGGACTGACAGAAAAGCTGATTACTTAAGGTATCAGCAGGCCCTTTATAATTGAAAGAATTTCAATATACATGTACTGGTAAATAGAGTTAATCAGACTTATTCATCTTTTTTTTAAAAGATTGGTTTTTATTGAGTTGGGTTTCTGCCTGTTGTCAGTCCAAGAAGTATTAGTTATGACAAAACATAGATCCAATTGATTTTTACCAGTTATACTTTAATTGATGAATACTTTGTTTTCAGTTCTTTCAACCTAAAATCATCTTGAGAAGCTGCATTTAAAATGATCTTTTATACAACAGAAAATGAACCTATTATGCCCTTGTCACTGATGATATATTGTTATTTCTAATACATTGTGTTGTTACAGAAAAATGTATTCTAACAAGTTGTTAATTTCTATGTTGTTAGTGGAAGATTGGCATATATATTCTAACAAGTGTTGATTCTACCACTGCATCCAGTCTATTAGGATGTTTTCCCTTCAAGACAGTTAAATTTTCAAATTTAAAACTTGTGGCTAGCCAAGCATTTTAAATATTCAAAGGTAGTGGATTCTGTTTCTTTAAATGATTATTTGACAATATGAATGCAAACTACCGTTCTTTTTCATTGATCTGCAAAAAGGTCTTGTTCTTTCCATATGACATCACCGGGCATAGTCACCTTTTGTTGTAACATTGCAATCGCAAATCACAGGAAAGCAAGAACATTTGAAGTCATATTAACCAATGAAGAACTGAAATCAAGTAAATCACCCATTGAAAATCAAAGAAAACAATCATCCTGTTGGGGAATGGAATCAGCTAAGAATTAGAGAAATCTGTATAAATCACATCCAAAACCTTTTTCATTTGGAAATTTTTGTAGTGAGTCATGTACAACTAGATAATTTTTGTGTTTAAATGTCAGATGATATTTTAAGCTTAAATTATTACTATAAAACTGTAAAGCACAACATTGTATTGGTATTTAAATGTTTTAAGATGTAACAGTCAGATAAGGTAAAGCATTGTTTATATGCCATATGGGGGATCACTATCAAAACAATTCTGACCTTTGAAACATTACTCAGTAGGCTGATGCAAAATAGATTATCTTTTGTAAACAAGGAAAAAAATCATAACATTGGACAGCACATGTTTAAAGAATTTAAAAAAAAAAATTGAAGTGTAACTGTTTTTAATAGGGTTGGTTCAAATACAATATTAGATTTTTTCCTTAAAAAGGTATGTCTTTATTAACTATTTGAAGAAATGAAATGATATGCTTATCAATTTATTATTTTTCTATCTTTTTTGAATATTTATGTAAGTTTCATTATGGTTAAAGTGAACTTTGTATTAAAAGAATAAAATGTAATTTATCTTTTCTGTTTTGCAATTGTTGTAAATTGCTACTTTGTGAAAAAGAGAGATAAAAAATCTAAATAAACTTGTTAAAGTCAAATGTGGTTTGTCACTTATGAAAATAAACAATTTTTTACATAGATGAATGTTTACATGGCATACAACAACTTTTGATAACATAATAAATGTGGGAAAATAACATGATTAACTATCTTAATTGTTACCTGATAATCGTAATTGCATTAGAAAGTAGGAGGTTAACTTGTCTGAAAATATTGTGTTGGAAATATAGGACTTTTTATCATGTATGTGGCATTAACAGGAAAGAGGGGTGAGTGTTGAACTGAGTCATTATGTAATGTGTGTTTTGTCAATGTCAGATTTATCATGACACATTCAATCAAATTGTTTCTCCAATATTTTTATCTCCAAGGCAACCAACAAACTTAACATTCTTTTACTTGACCTTTTTGTCCATAATGGTATGATTCAGACTACACATTAAAAGTCATAGAAACTAAAATGTGACAATGTGATTTAATGTTTCCTCACATTGTTGTAAGATCCTAGATTTGATAAGCAGCCTCTTGAAATTTAATAATTACATTGGTAGGGCTCAATTCAAACAAGTTAGAAGGCTCCTTATCAATAGAGTATGTGGATTTTTAGTATGAGGTCAGTTCAGAATTCATGTATGATAGGAATCTTGAAATTAAAATATTCCTTAAAATATAAATATGGGAAAGTTGTTGTTGGTAATTCAGAGGTAGTGTCATCTTGTAATAACTTCTTTAAAGGATAAACAAAAAGTACAGTATCTTTGCAATATGGGATTTTTGTATTTAGAATCAGATATTCTTCTTTCAATTCTTCATGTTTTCCATTCTTCTTACTATAAAAGTATATTTGTCTTTTTTTTCTGTTTCTGTACAAAGATATACAATTAAATATTAGACATAGATAGAAATAGTAATGAAATGTACCTAAACTATGACATCACCTGTTTGTATGACAAGGTTAGGTAAATTGTTTATTGTTATACATGTACAGGTGTTATATGACAGGAAAACATTGGGAAAAAAGTTGCATGCATGATATCAATATTTTATAAATGATCACAAGGTTATATAAACAGTGCAGAAATGAAAGTAAAACTAGTGCTTACAAACCCAGAATAATTTCATGCAAAACTAAATATTTAACTAAATACCATTAAGTCAATTATATTGTATACTATTGAAATATAAAGAGTAAAAAGGTGTGTTTAAATAGGGTTATTAACAGGTCAGTGGATACAATTATTTTACAAAGAAGTGACTAACCGAAGACCTGTTTAGTAGGTATTATGAAGAAAATAAAAACAGATACAAATAATGACTTGATATGATTGTATGTATTCAACTTGTAACAGTAAACTTGTGGCAGTGATTGTTTCGATGAGAAACTGCCCCCAGCACATGTTCATAATGACATTACCTACCAAATAAGTATCTCTTTATGGTGGTTTTAAACTGTGTCAATTATGGGATTTTTATTATGGTGTTGGATTTCTCCATACAATAATTGTTTTATAGTCATCTATCTTATATGTTCTAAGTTATTATGAATAGTGTTACATGAAAATTTAATTTATTGTCACCTGTTATATCATATTTGACAGTGACCTTCAGTTAATAAAAATAATCAACTGAAAGAGAAAAATGGTGTAAAAGCAAAATACTATGAATTTATCATTACTTTTAGGATACCAATTTTTGTGGATTTTGTAGGTATAAGTGAACCACTATTAAATGGTCAGTGAAGTACACATTTTCTGTAGACAAATATATGCAAAGTTTTGCAACACCATGAAATCAAATATTACAAAAATTTTCCCTCTATCCATGAAAATTGACACACACCAAAACAAATGAATTCACAGTAACTAGAAATATAACAGTCATACTGACAATAATGTTATACTTCTATCTGATCTACATGTATGATGAAATTATAATCATAAAATATTGATGTGATAATATAAACATTATGTATAGTAATCATTTCATTATTTTCAGATCGGTCCAAAGTAAAAGAAGCTTATGTCATAGCAGTGGAAGATGAAGCACAGCAAAGATTGGAAAAGCTGTCATTACTTCATAAAGTGCAAGCAGTTGATATGACAAAACTAGCTTCTGATATAAGTGAAAATTCATCAATCGATTCAGAAAATTGTGTAGAATTAAATCCTGTAAATCAAACAACTGTATCTGTACAAACCCATACACCTAATGTTTTTAATGGCTGTATTGAAATGACAGAATTAGGTAGCATGGAGATGGAAGCAACTAAGAAACCCAAAACTGAGAAACGAAAGAAAAATGCAAGTAATCAAAATTCTGATCAGGACTCGCCAGTTTTAGAGGCGATTCAAAACAGTGTATTTAATGCAAATGAAAGTTTTAGTGATTCAATGCAAGACTCATTTGATCAGGATGATAGTACACATCGGGAGATGGCAATTGATTGTCCAGAAAATTTCATTGCTTCTGTAAAAATTCCGCCCAAATACCCTCCATCTTATCAAAACTCCACAGAATCTTTAAAAACACCGCCAACTACTCCATCAAAAGGCTTTCATCAAAATGAGGACAAAAATATGACAGATTCAACATTGAAATCAGCATCTGTCATCATGTCAAATGGCCGCCAAAATCATCCTATTAACAAAGAACAGTTAGAAAGATTACATAAACATCAAGACGATTTACGTAAACGCAGAGAAGAAGAAAATAGACTGGCAAGAGAAGACGAATTTCTACGCACTTCATTGAGAGGATCTAAGAAATTACAAGTTTTGAAAGAAAGGAAACAATTAGAACCACAAGGTGTTATCAATACTGCCTATGACAATAGTGTGGATGATTTGGATAATTTGGATGATGGTTTTAGTAGTGTTCATGGACCTTTTGAAAAAGAGAGATATATGAAGAAAAATGTTGGTATGTAAAACCTCTTTGATACAATTGCTATATAAACATGATTAAAAAAAACAAGGAGGTGACTGTAATTTTTAGGTTTTAAATTGTACATGTACCATGTAGATTGTTATTCTTGAATATCAGAGCATATTGACTTAATTTCTGTTTTCAAATTAATACAAATATTAAACAGATAGTAGCTACGATTTTCATTAAAATTATTTTTCTAATTTATATGCCGGATTTTGTACTAAAGGTTTATTTAGAATGAATAAAACCATCACTGATTACTTTCCAATTAGCATTTAGAAGCTTTTTAATGTTTTACGCATGAATTTAATTTTGTCTACAGACAAAAATTCGATGTTAAGCCAACCCTTATTCATATGACCTATGTTGACCTTAACTCTGCAGTTCCCAATGCGCAATCGCAAGTTGTCCCTCGAAGGGAAAATGTCGAACAGAGGAATGTTATCGCGGAAATGGAATGTGTGTTTACAGTTTCTGCAAGAAAAAGAAACAGTGGAGAGGTGCAGACAAGTTTTGGGAAATTGAAAATAAATAACGGCGATGAGATCGGTCATTAGAATCATTACAAACACCTGTCACGCAGATAAAGTCATTATATAAGTAGTCGACATTACGATGGTTTGCGAAATGTAAAAAACATTTCTGAACTTTTCGAATCCAGATCACATAAAAATAAATCGCGACGTGTTCAAATCATTATTGTCCAAAATATCTTTATAAATTTAAGAGCAGTGATCTCACAACTTAGAAGACATTAAAAATCAACTTTCACAATTTAATATTATTCTTCCGGTGTACCCTGCGTGAAGGCCCCAATTCAATTCACAAACACGTGTATACGTTAACGGCATTGTTTTCTCATACAAATATAAAACAAGTGTATAATAGCGCCATTGTTGGAGAACCTTGGGTTCGAATAATATGCAGGCATTTGGTATATATTGTTGTTTACATAATTTGATATAGGTTTCAAATATGTTCGTTTAATCGAAAGAAACTGTAAAATACGTAAGAAACAAAAGCACATGTTCATATTTATTTATATCTTGGTAGAGATGTGTCGGCAAAGTTCGGGAAGTAAACCCGATGCATAATTAATGAGATGAAAAGGTACGCTACACGATATTAATTATCAATTATTAACACTTCTGTACTTTATATAAACATTCCAGCGATCTTATTGTTAATTTAAAGTACATATCTTTGATTTTATATAATTAGCAGCTTTAAAACTTGATCATAATTTTGTCAAAATCGTAGCTACTATCCCTTTAACCTTTTCCAGTTTCAGTTTTATTAGGAAATACAAGGTACACCTTTACACATGTTAAATAGTATCATAATCAAATTGTGTTGAAAGTACACCCTTTCACACCTGACATTAAACCACTGAATCAGTTGTCTGTTTTCTGACCAATTTTCCAGGATAAAATCAGTCTGGTTTAAAGAAATTTTCTAGGAAAATTTCATATATCGCAGTTTAGAGTTCTATAACGTTCTTTTAAATATGTGTTTGACTTCGATTTAAAAAAAAAAATTAATAATGAAAAAAAATGAAAACAACATGTCATGCATGTTATCAATGTTTATAAAAAGTAAAAAAAAACAAAAATACCGAACTCCAAGGAAAATATAAATTTCATGCATCCGAAGCACTTTTCTGGATTTACCTTCATCAGGAATGCTCAAAGTGTAATATTTGAAAGCCAAGGATGTATAACAAACTGAAACATTTGAAGAGCTATATAACCAAAAAGACCTAAAAAAAAATTAGCCAAATCCATCTAGGATCAACTTTCCCTGAGGGAGTTCAACTTATTAAAGTTTCTTTATAATTTCCAAATTTATAATCGGACAATTTTAGAAAGGTTTGTTATAAATCATGTCAGTATCTAAGTACTGACTACTGAACTGATGATACCCTCTGGGACTGATAGTCCACCAGCAGCGGTACATTACAATCATCATCATTTAATTTATTTACATTTTGCATCTGCCATCTTTTACCTAAACCAGGATGGGCAATGTCTAGGAACTATTTGTCGGTGAAATTTAATTTTCCGGACTCGTGCATTGAATGTAAAAACCTAATCCAGAAACTCATATATTTATGAGCATTCAGGTTTTAATCAGTTCTCAATTAAGAAATAATTCATTCATGCCATGCTCTATGCTCATTTTAACATGGGTAGGCATTATATTTGTCAATATCTTAATACCGAGCATTAGCAAGGTGTAAAATGTTGACAAATATAATGCCTACCCATGTTAAAATGAGCATAGAGCATGGCATGATAGAATTATTTCGATTCTAATAGGAAATTTTTGAACTTTTATACTTCAAAGCGGACCTATAATACACCCTCGAAAGGCAGCCATTTTGATTTGATGAACCAAAAACGTTATAGAAAATCAACAGTTGAACGACAAAAAATGAACAGATACATTTGAACTTACTTTTAAAATGATTTTATTTAATTTCCCAGCAAGCAACACCAACACAAATGTCCATTTTTATCTCCGGCGTTGTTCAAAATACAATTGACGTCGCATTTTCAATTGTGACGTCAATCACATGCAGCCCATGTTTTATTGGAATTACAACATGGCTTTGTTTCCAAAGCGAAAGAAGAACGTCATGTTAGAATCAGATATAGGTAAAAGATGGCGATTGCAAAATTGAACAATTTTATCAGTATATTTGTATTGTCGAGTCAAGTAAATGTATTAAGGGAATTAAGCTACGGAATAAAGATAAATATATAATATATTTATGTGACTCACACTCATGCAAGCAGGTTTTTGAAATCTAAAATACAAAACGGTGACGTTGAAAAGTACATGTATGGTTAGAGATAATACAGAAACATCTTTATGAAATGTAAAAAAAAAAAGACATTAACCATGTTAACAGCAGCAGTGGGGCAACTGATACAATTTCTTAACTTCAGTACTTCAAAGTTTTATCTACATGTAACCAAATGACATTCTATTGGCCTAAAATGGCCATGTTGGTTGGTGCTCAAGTGGACTCCATATTTTGATTGAAACTGTGGACTACCATACACTTCTAGATCATTATGAATAGAATGTGATATGATGTATAAAATGTACCCTGAATATTTATTCATGCCTGGCTTCATGTAAATGTGGTTTACCTACATCATGTTGTACTTGTAGAATTGTACATGTTATCATACATTCTATTCACAAGTTTAAAAAAAACTACATGCATGACATTTTAGATGAAGTAAGAAGTTTTTATTAGACCACACAATCACATATACATTATAGCTGTCTAATAAGATGGAAGTTGATGGTTTTCCTTACTTATTGTGTGTTTTTTTGTTTCCAGGTTCCACGTACATACATGGAAAAGAAATTTTATGTAAAATAAAATGTTGATTATGTTTTCTACATTTTTGAGCTTAGAAACAAGATTGCAGTGGTCTCCAAATTAGTTTATATATGACATCCTGGTTAACTGGAAATTTTGAACTACATTGTATCATCTTTATTTGAGAAAATATAGCTATAGCATCACATTAATAATGGAGTCTATAGGAATATTATGTCCAATATCTCATTCAACATGTTCAAGCAGTATACATTTTACACTATACATCACTTTACCAAGATGCTAAAAGGCCCTTGGGAGAATTCTTAAACACTTTTTTGACAGAATGGAACAAAACTTGTCACCTCTGGTATTACATGTACCAAGAACTATCCTCATAAAGATAATGGACTCATAAATATTGCTTCCCTAAGCTGGCTTTCAGGTGCCAGTTTCAGTAAAATACAATGCACCTTTGGCCTATGAAATATGATACTTTGGAGTAGTTTTTGTTAGTTTTGGCTTATATCATGTATATTGTTATCATGTTTATGGAAAATGTGATAGATTAATCATACTGTTATAATACATGTAGTAAGAAGTCAGTTCTTACAAACTTTTGTCATGAAAAGAGAATTAGAATATAAATTTTTAAGATTATACAAAATGGAAACATTAGTTTTTTTATGATTAGACATGTACAACATCTGATAATTTGAAAATTTAATGTATGTGACTTTTACTTCTAGGACTAGATGACTTATTCTCCTCTCTACAGCACATTAAAACTCAGCTCAACTCAACAGATGATAAAAGCCAGATATCAATTATTCAACACTTGTTTAATAATAACCAATTTAGAAAAGCTGTCCAGGTACACAACAAAATAATTCAAGTGACCTCTCGCTCAGCTGTGTACTCACCAGATGGCAGCAATGCATTACAGACGTCCAATGAAGTAATGACAGTGCTACAACATACACCTTCACCTTATGCAAGTGATCTAACAGATCTACTCTCCATACCAGGTTTTAAAGTAAGTTGTAATCTTAGGATAGTGACTTTTGTTGATCATACATGTATTAATATGTCTACATTACTGATACTGATACATGTAGCTCATCGAATACGAATATTTTATTCTCCTAAACATAATGTTACAGAGAAATTAGTATACAATTATAATACAATAATAGTGCATGCGTAAACAAATATGGAAAAAGACAGTACATTTAATTGTGTATGTTTAACACAATTTAACTAACCAGGAGGGTCAACAATCGATAATACATGTTTAAAAAATCTTGCTAGTTTTTCTAATACAATAATATCAGTAACAGTATGCCATCTGCCCGATTCAATGGGCAAACGATGACAGGCACATCTGATTTACATAAAAAATACATAAGATGTGAGGGTAGTAACGACAAATAACACTCAAAAAACAAAACTCATTCTTAAATACTCATAACAAATTGTTTTACTTGAATTAAAAATGTCAGACGACCATTTTTGCTTAAATTGATCTTTGAGTCTAAGTTCTACACAGTTTTCTATCCAATCTGTGGAAAAATGAGACTGGGATCCCCATACATTTGATAGACCACAATTATCAAAAATACTTTTAACAAATTTCAACCATTTGATTTCAAAGCCATAGTTCTCAAAATATACAAACAGCAATCTGTAAAGAATTGAGGAGATTTTGTCCTCTTCACCATTTACTAATCTATACCAAAATTTTATCATTTGCATTTTAACTGTGAGCGAGATCGGAAATCACAATATAGCCAATACATGATGAGTTTATTTTAAAGCATCAGACCGATCTGATACTCATGACACCATGGTAAATTTCATACAATCATTGAATGTGAGCAGAGCTTATTTCTACATGTAGTTGATCATACTAATATCTTCCTCATCAGTAATACGCAATGTAGAAAAAAGTGAGGTGGAAAAAAAAAGTTGTGTATTAGTAATTTCAAACTGACGACTGACTAGTTTAAGAGTATAATTTGCAATATACTTCTACAGGTAAATCATATGGATTGGATACATTGGTTTACCTTAAACGTCCATCCACCCATCTGTCACTGTATTCATCAGTGCATGCTTCCATCAGTCACATTTTTGTCTTGCCTTGCTTTTGCTTACTTTACATGTATTAGTTTGTGATTACGGTAGGTGAGTTTATAGGGGACCACTAGTGGTAGGTCAATGTTATTTGGAATGTTGATGCATTAGCATTTGCACATCTCATTTCCATGGAGATTCTTTGGCTTGACATATCTCTGTGTCAATAGTTTATTTATCATTGATATCCCTAACAAAGTACCCTAACAAAGTACGACTGATGATTCATAGATTACATATACCATCCAAGTGTGAATTTCCAATGAACACTAATATTTTTCACCGCATTACAAATCACACCTTATATAACTATTTTTATACGACCGCAAAAAAATTTTTGTGGTCGTATATTGGTATGACGTTGGCGTCGTCGTCGTTGTCCGAAGACGCATTGGTTTTCGCACTCTAAATTTAGTTTAAGTGAATGGATCTCTATGAAATTTTACCATAAGGTTCAATATCACAAAAGGAAGGTTGGGATTGATTTTGGGGTTATGGTACCAACAGTTAAGGAATTAGGGGCCAAAAGGGCCAAAATAAGCATTTTGTAACTTCCAGACATAACTTGTGTGTTAGTGTATGGATCTCTCTGACATTGTACCACAAGGTTCCATATCACAAAGGAATGCTGGGATTGATTTTGGGGTAATTGCCTCAAAATTTTAGGAATTAGGGGCAAAAAGGGCAAAAACAAGCATTTTCTAGTTTCATGACAATAACTTGTGTTTAAGTGTATGGATCTTTCTGAAATTGTACTACAAGGTTCCATATCACAAAGGAAAGCTGGAATTGAGTTTGGGAGTAATTGTCTGAAACGTTTAGGAACTAGGGGCCAAAAAGGGACCAAAAATAAGCATTTTTCTAGTTTCCAGACAATAACTTGTGTTCAAGTGTATGGATCTCTCTGAAATTGTACTGCAAGGTACCATACCTCAAAGGAAGGCTGGGATTGAGTTTGGGGTGATAAATCATAAGGGGTTCAAAAATTTGGGGAGGGTATTTTTTTCCTTTTTTTCTTTAAAATTTTCCATTTTAAGTTGGTTATTTCTGATTTATATTTAAAAGCAAATAATAATGATATGGCAGGAGATACACACCTAACAGGATGTGTAAATTATTATATAATAAGTATTGTGCAATAGCAAGAAATTTTCAATTGCACAGTATTGGGCAATAGCAAGAAATCTTCAATTGCACAGTATTGCGCAATAGCAAGAAATATCCAATAGCACAATATTGCGCAATAGCAAGAAATTGTCAATTGTACAGTATTAGCAATAGCAAGAAATATTCAATTGCACAGTATTGCGCAATTGCAAGAAATATTCAATTGCACAGTATTGTGTAAAAGAAGATACTTTGTATAAATTGCTTATTTCTTGACCAATTTCAATGGGGTTTTATTCTTGAACTCTTGGGGTACTTTAATATGCTGAATCTAATCGTGTATTAAGTTTTTGGATTTTTGGGCCCGTTTTAAATTGGTCCACATTGAAGTCCAAAGGGTCCAAAATTAAACTTTGTTTGATTTCATCAAAAATTGAATTATTGGGGTTCTTTGATATGCCGAATCTAACCTTGTATTTAGATTCTTAATTTTTGGTCCCGTTTTCAAATTGGTCTACATTAAGGTCCAAAGGGTCCAAAATTAAACTTAGTTTGATTTTAACAAAATTGAATTCTTAGGGTTCTTTGATATGCTGAATCTAAACATGTATTTAGATTTTTGATTATGGGCCCAGTTTTCAAGTTGGTCCAAATCGGGGTCCAAAATTAAACTTTGTTTGATTTCAACAAAAATTGAATATATGGGGTTCTTTGATATGCTGAATCTAACCATGTATTTAGATTTTTGATTTTTGGGCCCCATTATCAATTTTTTCCACATTGAGGTCAAAAGGGTCCAAAATTAAACTTTTGTTTGATTTCATCAAAAATTTAATTATTGGGGTTCTTTGATATGCCGAATCTAACCGTGTATTTAGATTCTTAATTTTTGGTCCCGTTTTCAAATTGGTCTACATTAAGGTCCAAAGGGTCCAAAATTAAACTTGGTTTGATTTCATCAAAAATTGAACTCTTGGGGTTCTTTGATATGCTGAATCTAACCATGTATTTAGATTTTGGATATTGGACCATAATAGGTGAATGTCCAATTTAAAATTTTTAAGTTCTTAGACCACATTCATTCTGTGTCAGAAACCTATGCTGTGTCAAATATTGAATCACAATCCAAATTCAGAGCTGTATCAAGCTTGAATGTTGTGTCCATACTTGCCCCAACTATTCAGAGTTCGACCTCTGCGGTTGTATCAAGCTGCGCCCTGCGGAGCATTTTATTATATCAAGTAGTTCTTTCAATAGCAAAATATGTATAAAAAGTATGAATAACATTTTTATGTGAAATGTCAGTTAATTGTTTTATTTTGTATCGGAGATGTGATTCAAAAATAAATGTTATGGTTAAGATAATGCAGAAAATTTGACATGTTGAATTTTGCAGAATTAATACTGATATTTGAATTTTGCGAGAAATATTACATGTAGTGGTCTCGATCCTATCTCAGGTAAAACCAAAGAAAATTGGAAAGAGCAAAGACTGGTCGACCAGTAGTCGGAATAATGTGTCCTGGTCCAGGTAGGGTAACCTGTCTTCCTGCATTCTTTTACCTTGTGAACTAGCCAGTTAAAAATCTGTCCTAGTTTGTCTGTCAAGTACAAAACAGGTCATATTCATAATTTCATATCTATTACATGTACACGAATCACTTAAATTTACTTATCGTAATTGTCACTTGCTGAACTCTGACTATAAAAAATTTATGCATTAAATTCTGAATTTTAAGTTTGTTACAGGTAAGATTTATTATTTCAATGTTATTTTATAGAACTTGTTACGAGCACATGATGGGGTTGCAGACCACCAGTCAAAACCGTCAAATCTTGGTGATGAAGATTTCAGTGAAGATCCTATTTCAAATTATGGAGAGGATACAATTAAAATTATACACCTTGAAAAAACCAATGAACCTCTGGTAATTATATGGAATAGTGACATGGAAGTTGTTTGGTTTTTTTCGCGTTTTCCCAACATGACTAGTACAGTTTAACTACAGTACTCACATAACACATTGGAATAGCCTTGACTAGCTATATTTAATATCTGCTGGCACATAATGACTTTCTGTCTCCCCTTTATGTTCTTTTAATCAATTTATTTGAATGAAGAGTTATCTGTTTGAAGTTTCAAGGGAAATTTTTTTAACTCAAATTTTGAATTAGATAAAAATATTGACTTTAGTTGATTGAATTTTGATGCACATGTAGTCCGTCCTTCTGTCAGTCCTGTTCTTGTCATCGCAACTCCCCTGAAACCGCACAACAGAATTTCATGAAACTTTGTAGATAATAAGGACATACTATGTAGATGTGCAAATCGACAGGAAATTACGATTCAATTTTTTTTCTAGGAGTTATGCCCCTTTAACTTAGAATTTTGGCCAAAATATACTTTATCATCGCAACTCCTGAAACCACACAACAGAATTTCATGAATCTTTGTAGATAATAAGGACATACTATGTAGATGTGCATATCGACAGGAAATTACGATTCAATTTTTAAAGTAGGAGTTATGCCCCTTTAACTTAGAATTTTGGCCAAAATATACTTTGTCATCACAACTCCTCTGAAACCACACAACAGAATTTTATGAAACTTTGTAGCTAATAAGGACATACAATGTAGATGTGCATATAGACAGGAAATTATGATTCAGTTTTTTTTCTAGGAGTTATGCCCCTTTAATTTAGAATTTTGGCCAAAATATACTACTGCAACAGTTTGTAATTGCAACTGCTCTGAAACCACACAAGAGAATTTCATGAAACTTTGTAGTTAATGAGGACATAATATGTTAACGTGCATATCCACAAGAAAATTTTTATCAGTTAACTTTTGTAGAGTTATGAGTCTTTGAACTTAGGAATCTGGTGAGATTTTGCTTGTCAAGTGACAATGTGGGGGCGTGGGGTATATGAGCATGCTCACAAAGGTTCTTTAATTTGAAATGTAACTTTTCAAATTGTCATGTAAATTACCTCTACTATACACACATCAGCCACTTTGAGAAACTGACCTGATTCCACATGTTAAATATACTAAAATACCAAATACTTTGATTTATTTTAGGGAGCTACAGTTAGAAATGAAGGTGATGCTGTGGTAATTGGTAGAATTGTTAAAGGTGGAACTGCTGAAAAAAGTGGTAGGCATCACTAAAATATATTTCAATGCATGTGTTTAAAGGAAACTTATTTTACTTATCATCATCCTGTATATTTTTGTGCCATTTAAAAAAAAAAGCAACAAATCAAGCATGTCCTTCATATTTATTTAACCCCTGCTATGAGTTTTGGGAAAGTTTGGTATATAGGAATCACTGGTTCAGAACTTTTGAATGTCTTCAGAAGTGTATTATGAATGGTACTTGATGTTATTGTTAACCAACCCAGAGAATGTAATGCAAAAAAAAATGATTGTCTGCCTGCAAGTTCGTTTTCACAAACTTTGTTCAACTCCCTATATTCAAATTTACTATTAAGTAAACAACAATCGACCTATGATTATTGAAATATACATATGTCATGTCAGCCACAGAACAAGGAATACCTTGAATGATACTTGATTTATATTGTTGCTCACGACCAGAAATTGTGTTGTAAATGAGGTTAGAATGTCTGATTATAAAGCCATTGTAAATTATTTTTTTATTTAGATGAGTACAAGGGGCTTTGTGAACTTTGCTCCCAGTACCTCTAGACTAGAGGCTCTAGTTTAAGTAAATGAATGAATTCTGTAAAAAAGAAAATGAAGAACACCCACATTTTAAAGTTGATCCATGCCCTAAGAACTGTATTCAAAAATGAATTCCTATGAAATTGTAGAGTAGCTTATTATAGTGAGGAATTTTAATATATCTAATGGACTATACTTACTTGTAGGCTTATTACATGAAGGAGATGAGATTTTAGAAGTGAATGGTATAGATATGAAAGGCAAGAACATAAATGATGTATCAGAAATGCTGGTAAGGTTATATGCATGTAGTTACATCACAATAATATCAAGGATCACCAAAGAAGTGTTATGCAGATTGAACTTTTGCAAGACTTAAAATCAGAGAAAATTACCAAAGCTATATTTCTGATAATACAGCCCCTAATCTACCATTAATCTTGAAATTCAACAATGAGTTCAAGGATTGAGTGCAGTGTTACAAAAGCTGATTGTTAAAAGATGAGTACTTTCACTGTGGAATAGGCTGAGTTCTTCCTGTTATGAAGGTCCATACCATACTAAAGTTTGCTTATGAATTTTTGAACTTTTCAGGCAAATATGTCAGGAACAGTTACCTTTATGATTATACCCAGTGGGGACTTCAAACCAAAAATTAGCAGTGATGAAGTTGTAAGTATTTTATACAAAAAAATAGTTGTTCAATGTGATCTACTTAGGACAACTATATCAATTGTCCTGTTAGTTAAGATAATGAATGATTGTAATTTGTTTATAAAATGTGTCGAGATGACGACAGCATAAGGTCAAATAGTTATTCTTTTGACTTTTTTAAAATCAATTGCAAGACCCCAAAAATATGATTGCAAAAGTTAATTGACTTAAGCCAGTAATGAGCAGAAGTTCTAATTCACTGCTAATGTTCAAACATTGAAAAGCTTTTATGATAAAGTCATAGGCTTATGAAAGTATCATCTTTTTTTCTGCATGCTATGAAATACTCAGCTGTGTAAGAAGAGAGAACATCTATTAGAGTATAAGAAAAAAAGAAAGATTTAAAGGAAAAATAATTTGAATTAATAGAAACTTTAATAAGTAAAGCAGTGAAAATGATTTTGAACTCAAAGGTAATAAAGGAAATGTTATAGTGTGTATCCATTGAAGCATATTGTCTTAAATATTGAGGAACATTTTTTAAATATTCAAACTCTAATTTTTTAAGAAAATAACATTTTATAGCATATGCTTCATCAAAAGTTTGCAGTATAAAATTTTGTATTTTTTTATATGTTTTACAAACTGTATGTGATGCTGCTGAGCAAGTTCTTTATTTACATTATTTAAAGTAATTAAGCAAATAGAGTAAATATAATATTTCAGTCATATTTTGGCACCGTAAGTATGGATTGATTTGTCTTCTATTTACCTGTTAGCTACTTAATTTAGGTGTTGCCAATTTTCTGTATGTTGTCACTAACAACTTTTGACTTGTTTATTCATGATTAAATTGTTAATAAATCTTTATTTTGCAGTTTTCAGCATTTATTTATTTATACCAATAAGTTTAATAGTTCTACTTTAATTTTGAATGTTTGTCTAATTCAGAATGACCCTTATGATACTTTAACAAGAATCGCATGTAACAAACTTATCCTTTTTGAAAAGTTTTATTAATAAATGATGCAACATTTTACTGTTAAAAAACATTGAAGAAATAGCAAGAACTAGATTGAAACAAGACTTCATGCACATTCTAGCTTAGATCAGAATATTTGAAAATAATATATGAGGAATGACATTTGAAATAGATCATAAGAATACAATTACATTGTAGATACTAATACTAATTTTAATTCAATCATACAGTTGAGTAATGTTTTATTTCACATTTGATAAGAAAAATGTTTGAATGAATGAATACTTTATTTGCAAGAAGCATATACATGCTATGGCAAACGAAAATATATACAATATATGACAAACAAAAGACAGCAGAGAACAGTAGTTACAAAGTATACAATAATATTATGACAATATATGTGATCTAATTTTCCAAGCTGCATTTAAATAATTGCATAGTTTTACTGTCAGAGATTTATAATGAGCTTGTGATAAATTATCTAACTTGTACCGATTTGGCCAAGAATAATAAAATTTAGGTAAAAATTCTAATCCCACAGATCTATATGCTGGACATGATAAAACAAAATGATATTCGTCCTCTAAAACATTCATATTGCAACATATACAAATTCTATTTCCTCTTTGAGTATTTAGATAACAACCAACTTCAACATTTAATTTAAGTGTGCCGCTACGCAATTTGGTTAATATCGATACATTACAATGGAAATCTAGGTATTTTCAATACCAAATACTAATTTATATCGTTTATAAATACATAATTTGTTACCTTCTTCTAAAGCTGTATTCCAGCTTTGTAAAAATTGATCTTTAATACGTGTTTTAACACAATCAAATGATAATTTACTAGTATCTTGTGAAATCCATACATCATAAAGAACTTGCAAAAACATTCAACAAAAAGAATAATTAGGAGTATATGTACTTGAAGTTGATAGAAGAATTTAATGGTAGTGTCCATGAATTAATTAAGATACAGAGAAAATGTCAATTTAACTGCAACCTATAGCTAACTACACATCAGAAGTCATCCTGAGAATGCCATATGGCCTTTATAGATGAACAGATGTTATTTCTGTACAGAATGTTCTAAGTCTGTCTAATGCATTAGCATCACTGATCTTTTTGTTTACAGATTATAAGTAGTTTATTGTATAACAGCTTAGATTCTGTTCCCATATTTATGTTGATGTGTTGCTGTGACTGAATTGAAATGAAATATAGGCTTAACATAAATGAGACAAAATATACAAAAAAACAGTAATCCAAAAAAGACATCTGCAGGAAACTATACACTCTTTTAATAATGAATAGGACTTATAAATCACCATCTGTTAATTCAATATACCTATAATTACAGGTAAATGTAAAGGCTCTGTTCAACTATGATCCAGAAGAAGACATTTATATTCCCTGCAGAGAATTGGGGATATCGTTCATGAAGGGTGATATACTTCGTGTGATCAATCGTGAAGATTTGAACTGGTGGCAAGCATACAGAGAGGGAGAAGATGAACATGAATTAGCTGGTCTCATTCCAAGTAGCAACTTTTTAGAACAGTTAGTATTCAGTGATAGTCATATATCATAATTTAAATTGTGGTCATTTAAAGCTTGTTTAAGGTGTATTGAATCTTGTATCATCAGGTTCTTAAGTACTAGTGTGACAAATATGAGGTAAAGTTAACAGGGTAATGGAAGGCATAAGTGTGAGTGATAAACACTAGGCTGTGTCATCTTTTAAAGGAAACTGATCTGATTTGTTAATTTTTATTTACCCATTTTTTCAAAACTTTTAGTGTAAGCTCTGTACTGTGTATTGTCATACTTAAATTGTGGAATGTCTGCAAATCTTTTTATGTTGGGCCTGGAACAAATCTTGCAAGTTTCATCTGACCTTGACCTCATTTTTATTGATCATTGGTCATACTTAAGTTTATGTGATACCTGTAGAAAACTTTCCACATAAAAAACATTCATTCATGATGATAAAGCAAACTAGACATTTCAAGATGTGCACTATTTGTTACTTTGTGTGTTCGTTGCAGGGTGTAATTCTTAAGTCCAAGCTTATTTCAGAAGGAAGGAGACCTGGATGCTTTCTCAAATACTATAGCAGTAGGTGAACTAAATTTGGTGTATGGAATGATTTATAGGTGTTCATGTCTGCTAGGCTTTGTTCATCTGACCTTGACATCATTGACATAGACTACATATGATACTTGTAGTAAAACTTTATCTCAAAGACATTCAACATAAAATCAATCATGATCAGTAAAGTAAGTGAGACATTTCAGTGTGTGTACTCTTGTATGATTTATTTAACATACATATCTTGCTTGCATTGCTGGTATTGTGATAAGTTTATGTGATGTTGCATCTTTGAGGATTTTTAATCATTGTCTCTACCCAAATGATGCAAAGTAAAATCATTATGGTACCCTGTGGGTTTGAATCTGTCCTGAAGCAAATTTTTCATAAAAGTAAACTTGTAAATAAGATGTCCCAAATTATGAAACTCCCAATACCAAAATTTTTGTCATCAATTTAAAAACAAAATAAAACATTTGAAAAAATTAGCACACAAGTAATTGTTATTATCTTTTTATTTTTGAAGCACTATTATTTTCACAAAATTTACAATACATTCAATTATTGACATTATACTCTAATTTCCAAAAGTAAAACTATATTGAAGCACTAAATACATAATGATAATAAATACAATTCAAGTCAAGCTATCATGTTCTATAACAAACTGATTGTCAATAGTTCAAAGCACATTATTAATAAGTTCATAACTCTGATAAAGACATGTCATGGTAGATCCTCTCAGTAATGGCTGACACTAAGCACTGTTTCTGTTGAGATGTCATTAGATCGTTGACTTCTGGATATCTTGTAACATAACTGATAACAGAGGGCATAGCTCTGTCTTGGCTCAGATAAACTGTTTTGGCTGTTGATGTGTTGGTAGTTGCATTATGGACAGCTGTCTTATGACCAGTCATTTGATTCTGTAGGAAACGGTACCAACCTAGTGGTGTTTTGAAGGCACGACAAGTCCAGTTCTCAGATTGCACCAGTTGTTTATAAGTGTTGTTCATGTTGAAGTATTGCTTTGGAACAGGTGACTTGGTGACTGGCTTTGGTAGATTGTAAGTTGACACTGAACGTTGTTGAACTGTTGTTCTCTTAGATTTGGTGACTGACTTGACTGGAGTATTTGCAGGCCTTTTGGTTGGAAGAGTTTGTGACTTCACATGAAGGTTTGGAACTGTTTTGATGGATCTAAGTTTCCCTTTGGTACTGGATGGTAGAGTGGATGTAGAATCTGGTACCCTCTTGGCAGGTGTAACAGGTTTGGAGTCAGTGATAAGCCCCAACATTTTCTCAGCAGTGTTAGGTTCTGTCTTAATGCTGCTGAGTTGACTGTTTTTAACATCTGAAGTTTCAGGTGAGTACAGCAACATGATGGAATAACCCTTAGGTACCTCTTTGATGTATAAGGTCATCTTTAGTCCATCGGGCAAAGAGTCAAGATAAGCTTTAAAAGTTGCTGGTAAATTGGTGAAGTAACCCATCATGAACTTTGAAGTGCTGAGATGATGCTTAATTTTATTTTTATATGCTGATATTTTGAAAATAGAATACTGCAATTTATTTCTATTGGTTGATAAATAAATCTTTGCACAGATCAGATCGTTCTTCTTATATTTTATTGGTTTATACTGGAAAAACATCCATTGTGGTTGGACAATGATATTCTTTTGAAGAAGGTAGTTTTAGAATAAACATCACAAAATTTCAAAGGATAATTTTACTTTTAAAGAAAACACTTTTCTTACCTTAAAATTTTGAGAAAACTGGCTTCATTTTACTCAAGTAACTTTTCCAGTGGCTATGCTTTGATGAAGGCTTGGGTTTGTAAACATCTTTTTGTTTATACAATTCAATTAGTCATTTGATTATGATTTTATACTTTGTATTATTATATACCTCAGTCAAAATTAGATAATTAGTCTAATTATCTAAAAATTTGTAAATTACTAATTTACTTTATCCATTTTTGATTAAATTAGAAAATTTGATTGCTAATTAAAGAATTGATTTGTCAAAATGAACAACAATAATAGGAATTTAAAAAACTTATTTTTCCTATTGTTTGAAAATGTTATATAAAATATTACAATAGCTTAAACATACTTTTCCTACAGAAAGAATATAATAATAATTATTTATGTATACACACAAATAAATCTTTTATTATATTAAAATAGGTTTTAAAGGGTCAAAAATTCCAAAACGAATAAGTTAGTCAAGTAAATGCTTATTCTGAATTAACTTAATTTTTGAAAACATTTTTTTTTAAGTAATAAATTATTAAGGCAATCTGGGGCAAACCTACAAGGGTGGTCACCATTAAACTGTATTTGATTATAGTTTAGAACATTGCTTTAAAGTAGGCAGATTTTAAATGTATTAAGTCCAAATTTAATTAAAATCGGTAGTTTATTTCCACACTCTGAATCAAAAAGATGTTATGATTCATAAATTTGATTGTTTTTATTGAAACTTATAGCTTATATTTATTTCATTTTGACTTTTGTGATGTAATAGTGCATTATAACATTATATTTTTATGAAAAAAACTCTCTCATTGAAATGTTGGCTCATATTACATGGTTTATCAGGACATAGATAAGCAGCTGTTATAATGAAATCAACAATTAGTGAAATATTTTCAAATTAAAAAATTATGAAGTGGTAGAGATACATTCAATTACAATCTGTTTTTATTTTTATTTAAATACCCTGTCTCCTTCAACAGTAATGATAAATACAGTTTGCATGGTTTTTTCTATGTTTCTATTACAAATTGTCAGGCGATGAAGAATAAACCGATATAAAACGATATAATGATTTTTAAATTGAAAAAGCTTTGTAAGAAATAGATAGTACAATGTACTAAGTTGACTCATTTATTTAATTTGTAATGCTACATCATATGAAACATTATACATTTTATAATGTCACTCGTTATTGAATGTCATGTGGGTATTGTATAAATCACATCCATTATCAACTGGAAACCCGTCCTAAACGTATGAAATATTTGCCACTGGATGTTAAGAAACCAACAGTCACTCAATCAACTAGACATCACTGTCGGCAAGGGTCTGATATTAGTCATTGATCAGTATGGGATGCTTAATATAGAAACCTTATGTCATATTTTGCTTATTTTAAATGATATATATCAGCTTTGAGAAAATAATGATGCTATCACACATGATATTGTAGGTATTGTAATTTGCTAGGAGTATGATGAAGTTTTAGCTACTATATGTTCCATACACTTTAAGTGGTTATAAACTTACTATAGAGACTCCAATTATTATTTTATGATAAATTATTTGTTTTTTCTGCAGACGAGAAGCATACAAAAGAACATTGAATAATGATGGTAAGGATAATACAAAGAAAGGTAAATCTTGTTCTTGTGGCAGAAGAGATCGAAGAAAAAAGAAGAAACAAATGTATAAAGATGGTTTGGAAGGTAGTTATATTTTTTTTTTTCATATTAAGATTTGATATGTTGACTTGTTTTTATTTGTTTGTCTTGTTAATTTAAATAATCTTGTTTTTATGTAAAGAATTAGATTTGCAAGATTCAGGACACAGCAAAAAGTTCTGTAATGATGATTTGGCAATCTTAGTTAAATACAAAATTTAGAATTTCATATTAAGCAGTATTGTAAGAAAGTACTTTCACATTTAATTCTGGAACTACTGATTGATTGTCTTTGCTAGATCATATATATATATATATGTCTAACAAAATAGAATGCAGAGATATTTGATATTTACCATGTTTACAGAAACAGAAGAAGTGCTAACATATGAAGAAGTATCATTATATTACCCTCAGCCAAATCGTAAAAGGCCAGTAGTTTTGATTGGTCCAGCTCATGTTGGTCGTCATGAATTACGGCAGCGTTTAATGGAATCTGATTTTGATAGGTTTGCAGCAGCTATTCCACGTAAGAAAATTGATTTCAGAAATTCGTTTTTGTAAAGATATTTAGTCTATTACATTGAAAAAATCTGCACAAGTTTAGTACAGTATGCTATATGATGGTGGTTAAATAAAAAAAAAATGTTTCAAGTCGTCATAAATTATAATAGTTAATTATGTTTTCCTACATTCTGTAAATAAAACTTTATAATGTCTTAAAAAATTAAATATATGTTTAAGAATTTTTATTTGTGTTCAAATTAAATGTATAGTCGATTCCGGTTATTTGCATAGCCTATTTGTCAGACAAAATTATGCAATTAAGTGGAGTATGCTTATATTCGAAATGCAAAATTACGGCGTCAAATAACATCAATAGTACAGGTCAGTAAAGGAAATCCCTGAAGAAAGATGAGACGTCCATAATCCACTTACAACATATTGAATGTTGATTTATTCCAATAAAAGTTCTATGTCTAGTGTCATACATGTTATTGTATTTTGTATTCTTTCAGTAAAGTTTATAAACACATTTTGTTTTAGTTTATTTGCATACCGACGTTTCCTTTACCTGGGATACGAAAATAAAACAATTTGTTCTAAAAATAGATTTTTTTCTATGTCCAGTATGTACAATGTACATTGTTACGCTTTGATTAAAATAAACTGTTTAACAATACTACACAGTTTATAATCATTTTTAACAATATATGTGTGGTCCTAAATGTGTAATGAAATGCTATGATATGCAGTATTTACCGCTTACATGGTGATGTAACACTTTTTCTTTAACTTCGTTAGTATCTTATATGCAAAGCAGTACACAGGTAATGGGGCCCTGTACAGGTTTTTTGCTGGACACGAGTGTTGAAAGTAAGAAAATATAATAATTAGAAGTACATGCTCTTTTAAAAAAACATTAAAAATAAATGATTGATGTATAAAATTCTTCAACCATATATAAATGCCCTGTAATATTTAACATAAATACAGATCACCCCAAGCATAATTACGAGAGTACACATTGGATAATGATCGATAATTAGCAGGCGTTATTGTTTTTTAATTCACCCCAAATGTAATCTATGGACAATCTTTGAAATCCAATCAATAATTAACACCTTTTGAGATAGAATTGTCGTATTTTTACAACAATTACCTGTTTGACATTTTTATGACCTCGAGGCTTAAAATAGAACATGGGAAACTTTACCTGTGTACACATCAAGGCTTATTTTATAATCAAATTCCATCATAAAAACACAAAAGAAACTGTTTTAAAACTTTATTTTAATAACACAAAAGTAAATATGAAATAATAACGAAAATAATGATGCATTCCAGAAAAATATACTCACCAAATTGCCGTTTCTGGTAAAAAATCTCGTCAGTTTTAACTAAGCATATCTAGCTGGCGATTATTTTCTATGCAATTAACCAAAAGGCCACTTGTAGAGCTATGCATATAACCGGACAAATTAACATTAGATGAATGGGAAATGGTTTTGTGCAGGAGAAAATTATGCAATTAACCAAATTATGCTATTAAGCAGTATGCAATTAAGTGGAGTCGACTGTATATAAGTAATTAATGTATTTTTTAACAGATACAAGTCGACCAAGAAAAGAAAATGAAGTGCCCGACAGGGATTACCATTTTGTAACAGCAGTAGAATTTAAATTGGACATTGAGAATAATAAATTTATTGAACATGGAGAATTTGAGAAAAATTTATATGGAACAAGTCTTAACGCTGTTAGACAAGTAATCAACCAGGGCAAAATATGCATATTGAATTTACATCCAGAGGTATGTTCATTTTATTCCTTGTTGATAATATTTACTGCTTGTTATAAGTTATATCAGCTTTAAGCTGTTATGTATCTACGATCACTTAAAATGATATCTTATTTTCATTATTTCATATGTTTGATTTCACACTGAAAATTTAGGATGCCAAAAAACGAATTATAAATAAATGATGTTTAATAAATTTTACTTAATGTGCATTGTAGCTAAGCTCTGAGGAAAATCTTGCTATAGTAGTGAAGGTAAAAATTGAGAATATTTTCAAAATCTTGATGAGTTCAGTAGTTATTTTGTATATATTTTTATTCTATTTTAAGTTTGAATTGGAATCTTGTTTTGGATTACCTCCCTTTAGTTGATTTTACTTCATAGCAACCATTTAGAGTTTCTTCTAGTTTATACAGAGTTTTCAAACAACATTTATCAAGTATTATTAAATATGTTTACATTTTTATACGACCGCAAAAAAATTTTGCGGTCGTATATTGGTATGACGTTAGCGTCGTCGTCGTCCGAAGACACATTGGTTTTCGCACTCTAACTTTAGTTTAAGTGAATGGATCTCTATGAAATTTTACCATAAGGTTCAATACCACAAAAGGAAGGTTGGGATTGATTTTGGGGGTTATGGTACCAACAGTTAAGGAATTAGGGGCCAAAAATAAGCATTTTGGTAACTTCCAGACATAACTTGTGTGATAGTGTATGGATCTCTCTGACATTGTACCACAAGGTTCCATATCACAAAGGGAATACTGGGATTGATTTTGGGGTAATTGTCTCAAAATTTTAGGAATTAGGGCAAAAACAAACATTTTCTAGTTTCATGACAATAACTTGTGTGTAAGTGTATGGATCTTTCTGAAATTGTACTACAAGGTTCCATATCACAAAGGAAAAGCTGGAATTGAGTTTGGGGGTAATTGCCCAAAACGTTTAGGAATAAGGGGCCAAAAAGGGGCCAAATATAAGCATTTTGGTAACTTCCAGACAATATCTTGTATTCAAGTGTATGGTATTCTCTGAAATTGTACTGCAAGGTACCATACCACAAAGGGAAGGCTGGGATTGATTTTGGGGGTAATTGCCTCAAAATTTTAGGAATGAGGGGCCAGAAAGGGGCAAAAAACAAGCATTTTTCAAGTTTCAGGACAATAACTTGTGTGTAAGTGTATGGATCTTTATGAAATTGTTCCACAAGGTTCCATGTCACAAAGGGAAAGCTGGGTTTGAGTTTGGGGGTAATTGCCCTTAACGTTTAGGAATTTGGGGCCAAAAAGGAGTTTTGGTCCCAACAGTTTAGGAATTAGGGGCCAAAAGGGTCCAAAATTAAACTTTGTTTGATTTCATCGAAAATTGAACTATAGGGGTTCTTTGATATGCCAAATCTAACCGTGTATTTAGATTCTTAATTTTATGTCCTGTTTTCAAATTCGTCTACATTAAGGTCCAAAGGGTCCAAAATTAAACTAAGTTTAATTTTAACAAAAATTGAATTCTTGGGGTTCTTTGATATGCTGAATCCAAACATGTACTTAGTTTTTATCGACCGCAAAAAATTTTGCGGTCGTATATTGGTATGACGTTGGCGTCGTCGTCAGTCCGAAGACACATTGGTTTCGCACTCTAACTTTAGTTTAAGTTAATGGATCACTATGAAATTTTACCATAAGGTTCAATATCACAAAAGGAAGGTTGGGATTGATTTTGGGGTTATGGTACCAACAGTTAAGGAATTAGGGGCCAAAAATAAGCATTTTGTAACTTCCAGACATAACTTGTGTGTTAGTGTATGGATCTCTCTGACTTTGTACCACAAGGTTACATATCTCAAAGGGAATGCTGGGATTGATTTTGGGGTAATTGCCTCAAAATTTTAGGAATTAGGGGCAAAAACAAGCATTTTCTAGTTTCATGACAATAACTTGTGTGTAAGTGTATGGATCTTTCTGAAATTGTACTACAAGGTTCCATATCACAAAGGAAAGCTGGAATTGAGTTTTGGGGTAATTGCCTGAAACGTTTAGCAATTAGGGGCCAAAATAAGCATTTTCTAGTTTCCAGACAATAACTTGTGTTCAAGTGTATAGTATTCTCTGAAATTGTACTGCAAGGTACCATACCTCAAAGTGAAGGCTGGGATTGAGTTTGGGGTGATGAATCATAAGGGGTTCAAAAATTTGGGGGTGGATTTTTTTTCCTTTTTTCCTTTTTATTCTTTAAAATTTTCCATTTTAAGTTGGTTATTTCTGATTTATATTTAAAAGCAAATAATAATGATATGGCAGGAGATACACATCAAACAGGATGTGTAAATTATTATATAATAAGTATTGTGCAATAGCAAGAAATTTTCAATTGCACAGTATTGCGCAATAGCAATAAATCTTCAATTGCACAGTATTGCGCAATAGCAAGAAATATCCAATAGCACAATATTGCGCAATAGCAATAAATCTTCAATTGCACAGTATTGCGCAATTGCAAGAAATATTCAATTGCACAGTATTGTGCAAAAGAAGATACTTTGTATAAATTGCTTATTTCTTGACCAATTTCAATGGGGTTTTGTTCTTGAACTCTTGGGGTTCTTTAATATGCTGAATCTCACTGTGTATTAAGTTTTTGGATTTTGGGCCCCATTTTTACCATAAGGTTCAATACCACAAAAGGAAGGTTGGGATTGATTTTGGGGGTTATGGTACCAACAGTTAAGGAATTAGGGGCCAAAAATAAGCATTTTGGTAACTTCCAGACATAACTTGTGTGTTAGTGTATGGATCTCTCTGACATTGTACCACAAGGTTCCATATCACAAAGGAATACTGGGATTGATTTTGGGGTAATTGTCTCAAAATTTTAGGAATTAGGGCAAAAACAAACATTTTCTAGTTTCATGACAATAACTTGTGTGTAAGTGTATGGATCTTTCTGAAATTGTACTACAAGGTTCCATATCACAAAGGAAAAGCTGGAATTGAGTTTGGGGGTAATTGCCCAAAACGTTTAGGAATAAGGGGCCAAAAAGGGGCCAAATATAAGTATTTTTCTAGTTTCCAGACAATATCTTGTATTCAAGTGTATGGTATTCTCTGAAATTGTACTGCAAGGTACCATACCACAAAGGGAAGGCTGGGATTGATTTTGGGGTAATTGCCTCAAAATTTTAGGAATGAGGGCCAGAAAGGGCAAAAACGCATTTTTCAAGTTTCAGGACAATAACTTGTGTGTAAGTGTATGGATCTTTATGAAATTGTTCCACAAGGTTCCATGTCACAAAGGAAAGCTGGGTTTGAGTTTGGGGTAATTGCCCTTAACGTTTAGGAATTTGGGGCCAAAAGGAGTTTTGGTCCCAACAGTTTAGGAATTAGGGGCCAAAAGGGTCCAAAATTAAACTTTGTTTGATTTCATCGAAAATTGAACTATAGGGGTTCTTTGATATGCCAAATCTAACCGTGTATTTAGATTCTTAATTTTATGTCCTGTTTTCAAATTCGTCTACATTAAGGTCCAAAGGGTCCAAAATTAAACTAAGTTTAATTTTAACAAAAATTGAATTCTTGGGGTTCTTTGATATGCTGAATCCAAACATGTACTTAGTTTTTATACGACCGCAAAAAAATTTTGCGGTCGTATATTGGTATGACGTTGGCGTCGTCGTCGTCGTCTGAAGACACATTGGTTTTCGCACTCTAACTTTAGTTTAAGTTAATGGATCTCTATGAAATTTTACCATAAGGTTCAATATCACAAAAGGAAGGTTGGGATTGATTTTGGGGGTTATGGTACCAACAGTTAAGGAATTAGGGGCCAAAAATAAGCATTTTTGTAACTTCCAGACATAACTTGTGTGTTAGTGTATGGATCTCTCTGACTTTGTACCACAAGGTTACATATCTCAAAGGGAATGCTGGGATTGATTTTGGGGGTAATTGCCTCAAAATTTTAGGAATTAGGGGCCAAAAAAGGGGCAAAAAACAAGCATTTTTCTAGTTTCATGACAATAACTTGTGTGTAAGTGTATGGATCTTTCTGAAATTGTACTACAAGGTTCCATATCACAAAGGAAAGCTGGAATTGAGTTTTGGGGTAATTGCCTGAAACGTTTAGCAATTAGGGGCCAAAATAAGCATTTTCTAGTTTCCAGACAATAACTTGTGTTCAAGTGTATAGTATTCTCTGAAATTGTACTGCAAGGTACCATACCTCAAAGTGAAGGCTGGGATTGAGTTTGGGGTGATGAATCATAAGGGGTTCAAAAATTTGGGGGTGGATTTTTTTTCCTTTTTTCCTTTTTATTCTTTAAAATTTTCCATTTTAAGTTGGTTATTTCTGATTTATATTTAAAAGCAAATAATAATGATATGGCAGGAGATACACATCAAACAGGATGTGTAAATTATTATATAATAAGTGTTGTGCAATAGCAAGAAATTTTCAATTGCACAGTATTGCGCAATAGCAATAAATCTTCAATTGCACAGTATTGCGCAATAGCAAGAAATATCCAATAGCACAATATTGCGCAATAGCAATAAATCTTCAATTGCACAGTATTGCGCAATTGCAAGAAATATTCAATTGCACAGTATTGTGCAAAAGAAGATACTTTGTATAAATTGCTTATTTCTTGACCAATTTCAATGGGGTTTTGTTCTTGAACTCTTGGGGTTCTTTAATATGCTGAATCTCACTGTGTATTAAGTTTTTGGATTTTGGGCCCCATTTTTACCATAAGGTTCAATACCACAAAAGGAAGGTTGGGATTGATTTTGGGGTTATGGTACCAACAGTTAAGGAATTAGGGGCCAAAATAAGCATTTTGGTAACTTCCAGACATAACTTGTGTGATAGTGTATGGATCTCTCTGACATTGTACCACAAGGTTCCATATCACAAAGGGAATACTGGGATTGATTTTGGGGTAATTGTCTCAAAATTTTAGGAATTAGGGCAAAAACAAACATTTTCTAGTTTCATGACAATAACTTGTGTGTAAGTGTATGGATCTTTCTGAAATTGTACTACAAGGTTCCATATCACAAAGGAAAAGCTGGAATTGAGTTTGGGGGTAATTGCCCAAAACGTTTAGGAATAAGGGGCCAAAAAGGGGCCAAATATAAGTATTTTTCTAGTTTCCAGACAATATCTTGTATTCAAGTGTATGGTATTCTCTGAAATTGTACTGCAAGGTACCATACCACAAAGGGAAGGCTGGGATTGATTTTGGGGGTAATTGCCTCAAAATTTTAGGAATGAGGGGCCAGAAAGGGCAAAAACGCATTTTCAAGTTTCAGGACAATAACTTGTGTGTAAGTGTATGGATCTTTATGAAATTGTTCCACAAGGTTCCATGTCACAAAGGGAAAGCTGGGTTTGAGTTTGGGGGTAATTGCCCTTAACGTTTAGGAATTTGGGGCCAAAAAGGAGTTTTGGTCCCAACAGTTTAGGAATTAGGGGCCAAAAGGGTCCAAAATTAAACTTTGTTTGATTTCATCGAAAATTGAACTATAGGGTTCTTTGATATGCCAAATCTAACCGTGTATTTAGATTCTTAATTTTATGTCCTGTTTTCAAATTCGTCTACATTAAGGTCCAAAGGGTCCAAAATTAAACTAAGTTTAATTTTAACAAAATTGAATTCTTGGGGTTCTTTGATATGCTGAATCCAAACATGTACTTAGTTTTATACGACCGCAAAAAATTTTGCGGTCGATATTGGTATGACGTTAGGCGTCGCCGTCGTCGTCCGAAGACACATTGGTTTTCGCACTCTAACTTTAGTTTAAGTTAATGGATCACTATGAAATTTTACCATAAGGTTCAATATCACAAAAGGAAGGTTGGGATTGATTTTGGGGTTATGGTACCAACAGTTAAGGAATTAGGGGCCAAAATAAGCATTTTGTAACTTCCAGACATAACTTGTGTGTTAGTGTATGGATCTCTCTGACTTTGTACCACAAGGTTACATATCTCAAAGGGAATGCTGGGATTGATTTTGGGGTAATTGCCTCAAAATTTTAGGAATTAGGGGCAAAAAGGGCAAAAACAAGCATTTTCTAGTTTCATGACAATAACTTGTGTGTAAGTGTATGGATCTTTCTGAAATTGTACTACAAGGTTCCATATCACAAAGGAAAGCTGGAATTGAGTTTTGGGGTAATTGCCTGAAACGTTTAGCAATTAGGGGCCAAAATAAGCATTTTCTAGTTTCCAGACAATAACTTGTGTTCAAGTGTATAGTATTCTCTGAAATTGTACTGCAAGGTACCATACCTCAAAGTGAAGGCTGGGATTGAGTTTGGGGTGATGAATCATAAGGGGTTCAAAAATTTGGGGGTGGATTTTTTTTCCTTTTTTCCTTTTTATTCTTTAAAATTTTCCATTTTAAGTTGGTTATTTCTGATTTATATTTAAAAGCAAATAATAATGATATGGCAGGAGATACACATCAAACAGGATGTGTAAATTATTATATAATAAGTATTGTGCAATAGCAAGAAATTTTCAATTGCACAGTATTGCGCAATAGCAATAAATCTTCAATTGCACAGTATTGCGCAATAGCAAGAAATATCCAATAGCACAATATTGCGCAATAGCAATAAATCTTCAATTGCACAGTATTGCGCAATTGCAAGAAATATTCAATTGCACAGTATTGTGCAAAAGAAGATACTTTGTATAAATTGCTTATTTCTTGACCAATTTCAATGGGGTTTTGTTCTTGAACTCTTGGGGTTCTTTAATATGCTGAATCTCACTGTGTATTAAGTTTTTGGATTTTGGGCCCCATTTTTAAATTGATCCACATTGAGGTTCAAAGGGTCCAAAATTAAACTTTGTTTGATTTCATCAAAAATTGAATTATTGGGGTTCTTTGATATGCCGAATCTAACCGTGTATTTAGATTCTTAATTTTTGGTCCCGTTTTCAAATTGGTCTACATTAAGGTCCAAAGGGTCCAAAATTAAACTTAGTTTGATTTTAACAAAATTGAATTCTTAGGGTTCTTTGATATGCTGAATCTAAACATGTATTTAGATTTTTGATTATGGGCCCAGTTTTCAAGTTGGTCCAAATCGGGTCCAAAATGAAACTTTGTTTGATTTCAACAAAATTGAATATATGGGGTTCTTTGATATGCTGAATCTAACCATGTATTTTGATTTTTTTTGGGCCCGTTATCAACTTTGTCCACATTGAGGTCAAAAGGGTCCAAAATTAAACTTTGTTTGATTTCATCAAAATTGAACTCTTGGGGTTCTTTGATATGCTGAATCTAACCATGTATTTAGATTTTGGATATTGGACCATAATAGGTGAATGTCCAATTTAAAATTTTTAAGTTCTTAGACCACATTCATTCTGTGTCAGAAACCTATGCTGTGTCGAATATTTAATCACAATCCAAATTCAGAGCTGTATCAAGCTTGAATGTTGTGTCCAAACTTGCCCCAACTATTCAGGGTTCGACCTCTGCGGTTGTATCAAGCTGCGCCCTGCGGAGCATTTTATTTTTATATTTTTCCATGTTATACTGATTAAATCAGTAATGTTTGCAAATTGAAGGAAAGGGGTTATGGCTTCTAATTTTATTGGTAACAATTCATTCTTTTTCCTTGAACATTTCAAAGTAGACTGGGTTTATTGGTTTAAATGAATGTTTGTGCAGACAACGATCATCAATATGTTTAATGTTGCACAACAATATTAAAGCTAAATTTTACTTCTTTATAATAAGCTAATTCAGACAAACAATTACACCATGTTTTTAACTTTTTCAGTCTATGAGATTGCTGAAGGAGTCTGATTTAAAGCCATATATTGTTTTTGTTTATCCTCCAAACATGGAAAAATTAAGACAAATTCAACAACATTTGACAAATGGTATAAAAGTTAAGGTAAGAACTTATTGTGTAGTTTTATAGAGTAGTCTGCATTTGACTGACTGTGTGAAAAGGCTATAAAAAAATTGTTTACATATTTTTGATACTGTATAGCACAGTTTTCAGCTTCAGTCATACCACCTTTAAAGGGAGAAGCAGATTTCAATAAATCTGTTTGAAGCCTCTTTATGATGTCCTCATGTAAAGGGAATTGAAAACAGCATTTAAAAAAAAGTATCAGATTAGGCATAGTTTCATCTTGATTAGGATTATACATTTTTGCAAATTAACTAAATATGAACTGCTATAAACCATAAACTTTATTAACAGCTAGATACACATTAAAAACTAAATGTATCATAATTTTTTTAAACATTTTTCATGTAGGATGTTAATGTATATATCAGACAAAGCAATGCGTAAATGAAAAATTCCCACTGAATACAAATTCTCTTTAAAAAATAACCAAAACAGATTACTGATCAAGATGTATATTTTTATAACAAAAACTCATTTAACTTGCTTGTATTGTAGGACGAGGAATTACAGGACAGCATAGAACGTGCAAGGGAAATGGAAGACAAATATGGCCATTATTTTGATTATATATTAGTGAACTCTGATATGGAACTTGCATACCAAGAACTTGTAAATGAGATAAATAGATTGGAAGTTGAGCCACAGTGGGTGCCATCATCGTGGGTTGGAAGTCGCCTTGTATTACAATAAATCATATGCATACATTTTCATAATTTTTTTCATAGGTCATACATTATATTTTGTCCTGCATTATTTCATGTTTTTCTGTTAGATCCCATTGACACATAACAATATCATATTTTTAGGATTTAGATGTGCCATTATATATTTTTTTAGCCAGTTTATTTGTAAGATTTGGAGTGATTAAATGAGAAAGTTAGACCACCATTGAACATGTTACAAACTGGAAAGCATTAGTATAAGATGATATTTTTGTCTTTAATTGTTTTATTTATACCTTTAGAGAAAGAACTGACAATTGTAATCAAGAGAAAATAGAGTTTAATACACAAGTGAATTCTTTATTCTGAATAGATATTGCCAAAATAAAAAGAAAAAGTCAAAAGATAACCAGAAATATTATATGCAGTTATAAATATTCATGATTTCAGCTTACCAGTTTATGAAATATAAAATGGTATGTACAAAATTCCTGCTTTCAATTTTATGGGGAGAAAATGCACTGCATCCTTGCTTTAAATAAGATTGCTGTTATCAAAATATCATGTCTTTAAGTTAACCATATTTAATAATACATCAAATTAAAATCTACACCTTATTGTTTTTAAACACGAGACTAGGAAATATTTGTTTGTTGACAAATTTCATCATTATTAAGATCTGAAAATTTATAACTACATTTTGAATTGCAACTTAAATTACTATGAATAGAAAGTATTTATTTGTATTTAAGAATGAAGATATAGCACTGGTTATGTCATCTAGTCAGAAATATTGTAACATTGTATATATAATTCATCAGCATTATGTATAACTATAAACAGTGACAATTTTTATTTGGAAAAGATTGTACATAGCAATTTATTTTAAGAATTGATTCATTTCACAAATGGTTAGATAAATTGTTAACAACTTGATAAGTCAATAGATTTGAGAGAAAAAATGTGTTATTATCTATATCAGACAGATTACTATACATATTTTTGTTTGAAAACTCTGATATTTTAATGGGCTAAAACAAGTTGCCTTATTATATCGTTTCCTTTGCCAAAATGGGTATGAAAATTGTTTAATGCTTTTATTATCCACATATCATCTGATATTTGTCAAAATACTTAGTAATGTCATATAAATGAATTGATTGACCTTAAGCGTGGGTCTCATTGGGGTGTAAGCGTGATCAGGGATTGGCTGATTTTTTGTAAGCATAACACATGAAAGTCAAATTATAATTTGTGTTAACAGGTAACAAAAAAATGGGAAATCAGGTAGGACACGTGAAATTACAAGCGCTGTTATTACAATGATAAGCGGGATCTAGAATCAGACCCCTCCCCCCAATAAGACCCCTTTAAGCTACTTCTTCACCCTAGTTATCTATTAGAATAGGCCTGATTACAAATACTTTTCCCAGAGTGTGACTATGGATCATTGAGGGCATATTATGATTTTCTTTCAGTGATATTCAAAAAATAGGTTTTTTTTTTCTAAGCCATGTAATCAGGCATGGTTGCCTTTTATAATTCTATAGTTCTACCAAAAAAAGAACAGTGAACAAGTAAACCACATATTGAATGAAAAGAAATAAAGGATTTGGAATGTTTATATCAGCTTAGAAAAGTTTTACAGAAAAAGAAACAATTGATTATGATTGATGATAGTGAGATTATTTTTACAAAGTTGTAGTTTATTTAAGAAAAACACTAATAATTGTTATTTATGTAATCCAAGTTAATATATTAGAGAGGTAGAGGAATGTGTGATGACAATTACACCTTAACAGTAAAAAAAAAATCAATCAATTATATTGCAAATCCAGTTGAAACAAGTGTTATAACTTTCAAAAAATCTTCATAGATGAAAAATAAAACAGCATTTGATGTGAGCTGTATTTTTGAATGGTGTTGTTTAAAAGACCTTGTCACTAACAAAATAGCTGTTAGTTTAATGATGACTGTTGTCACAATTAAAACATTATATGTGTGGAATAAATGCTCAGTGATGAGATTTATTCTGTGAGGAGAAATTTATACTAATAAATCAATGTGACATGGCCAATGAAACAAAAAATACAATAATTTGAAAAATATTTTATCTTAAATACGAACAAGGACACATTAAAGTTAATGATGTTGATAAAATCCTGAATTTTCTGTTTTCATGTTTCTTTAGCACCATCATGTGATCAAAATGTAAAATGAATTGTTCGACTTATATTCATCAAATTTACATAATGTATGAAGATTTCAATTATGGAGACATTCCGTTAAGAGGTTGTGAGCATGTTTTTAGTTTGTTATTTTCTATGTTAGTTATATTATTATCATGGTAATGTCTTCATACATTTTATGTGTATTCAGTATCATAGAAAGTTTTTGTCACACTTATTTGTGAGAAGTCTATTTTATCATAGTAAATTAGAAACCTGTGATAGGAATTGGCTCATTTCTGATATTATACAAATATATTAATTTTATATTGCTGTGAATATATTTTTAGCATTTTAGAAATTTGTAGAATCAGGTTATAAATATTTTATGTGCAATACAAATTTTTAATTTTTTGTACATAACAGTTGCTCTCTATAAATGATTTCTGCTGATCTAAGTTGCAATGTTTAATATTTAACATTTGAATATGTTAGTTTCCGACAATATTACAAAGCTCAGAACATGCCATTTACATAAATGTGGTTGTAGATTGCTGTATAGAAAGGTTGTATTGAAAAAAATAAGATTGTTAGAATATTTATATGCTAGGACAGAACTGTTAACAAAATTTTACTTAATACATGCAGCTTTTGAAGACAGTACACTTCAAACATTCTTCACCGTTATAAGATTGGATAATTAAAAAATTAAAATCATGTGCGATATAAAAAGGTGCTACATGCTATATCTTTATATACATTATTCTGTATATATATATCACATTATCTAATTACAAGTAAATTAAATCCAGAAATATTTGTATTGCTTTTTTCTTTCATTGAGGACTTTGATGTCCAGATCTTTGGTAGTTTCTGTTAAATAAGACAAATCTCAATACCAGATAATATAGAAATTGCAATGTGAATGGTGTAAAACTTGACAAAATTTCTTCATGCCTCTTTTAGTTGCACGCATCCTGTCATCTTGGTCTGGCCTGTTGAAGTTAGTTTTATACTCCCTCCTAATGCGGGCTATGTTGCAATCACCTCTGTCTGCATACACCTGTTTGTTTATATTATTCCATCCAACAAATAATTTCTTCACTTGTCTCAGAAACTGCTGAACAGAATGGCTTCATATTTGGACAGCAGCTTAAGTGACTAGTTGTAATATGTGAGCACTTTTCAGATCTGTCAGATAGATAACTTTTTGTTTGTCAATACTTTGAATTTTTTCATCACGTTTCTCCAGTTCTGCTGAACAGAATGACCTTAAATTTGTTTGAATTTGGTCACTCATTTTGTGCACTTTTGAAATATGTCGGACTTACTGATACTTTTAACTATGAATGGGGGTATACTGAGGACCATTACCCATGCATTGCTGTATTTGTGGCAACAGTTAACAGCATGCAAACACCATAATATCTTATCTCTGCTTTCACATTGGTTGACAAAAAAATTAAAAGAAGTTTTCATGCAGTTATGGTCACAAGAGCTTGACCTAATTTTCAAGCTTCTATGAGAGTCTGGATGGGGGTCCTTCATTTCTGTATTGTTTAATTTTTTGGCCGTTTTTCTCTATTCTTTATATTTTAGCACCTCATTATTCTCTATTCTTTAATTTTTTGGTCCTGTTTTCTCTATTCTTTATATTTTTTGGCCATTATTCTCTATTCTGTAAACCCCATCCAAACCTCTTCTATGGTCTGGTTTTCTGTCTTCTCAGTTTGTATACAGGGTAGGTCAACCATATTTTGTATATGATAAGGTTGTGAGGAGTTCCTTAGAGCCTCTTGTGTTGAATTAGAAATAATAGCAAATTGCTATCAGTCACTGGGGATTCTTAGTCACACTCCATATTTAAAGTACAGTACTTAGATGTGAAGACAACATAATGTAACTTCCCAAAAATGATTTGGTTTTACTTCAGTTTCATTTTATGTATTTTAATGAAATTTCAGATATAATTTCATGTTCCAGATTTTGTACAAAGTTTTGTATTCGGTAGTTTGATAAGAAGTAGATGTCATAACAAAATGTGAATACCCCATAGAATACATTAAATTATACACTAGAGTCAAGGAAGTAGTATCCCTTCAAACTGCTGAACCAAATTATTGATCGTACAGGTATAAAGTTCAAAGTTTGTTAATTATACCCCACGCAACGAGTTGCGGAGGGTATGATGTTTTTGACCCGTCCGTCAGTCCTGTTTCTTGTCATCGCAACTCCTCTCAAACCACACAACAGAATTTCACGAAACCTTTTAGATAATAAGAACATACTATGTAGTTGTGCATATCGACAGGAAATTACGATTCAATTCTTTTCTAGGAGTTACGCCTTTGAACTTATTTACTTTAATGTACTACTGCAACAGTTTGTCATCGCAACTCCTCTCAAACCACACAACAGAATTTCATGAAACCTTTTCAGATAATAAGGACATACTGCGTAGATGTGCATATCGACAGGAAATTACGATTCAATTTTTTTCCAGGAGTTACGCCTTTGAACTTATTTGCCCAATATACTACTGTAACCTTTTGTCATCGCAACTCCTCTCAAACCACACAACAGAATTTCATGAAACCTTTTCAGATAATAAGGACATACTATGAAGATGTGCATATCGACAGGAAATTACATTTCAATTTTTTTTCCAGGAGTTACGCCCCTTTGAACTTATTTGCCCAATATACTACTGCAACCTTTTGTCATCGCAACTCCTCTCAAACCACACAACAGAATTTCATGAAACCTTTTCAGATAATAAGGACATACTACGTAGATGTGCATATCGACAGGAAATTATGATTCAATTTTTTTTTCCAGGAGTTACGCCCCTTTGAACTTATTTGCTTCAATGTACTTCTGCAACAGTTTGTCATCGCAACTCCTCTGAAACCACACAACAGAATTTCATGAAACTGTGTAGATAATAAGGACATACTATGCAGATGTGCATATTGACAGGAAATTATGATTCAATTTTTTTTTCCGATACAATTTTTTTTCTTACACTTATTTTATTTCTCCAATGACAATGTGGGGCCGTGGGGTATGTGAGCGCGCTCACTAAGGTTCTTTCATTTTGTTCTGCTCCATCAACAAACATTGCAACCATGACTAAATAGAACATACAGGTAAAATGCAGGTAATTGTCTTGAAAACCATAATGGATGCAGAAAATCTGTCAGGACAAAATTTTTCAAAATTTCCAGATTTTGCATTTTTACCTGTAAACTATAATAAATCTGAAACCATAACTTGATCCTTTTTAAGAGTTAATTCCCTTAATTGACAACTTTGGGAAAACTAAAGAATTTTTATACAACCGTATAATGGTATGTAGATGTCGTCGTCCAAAGACATTTGGTTTCCAGACAATAACTTGAGTATAAGTGTATAAAATTAAACTAAGTTTGATTTCAACAAAAATTGGGGGTCTTTGATATGCTGAATATAACCGTGTATTTAAACTTTTGATTTTGGGACCAGTTATCAAGTTGGTCCAAATCAGGGTCCAAATTAATCGTTGTTTGATTTCAACAAAATTGAATATATGGAGTTCTTTGATATGCTGAATATAACAGTGTATTTAGATTTTGGATTTTGGTCCTGTTATCAAATTGGTCCACATTGAGGTCCAAAGGATCCAAAATTCAACTTTGTTTGATTTCATTAAAAATTGAATTCTTGAGGTTCTTTGATATGCAGAATCTAACCATGTATTTAGATTTTGGATATTGGACCATGATAGGTAAAAGTCCAATTAAAATTTTTAAATTCTTGGACCACATTCATTCTGTGTGAGAAACCTATGCTGTGTCAAATATTTAATCACAACCCAAATTCAGAACTGTATCAAGCTTGGATGTTGTGTCCATACTTGCCCAACTGTTCAGGGTTTGACCTCAGTGGTCTTATCAAGCTGAGCTCTGTGGAGCATTTTTAACCGGATTTTCGAAGGAAATATCGGTTATTGATTTTGGGATGTATGGCGGGCGGGCGGGCACCTGCCAAACAGTGTCTCTTCAATAACATGAAAATGCTGTGATGATTTTTTTTTCAAATTTAGATATGTTGTTTCTTCTATTTTAGTATTTATCCTTTTCGAGATATCACCATTTTTGTCGAGCCTTCGACTTTTGTCGAAAAGCGAGACATAGCGATCCTACATTCCGTCGGCGGCGGCGGTGTCCACAAATATTCACTCTGTGGTTAAAGTTTTTGAAATTTTAATAACTTTCTTAAACTATCCTGGATTTCTACCAAACTTGGACAGAAGCTTGTTTATGATCATAAGATTATATTCAAAAGTAAATTTTGTAAAAAAATTCCATTTTTTCCGTATTTTACTTATGAATGGACTTAGTTTTTCTGCCAGGAAACATTACATTCACTCTGTGGTTAAAGTTTTTGAAATTTTAATAACTTTCTTAAACTATCCTGGATTTCTACCAAACTTGGAAAGAAGCTTGTTTATGATCATAAGATAGTATCCAGAAGTAAATTTTGTAAAAAAAAATTCCATTTTTCCCGTATTTTACTTATAAATGGACTTAGTTTTTCTGCCAGTTAACATTACATTCACTCTGTGGTTAAAGTTTTCAAAATTTTAACAACTTTCTTAAACTATCCTGGATTTCTACCAAACTTGGAAAGAAGCTTGTTTATGATCATAAGATAGTATCCAGAAGTAAATTTTGTAAAAAAAAATTCCATTTTTTCCGTATTTTACTTATAAATGGACTTAGTTTTTCTGCCAGTTAACTTTACATTCACTCTGTGGTTAACAACTTTCTTAAACTCTCCTGGATTTGTACCACACTTGGACAGAAGCTTGTTCATGATCAAAAGCTAGTATCTAGAAGGAAATTTCGATAAAATTTTGTTGCATTTTTTCCGTATTTTACTTATAAATGGACTTAGTTTTTCTTCCAGTCAACATTACATACAGTCTGCAGTTCAAGTTTTTAAAACATTTATTAGATTCATAAATTATCTTGGATTTTTACCAAACTTGGACAGAAGCTACTTACCTTCAAAAGATAGTACAGAGAGGAATATTTTTATTAATTTTTTTCCTCATTTTTGTTGAGCCTGCGATTAACAGCAAAAGTAGGCGAGACACTGGGTTCCGCAGAACCCTTACGAATTTTTAATATCCAAAAGTGGTATTTTTAAATATTTTTCTCTTGTTATCATATTATGACTAAGCATAGTAAATGGCTTATCTCAAAATTAAAATTGGAGTGACAGATTTATTTGAAAATTTTCTATTTCCTAAGTGGTGATGATTATAAGCTATATTATTAGACATTTTGAAGTTAATTACATTATTAATTATTATATATGTAATGTTAGAGTACTATGTTAAACCATAGTTCTGTTCAAAAGAATAACCCTTCAGATTTGAAAGTATGATTTTCATTATTAATTAGATCTGGGAAATATCTTAGCATATGATAATCATTGGAGTGACAGATTTACTTGAAAATTTTCTGTTTCCTGATAAGATCTGTAGGACTGTATATATAAAGTTTACTAGAAGGACTGTATAAATGAAGTTTTAAATTTACTGTTCATTATTAGACACTTTGTAGATAATTAAGTCTCCCTAAACCATATATATTCTTACCCCACCCCCCTTCAATTTAAGAATGTGCTTTTATCTTGTAAACAGTCGAGATCCCCACCCCTAAACCATATATATTCTTGCATGGGACAATAAAACAAATCGAATAAAATATTGGGGGAGTCCCTGGGTTCACCCCCACCCCCCTTCTTTTTGAAAACTTGTAAACTGTCAAGATCCCCACCCTGAAACCATATATATTCTTGTATGGGACAATAAAAAAAATCAAATGAACTAAAAGGGGAATCCCCTGGGGTCACCCCCAACCCCTCCTGTTTGAGAACTTGTAAACGGTCGAGATCCCCACCCCTAAACCATATATATTCTTGTATGGGACAAAAAAACAAATCATATGAAACAAAGGGAGAGTCCCTCGGGATCACACCCCCCTTTTGAGAACTTGTAAATGGTCGAGATCTCCACCCCTTAACAACCATATATATTCCTGTTCGTTATTTCAAGAAGATTTGAATGACATACAGGGTTAATCCATAGGCGTCACTTATGCATATCACAAACCAATTTGTACTGGACTTTGCCCAATGTCAGGCGACCATGGGAATGACGAATTATTGGAGCTTTGTTTTTTATGAAGTGAACTCCTTTTAAAAACTAAGCTTATATTGTTTATTAATAAACATATATTTAGATTTCTGATTTTGTGCCCAGTTTTCAAGTTGGTCCAAATCGGGGTCCAAAATTAAACTGTGTTTGATTTCAACATAAATTGAATAAATATAGGGTTCTTTGAAATGCTTAACCTAAACCTGTATTTCTTTTCATTATTAATAAGATAATACCACATTGAGGTCCAAAGGGTCCTAAATTAAACTTTTGTTTAATTTCATCAAAAATTGAATTCTTTGGTTCTTTGATATGCTGATTCTAACAATGTTTGAGTGTTAAATCATATCTAATTTTAGAGAACTTAGTCATCACTGGTTGTTGTTATTATATTATTGATTATAATTTGAGAAATTGCATTATATCTTATTTTAGATTTGAATCTAAACCTGTATTTAAATATTAGATTTTTGGACCCAGTTTTCAAGTTGGTCCAAATCAGGGTCCAAAATTAAACTTTGTTTGATTCAACAAAAATTGAATTTATGGGGTTTTTTGAAATGCTGAATCTAACCATGTATTGAGAGATTTTGGATTGTGGGCTCCTTTATCAAATTGGTCCACATTGAGGTCCAAAGGGTCCTAAATTAAACTTTTGTCTGATTTCATCAAAAATTGAATTCTTGGGTTTCTTTGATATGCTGATTCTAATATGTACTTAGATTTTGCATATTGGACCATAATAGGTAAATGTTCAATTTCAAATATTTCAGTTCTTTGACCACATTCATTTTCTGTCACAAACCTATGCTGTGTCAAATTTTCAATCACAATCCAAATTCAGAGCTGTTTTAAGCTTAAATGTAGTGTCCATACATGCTCAACTGTTCAGGGTTCGACCTCTGCAGGAAAATCCAGCTTGCTGCCACTCTGACAGCCTCTTGTATTTATTATAATTTGTTATCTTCAAAACCATATCAATTAGAGAAACACTTCACAGCAAACAAAATCAGCAATGCAAGACCTACAAAAATACCAATATAACCTTAACCAGAAAGTGAACCCTTGGGTTCCACATGTGGTGCAGAATCTGCTCACCCTTCCGGAGCACCTGAGATCACCCCTCATTTTTGGTAGAGTTCGTGTTGCTCAATCTGGTTTCTGTGTTTTGTGTAATGTTGATTGTCTTTTCTTCTTTTTTGTTTTTTTGCCATGGCATTTTCAGTTTGTTTTTTTACTTATGAGTTTGAATATCCCTTTGGTATCTTTAGCCTCTCTATTGTTAGAGTTATTGCCCTTTATATGACAATTTTTTTTTTACGAATTGTAGCATTTTTAGCTGTTATCTTGAAAGCTATAACTGGCAGAGTAACTGTAAACAGCCAAAATGATCAGCAACACAAGAATGACTAAAATGCCAATATAATTTAAGACAGTAAATTGAACCCTTATAGTAATTATTGCTCTTAAAGATAATTTTTGACTAATTATAGTGTTTTTGACTTTTCTATTGAAAACTATAACAGGTAGAGAACTGTAAACAGCTTAAGTGTTCCGCAATGAAAAATCTAAGAAAATGTAAAAATACTGTAAATTCAGAAATTATGGGATGTTATATTTTTGTCAGTGGTCAAGGATTTGCAATAATAAATGCACACATTAATTTCTGAATTTACAGTAATTGAAACTATAAATTGACCACTAATAGAAGTTATTGCACTTGAAAAGAAGAAATTATTTTGAAAATTGTCAATATACAACAAAAATTATCAGCAATATAAGATCAACAGAAATACCAATACATTGTACTACTGAAACTATTTATTAACTACTCTTAGGAGTTACTGACTGTAAATGGCGATTTTTTATGCTTATTACCATTTTGCCTGTTACCTCGAAAAATTATAACAGATGGAAACTGAAATCAGAAAAAATTATCAGCAATGCAAGGTTTTAAAAATTGCTAACTGTTTACAACTCTACATTATGAAGATGCAGACCAAATATAAAATCATTCATTCCCTTTCAAAGAAGCCAAGAAAAGTTTCATAAAAGTTTTCTACCCAAGGTCTTTCAGACCTACGGTGTCAAGCAGTAACTAGACCTTTGGCGACGCAGGTAAAAACAGGGAGATTCCACAAAACATGATTTGACTGTCAAGGAGCTGAAACAGACTGATGAGCCTGCAGTTTTTCTTGGTGTATTGTAGTCTTCAGTGAAAAGTACTTCTTTGCATCTCATGCACTTATTCGGTAAGTCTTAAATTTCATTTTTAATTATCAAATTAAATCAATTACTGGTACATATAAAAGAACAAAAAAGTGACGAACATTTTAAGTTTTAATAAGCAAGAACAACATATATAACTGTCTACAACATTTAAATAAGTGAAAATGTCTGTAAATACATGTATAAGTATTGATTCCCCAACTGGAAGAACCTATACAACTACTCTGTAAAAAGTCTGTATACAAAAATCCTCTCAGAATTTGCTACCCTGACCTTGACAACAATTGTAAACTTTTCATAAAGCCTCTCAGAATGACTCTTCCTTAATTAATTCTGAGGATGTTGCATATGGAATACAATGTCCAATACTGGTAGGAACATTTGATGAGTTTTAGATTCAGTTGAAAAGGATGTCTGATCAATTTTCAATTGATGTTGGGAGAAAGAGTTGTTACTGAAGTTGTTGGGAATTTTCATCTTATCTTTAATCAATTCAGAATATTTCTTTAAAAATGGAAATAATTTAAATAACTGCCAGCCTAACCTAACCTCCAAGGAATCAAGTTTTCTCACTTGTAAAATTGATACTTTCAAGCAATTTTTCGCTCACCTTGCCAATTGGCCAGTGAATTTTTCTCAATACTGGGTGTCAGTTGTCTGTCATTGCAAGAGTATAAGGTCCGAGGACACAGTTATCGTCCTTAGGTTTTCGTTGTCTACAAATATAGTCCCTAGTGTGGACAGTGTATAACTTGCAAATTTTGTTCATACACTTTCCAAATTTATTTCTTTATATTTTATGCATGAAATATTAAGTAAAGGGATGAAATTACATGTTAAAAAAATTTGGGTGCTGAATCTTTATGTTAAGTAGTGATTTGGTCCAGTTCAAAAAGGTCAAAAACTAGTATGTCTGAAGCTGTAAAACTGAATTTTAGACCCCCTTCACATAGAATTGTCAATATTTTGAGTTAGAGCTGGTAGACTTTTCTATAATTTTGATATTATTCGTTCCAATAGTAGTACACTACACTGTAAAAATCTTTTTGAGATAGAGCAGGTGCGATTTTTTTAATTTGAATTTATTGTCTAAAAGAAATGCACTACGAAATAACTGTGTTCTCGGGCCATAAGGCATGACCGCAAGGGTCAAATTTTGTGGTGAACTGTAAGCTTATCCGTGGCAATAAAGAATATATATGGTTTAGGAAAAGGATATGAACAGTTTTCAAGATATTTATCATTAATTGATATAAAACAGTGGGGCATATTCACTGTTGACCAAACCTATTGTGAACTGAAAAGGTCTTATCAAGGCATTGAAGACCATATGGAATAGGAATGGGGATCTGAACTATTTTTGAGATTTCTAACACAATGTAATATGAGGTGGTGGGGCATGAGCCTCAGGGGCAAATCTATTTTTAGTTGCATGATAAAGGTCTAACAATGGCAAACAATTAGAAAATATATGGGTTTGGGTGTAATCTTAAATTTGTGACACATTGTTTTGAGATGCTGCACCCATGTGTCAAATATCAAAAGCAGTTGTTAAAGGATACAAAGTTATATTCTGGACATGAAAAAATCAATAATCTTTACCTCCTTGAGGTCAGAGGTCAAGTCACATGAATGTCATGATATGTGACAAACTGTCTTACACATGGTAATACACATTTGTGCAAAATTTCATAGATTAAAAATTGATGGCCCTACAATGTTTATGAGAACCAGAATGCAATACAAAAAAGGCAAGTTCACCAAAATATTGGATACAATAGAACACAGAAAAAATAAGTTATCAGAATAAAAAAAATGCTTCAATTGCATTCACCACAATAGCATATGGAATAACTTTAAGTATTAAATTAGCTTACAACAATAAAAGAAAACTATCCATTCAATATAAACAAGAATTAACAAAAATTAAAGAACCTTTTGTGATCATACTCACATACCCCACACTCCTTCATTGTCACAAGGCAAATAAAATTCACCAGATTCTTAAGTTCAAAAACTCTATAACTCCTACAAAAGTCAACTGATAGAAATTGATTGATATGCACATCTACATATTATGCCCTCATTAACTACAAAGTTTCACAAAATTCTATTGTGTGGTTTCAGAGGAGTTGCCCTAACAAACTGTTGCAGTAGTATATTATGGAAAAAATTCTAAAACTCAAGAGGCATAACTTGTAGAAAGAACACTGAATCATAATGTCCTGTTGATATGCACATCTACATTGTATGTCCTAATTATCGACAAAGTTTCATGAAATTCTGATGTGTGGTTTCAGAGGAGTTGCGTTGACAAGAACAGGACTGACAGACTGACTAATGGATGGACTGACGGACGGACTGACAGAGGGACGGGTCAAAAACATTCTGTAGATAGGAAGTATGTCCAAAGTTTCACAGAATTCTGTTGTGTGGTTTCAGAGGAGTTGCAATGACAAGAACAGGACTGACGAACTGACCGACGGACAGACGGACAGGTCAAAAACATTATACCCAACACAACTTTTTTGCATGGGGTATAATAATGTCATTATTCGAAGATAATTTTAGAATTTCTAAACTGGGTGATTATTGTATAAGGGAAAACCAAACATGACATGTATCTTTTATTGTTTAACTGTCCATTACATAGGTCAGTATGAGATTGATTTATCTGAATGTTTCAGTGCTATCATGTCATCTTGCTATTAAAAGAACTCTGCTGTTGCTTAAAGTTGACTTCATTTAAGGCAAGCTTTCAGTGTAAGGCTTGATATTTGTGTAGTGTAAATGGGTTTCCAATTTTTAAAAATGTTTTAAATTTTCAAACCAGTCAATAATTTATCATATATTGTATATTATAACTGAGTTTCTAATGATACAAGTTCCCTGTTCATCTTGCTTTATTACATCAAATACAACTAAAAGAAGACAAAACATACTGAAGGATACCGAGATGAAGTCATGATTTTTATGGAAGTTTTGAAATCATTCGGGTAATTTTAACTTAAATCTAACAACGTCTTTTTCTAACAAAATATATGTATTGTGTTGCCCACGATATACCAGTATATATTGGTAGGTAGTAAGTAATTAATCATCATGTTCTAAATCTGCAAAGTTAAATGTAGCTGTATTTACACATTTCAACAGACTTGGTTCATCGCTAAGACTCCAGTCAGAATCAGAAAAAATCTCTTTTTCTGTTAAACTGTAGTCCAAAAGCTGGTCTTCTTCCTCACAGTTATGTTGTTTAGTCTGATAGCAATGATTCATCCTGATTCTCTTCTTGAATGGTAACAGGACAGAAGATGTGCAGTAACTACTTTGTTCATTGTTTTGCTCACTGTAAAATTCACTATTTTCAAATTCCTTTTTATCTTTTTCAGCAAATGTGGATTTTCTTTTTCTATTTTCAGCTAGCATTTCTCCATAAATTTTATTACTTTCTTTCTTTTGGAGTATATTTCTATTTTCAGTAGAATCCTGGCAGAATGAGGGTGAATAAAAAAAGTGATTGGAATTTTGACATTTAATGATCTCATACTCATTTCCTTCTTTTTTTCTAAAAGCTAGTTTCAGTGGTGAAAAACTTTTTTTATTTCGTTCTTTTTGTGTTTCTGATTTATCATCCCTGTCAACTGTGCCTAAATTATTTGGTTTTCCTTTAGTTTCAATATTTTCTTGTACAATAGGTTTATTAGGTTTCCTCTTTTTAAACACAAATGCTTTAGGTTTCATTAAATAACCTGTATGGCTAGCTTTTTCAACAAATTCATGTGGCAATTTGTTTTTATCGTCCTCTGCTAAAGTTTTAGTACTGATCTCAGTATATTGTGTATTTTGTACACAATGTTCCATATAAGATTCAGATTCTGATTTCAAATCTTTGGTATTTGTTCTCTTTGTCTTCAAAATTTCTAATCTTTTCGAATCCTCTTGAATCTTTTTTAATATCTGTGCAATTTTATCCTTTCTTTGTGAAAATTGCTGTTGAAATTTTGGCAAAAAGTCATCAAAATTAGACTCTGATTTTATCTTTGGATCTGTGTTGTTTACAACTGTCTCCGGTATTTTTTTTACTTCTATGTGTACCATGTTTCCAGATATATTTTCAGAGTTATTGTTTTCATCAGTTCTGTTTTCATCTGCTCTCCAGTTACTGTCACCAGTATTAAAAGAATCTATAGATTTTATATCAGTAATTATAAAGTTATCCTTTTTGCTATTTTGCCTATCTGATAAGTTCTTTTCATCTGTTACTTCATCGAATGCACTTTTTTGTAATTTTTCTTTTACTTCCACCTTCTGTGCACCAGAAATGACATGCAGGGAATTTATCTTTGAATAAGTGTCCAATTTTTCCATGACATGTTCTTGAGTAGTCTGTTTCCTTCTTTTGAAATTGTGAACCTTTTCCTGGATTAATGTCTGTAGATGTACAATATTACTTGCTTTCATTTTATAATCATGCTTTGTAGTCTCATGGTTGTTATGATTGCTGATTTCTACAAACTTCTGGCTACTGATTTTGCTTTGATTACATTTTTCTTGTTTTTCAGGTTTAGTTGGCATTTCTTTTCTCCCAACGCTAAGAGTATCTGATTTAGAAGGCAATTTATTTTTTAAGAAATCATCCATATTTTGAACGACCCATAATTTCCTTTTCTCATCAAAAGATATTATTGGAGCAATATTTTCTTCTGAATTGGTATTCATGTTTAGTTTTGTTTTCTCTCTAGTTGTTCTGTCTTCTTCAGAAATGTTGACATTTTCAACTTCATTATTTTTCCTATTCCCTTGTTCATATGATTCCACTTTTGCTGATGCTAAGCTTTTATGAAGAATATCTGATAAAGAACTTGAATTTCTCTCATTTGCAGAGTAAACAGGAGTTTCACTTATTCTTTTTTGTTCTGGTTTCTGATTTGGTGATAATACAGGCAGTTCTGAATTTTGTGCCTGAACTATGTTTGTGGCTGTTGTTTCTGTACTTTGAGTTCTGTGTATGGAATTACTTTTTGCTTTTACACATTTCACTCCCATCTTATTTACAAAGACAAACTGTTTGGATTTGGTTAAGTTTTGTGAAAAATTTTCAGTGGTGGAGTTTGGACTTTCTATGTCTGGAACATCTAAATGTTGAGTAATATTTTTCTGCTTTATATTAGCATGTTGCTGTTCAGTTTGTTCAGATCTGTTCATGGTAGGGTTTTCTGTTGGTTTATGTCTCACGATAGGTGTTACTTTACAGGTTCTACTGTCATTACTTGAGGATTTTCTTTGTATTATTACTTGTGTTTTTAGACACTCCTGTTGCTTTGCAAGTACAGTAGTCACTCCCTTTGTATCTTGAATGCTGTGAGTTTTCTCCATCATTGTTTCTGTATTATTCTCTTTACAGTTGACATATTTTCTCTCTTGCGTATTTTTTTTGTCTATTATTTGGATGAATGGTAATTTGTCTTTCTGTTCAACATTTGTTTTAGGAATACACTGATTTGTATTCATAAACAAATAATTTACATGTCCTTGGTTATCAGACCATGATGTATGCGGTATCATATATGAACAGCCTGGACTTAGTTTACTAACTGCTGAAACTTGTTGATGGTGCATTACTGTATCTTGGCTGCTAGTCGGAGGAACTTTCAGTACTGGCATAAATGGTTTTTTATTTGCCATAATTGTATTTTCACTATCATATTCCCCCTTTTCATAAGCAGGGTTAAACAAATTACTATTGTTTGATTGAATACTTTCGATTCCAACAGAATTATAGGGTGCTCTGATTATAACATGTTTATGTAGTGGTTGGTTGCTCGTTACTGTTGGTGATTGACTGCCTTCTCTTGATTGATCCACATTACTTGTTTTATTTCTATTCGTCTGACAGCTTGATACAGAATTTATGTAATCAAACACTGTTATGCCATCCATCTTGCTTTTTTCTGTGTCACTTTGCCTGGTGCAGGTAGCATCTGTCCACTGATTGGTACCAGTTGTTTGCTCCTCTGTATTTTCTTTGTTTTTAGTTTGTTGAACCCCCAGCCTTGTATCATCTTGCTGTTTTGTCTGTGTTTCATAGCCAACCTGAACATTTGTCTTGTCAATCTTGCTTATTGTAGTTGTCATTTTTGTTGGATCTGCTACATCCTTTGCTTGTTTGTTAATAGAGGCAGTTCTTGGTTGTGTTATTTCACTTTTGTTGCCATGTATATACTGTTGTAATTTTAAGAAAATTTCCTCTTTCCTTGAGTTAACATTAATATCCTTTCTTCTTACCCAACATTTTTTATATTCATCTTCATCCCAAAGTCCTGCTTCATACAAAATTACATATGCTGTCTCACGGACACATGTATTTGGATAGTCGATACTTAGACCAGCACTTTTAGAGATGACCTTCATTATTTTCTTCATTGTATGCTGACTCAGGGGTGAACTAGTATACCATTCTCCATCTTGTTTGAAAAATTTTGATGGTTTTTGAAACAGTAGGTCATTATAAGGATTTAAATGGCTAATATAAAGCAGAATGCTTTTCATTGGGCAAAAAGGGTTTCCAGGCATACTATAAATCCTTGGTGCATCCATCCATCTAGTATCAACCATTTCATTTAAACAAAAGGTACAAAACAATCTTCCTTTTTCATCAGTAGCTATCTTCAATTCTTCTCTTCTTAATCTACTTCCATTTTTCCTCAAAAAGTTACTGAAATGTAGGGTTATTTCAAACCATACTTTGTACAATAACAACTTTGGAGTATAATTTTCACCATTTCCAAAAATTCCACTGGCATATATCTTCCTTAAATCTGGTTGTGTTATAGGATTTCTTAATGACAGATCATGCATGTTTGCTGTTTCTGTTGTTTTCTTGTTTTCTGTGCTCATTTTAAAGAATGCTTGAGAAATTCTCCTTTTGTAAGGCTCAGAATTTAGATATTGCATTACAGAGGATCTAATGAAATTCATTGTTTGAGGGGAATACAAAAGGTTTGTGTCTGATGTTTTAGTCTTTCCCATTTGCTTTACATGTTCTGCAATTTTGTCAACAGCCAAGTACTCAAAATCATGGTTTATTCCATTCTGTTTTAACCATTCTAAAAATAAGACATGAAAACCCATCAAAGATGAGGTTTAATATGAGCTATTATATGGTTCTTGAAATTGGGAGTACAAATCTTCAATCTTTTTAAAATCTTCAATGATGTAAATAAAATATTTCCATTGTCAAATTTGACCAACAATGGAAATTTATAAATATTTATAGATATAGGTGAATCAACATTAATTGTTTCTAATGATTTCATTCTTGTATTGCATTATATCTTTAAAAAAGATTACTCTGTAAAAAAGAGAAGTATTATAAGCAATAAGTCAACTATTTTAATTGTAAGGTTAAATGCCAGTCTGGTATGATTCATCTGACCTTAACCTTTTTTCATGTGATCATTGATAATGTTAAGTCTGTGTGATGCCTGAAGTAAGACGATTATATTAAAACTTTCAAGATAAAATTCAACCATGATCAGTAAAGCAGGCGAGACATTTCATTGTGATATTTTTCTCGTTGCAGTTTTAAAAGGGGTAAAGCTTACAGACAGATAACAACATGGATAGTTCCAAAGTCTTTACAATAACTAATTGTAGCTTAAACTAAGGTAACAAATTTAATTTATCCACAAATATTAAAAACATAACTGCAAATATCTTATATATAATATAAATTTGCACTCACTTTTAAAGAGCTGAACTGCCCATTTTGTTGTCTTCATACCTCCAACTTCAATATTTCCATCCACAAGTCCTTTCTCACTGACACCTAAAAAACATTCATATAAATAATAAATTCTTACATTACAAACATAAAGGAGTGTTAAGTGTTTTGTTCATTAATAATTTTTTGTACCAAAACTTAACATTCCATCAAGCTTGCTTCCGGTAAAAATAAGACAAGAACAAAAGTAGAGGCAGTGTTTTATATGTTTTTAAGGAGCCCTTCTTAATTTTATGGGGTCCTTAATAACAATACATAAAAAAACAGTGTTGCAATGACACTGAATGTCTCTTAACGATGCACATATTTCAAGTATCCAAGGGCAATAACTATAAAAAAAAATTGTGTGGGTTTCTTATCAACTTTTTTATAATATCCTACGAGAAATGTAGGCATGAGATTACTTACAATGTTATTTTCCATATAATTTACATTTACAAGGGCATTACTGATGTAAAAATACTTGATTGCACTAGTTATTTGACTCTGAAGACCTTGCTGATAAAAACCTTTAATACAAATTTCATAAAAATCCAATGAGAAATGTAGGTGTGTCTGAGTGCGTACAATGCAATGTTCAATACAAATTTATTTCATTTCAAAGGGACATTATTTCTGGATCAACACTGATTTTCCAACTAGTCCCAGACATTATTGATATAAATTTTCATAAAAATTTGACAGGAAATGTAGGATTGAGACATATACAATGCAATTTCCTATACAATATACATTTGCAAGGGAAAAAACTCTTAAAATAATTGATCAGTGCTGATTTTCAAACTTGATCTAGAAATTGCTGATATAAACCTTCATATACATTTCATAACAATCCTACAATAATGTAGGCTCGAGAGCACTTACAATTAATATTTTCAAGGGGCATAACTCCTTTAAAAACTGATGATGTACTGATTTTAACTCGTTCCAAGACATTGCTAGTATAAACTTTTGATTTGAATATACTAAATATTTGGATGATTTATACATGTGAGAGCACTTACAAGACCTGAACGGACAGACACAAGTTATTTCAATGTCCCCCACACCGTACTAGGCTTTATTAGTCCAGAAGACAAGACTTAGTAGCATCAAATACAATATTATTCCATACGATCTTTTATCAGATGATTTTTTTTTTAATGATGTATTTATACTGCTTCTAGCTGGCATCAATATCTACTGTGGATAGTTTGTTTTTTTTCATTGTAAGAAAGGTACGAGCTCTATTATAATAAACTTGCCATTTTGCACAACTCTAGTGACCTCTGGACAATCTGTACCTTTATTCTGCAGATTTGAATCATCACTTTGTTCTTCATTATCAACTGAAAATTGTCAATTCAATCTTAAATGACCCACAAGAAAAGAAAAGTATGAACTATGAAACAATTCCCCAGGTCTTTAGGACATGAACTGTACCACTTTAGAGGACATTTGATTAACAAAAGAGTAGGTCCTGAATGCTTTGCTTACTGGGAAAGTCCTCAAAATAAAAGAATACAATAATACACGAAGAAAGCAGTTATGTTTGACAAAATTTACAATCATGTATTTAAACATTAAACTGTCCAGATTCTCCTTTACATTTTTAATAGACTTATTGATAAAGGGGAAGAGTTTCTAGTACCCTGTCGGCATAGTTAGTTCTTTTTTTTTCTGAAAACTGAACTCATGCAAGGTTTTGATGAATGGAAATCTAAAATCTAAATGACAAGGATCTAATAAAAAAAATGAAGATGCTAACCGAGCAGCAAGAATTTCTTGGTAATATTGAATAGCTCATCATCTGAGATGGTACCCAATTTCAGATTTTTCTGATTATCCAACTCATCTTGAGTGAAAACCTGATGTTTAAAAAAAAAATGATTCAAAATACACAGCTAATTCCTCAAATTAATGACAATGTCAAATTCTTAGCTTCTCAAATTAGACGTCCTTATTTCTGGACTGATTGCATTGAATTTGATGTTGAAGTTGTAAACCACTTTATCAATTGTAATTGAAGATAGGAACACCAAGTAAAAATTTAACCTGAACAATACCAGTTTAGATTTTATGACTTTTAAAAAAGGCATTTGTGACAAATGAAGAAGAATTTTATTAAAATAATTTCAACAAATGTTGTCTCATAATTTCAACTGGCTTTTGAAACCAAGTAAAAGTACCATTTTTTTTTTATTTATATAAAATTAAGGAGATGTGGTATGATTCCAATGAGACAACTATCCACCAAAGTTCAAATGAAGTGGATGTAAGCAACTATAGGCAACAGTATGGCCTTCAATAATGAGAAAACTCATACTATTTAGTCAGCTATAAAAGGCCCCGACATGAAAAATATGAAACAATTCAATTTTGAAAACTAACAGCCTAATTTATAACAAAACAATTTACGAAAAATGAACATGAAAGACATGGACCAACGACAATCACTGAACTACAGCCTCCTGACTTGGGACAGGCACATAAAGAATGTGATGGAGGTTAAGCATGTTTGTAAGCGCTCAACCTTCCCCTAACCTGGGACAGTGGTGTTACAGCACAACATAAGAACAAATTATAAAAATTAAAGAACCTTTGTGAGCACGCTCACATACCCCACGCCCCCACATTGTCACTGGACAAACAAAATCTCTCCAGATTCCTAAGTTCAAAGACTCATAACTCTACAAAAGTCAACTGTTAAAACTTATCTTGTGGATATGCACATTTACATATCATGTCCTCATTAACTACAAAGTTTCATGAAATTCTGTTGTTTGGTTTCAGAGAAGTTGCAATTACAAACTGATGCAGTAGTATATTTAGGCCAAAATTCTAAGTTCAAAGGGGCATTACTCCTACAAAAAAATTCAATAGTAATTTCCTGTCGATATGCACATCTACATAGTATGTCCTTATTATCTACAAAGTTTCATGAAATTTTGTTGTGTGGTTGACCGTTTCAGAGGAGTTGCGATGACAAACTGTTGCAGTAGTATATTTTAGCCAAAATTCTAAGTTAAAGAGGCATAACTCCTAGAAAAAAAATTGAATCGTAATTTCCTGTTGAAATGCACATCTACATATTATGTCCTCATTAACTACAAAGTTTCATGAAATTCTGTTGTTTGGTTTCAGAGAAGTTGTGATTACAAACTGTTGCAGTAGTACATTTAGGCCAAAATTCTAAGTTCAAAGGGGCATTAATCCTACAAAAAAATTCAATAGTAAATTCCTGTCGATATGCGCATCTACATAGTATGTCCTTATTATCTACAAAGTTTCATGAAATTTTGTTGTGCGGTTGACCGTTTCAGAGGAATTGCGATGACAAACTGTTGCAGTAGTATATTTTGGCCAAAATTCCAAGTTAAAGGGGCATAACTCCTAGAAAAAAAATTGAATCGTAAATTCCTGTCGAAATGCATATCTACATATTACGTCCTCATTAACTACAAAGTTTCATGAAATTCTGTTGTTTGGTTTCAGAGAAGTTATGATTACAAACTGTTGCAGTAGTATATTTAGGCCAAAATTCGAAGTTCAAGGGGCATAACTCCTAGAAAAAAAATTGAATCATAATTTCCTGTCGATATGCACATCTACATAGTATGTCCTTATTATCTACAAAGTTTCATGAAATTCTGTTGAGTGGTTTCAGAGGAGTTGTGATGACAAACTGTTGCAGTATTATATTTTGGCCAAAATTCTAAGTTCAAGAGGCATAACTCCTAGAAAAAAAATTGAATCGTAATTTCCTGTCAATATACACATCTACATAGTATGTCCTTATTATCTACAAAGTTTCATGAAATTCTGTTGTGTGGTTTCAGAGGAGTTGCGATGACAAGAACAGGACTGACGGACGGACGGACGGGTGAAAAACATTATACCCTCTGCAACTTCGTTGCGTGGGGTATAATAAGTTGAAAAGGGCTTAACTCATCTGACTGATACAAAGCAGTTAAACATCTAACAAAAACACAGACCGGACGTGAAAGGGTATTTATGCATCTCTAATAACAAAAAAGACACAAAGTACAAATCTGACAGTGTTCACAGTTACTGACACCTAGTTCAAAGCCAATAACAACTAATAAAAAAAAATCATATATCTAAGACTCAAATATCAATCAGTACACATCCAACATTCAATGGGATTTTAACAAAATGAAAATGATTCCTTGCTTTGATATCTCTTCATCTTGCTGCATTATTCAACGTATTTAGCTGCTGTGTTAGTTTTGATCTTGTTCTTTATTTTTTAAATGATGAACAATCATGTTTGAACAAAAAAAAAATTTTGACTTGGATTGACTGACTGATTAATCAAATGATGTCTGCTTCATTTTCAGTGGCAAATATTACATGCATATTCATGCTAATGAAATATGAATCTTCCCTTTGTACTAGACCAAAACAACTAGTCAGATTTTTAACTTGCTTACTTAAAAGGTAGCAGCTCAGGGGAAGTCATGTCCCATTACTAAGACATGTTATTCTTACTGAGCCAATTAGTCTATGCTCATCCTCCTATATGTTGTATGCATTGTAAAGAGACTGCAAATACCGGTTTTAAAGTCTTTGGTTTTATTAGATATCAGACTCCATGATATTTTTGTTATTGCTAATGTGTTAGTATTGTCTTAATTAATATTCACATTTCAAATTCTCATATTATTTGTATGGAATATTTCCAGAAGTTGCAATATTTTATCATTACACGTTTGTCCTTTCATCATAAATTGCAATAATAAATTTATGTATACAATTATTCATAAAAAAATTTGAAGCATTTCAATCATGTGGCATATTGGCTGTAGTGTTTGTACTCCCTATATGCAGCTATTTTATCTAACAGTTTGGTGAAATTTCTTGCCAAATGATTCAAACTGCAGTTTTGTTTATAGACAGCAATATATGAATATGAAATGTATCTGGCAATATCAAGTACCGGTAATAAAGGAATTTAATCTAAATTGATGATTTTTATATAGTGCATTGCGAGATATTTACTATAAAAGAAAAATTTTTATTTAACAATGGGACAAGGAGATGGTTCACTGAATAAAGTTCTCCTTTTTAAAAAGACCAAATTATAAACATATTAAATCAGAAAACAATAGACAGGGGCATAGCTAGGTATCCAATAAACTGTAGGCACAAATTGCGGCAGGGGGTCTGATATACGACGTACTGTAAATACACATTTTTACCTCTCTTTAATTATGGTGACAACGTAGTGTAGTGGTAACGCATTACAAACTCTTGTGATAAAAACAATGTATCCAGAGATAAAATCATAAGTACAGAAGAATGTTTTTCAGATAAAAGTAATCCAACCCCATACAAACATTTGATTAATTTGTTTCTTTTTTTGTCTTTTCCACTGAAAACAAAGACAATTATCAGTCAATTTTATGTTTTATTTTGTATTCTGCGTAGATTTCTGAAATAAGTTGAATGAATAAGCTGCATGAAAAATAAGTGTTAGGTAGCCTGAAAGTATAGGGACTTGATGTTTTTCATAATAATGTTGTAAATTGATGTAGAAGATGATAAAGATTTGTGCAATAAATTCTATCAAGATAAAAAATAAAAAACGTGTCCGCTTCGAGATACCGGAATTTACATTCGGATCTCACTTGGGTTACTTTTTGTCAAATATATTTTTTCTGATATCACTTGAACATATTTCAACGAGAAAGATTGGCAGAAGTAATAATCTAGTCGGATGTCAATACACATACTTTTTAGTCTTTTCAATGGGATGTTAAAGGACTTTCTTCAAGGTTCGAGTCTCATTTACAGGGTTTTTGCCATTGATTTCCGAAGTTTCTGGGTGTTTTTTCTCAACAAAAGCAGTAGAATAGAAACTTTTTGAAGAAATAATATTTCAGGAATTACCTATTAATATAGATCGTATATATACAGTTTCAAAGGCACACAAATTTTTAAGGGTTTAACTTGTAAAAATGGATAGCAGAAAAATGTCCTTACAAAATGATTCTTGTATTTTAAAAGTTGAAATGAAAAAGATCATAACATAATAAAAAGGTAAAAAAAATCATGGACAACCTGATATGTAACGTTTAATATAATATATATGTTACTCGCAAACTCTTTTTCAATTTAAAACTTTACATGGACATTCCGTTGTGTCTCTTCTCGAATATGATAAAGTTATTTTGTTGTATATCACTAAAGACTAATGATAGAATACATCTTGATTTATGATCGTATTCTCAGAGTTCATTTCGGCTCTGTATACATTCGACATCAGTAGCATGATTTTTGTATTCATAGATCACTTTTTATGCGACCGGAAAAATGTTTCCATCCGTATTATCGTATGACGTTGTTTGTTGTTTATTTCTTGACCAATTTCAATGGGGTTTAATTCAAAGTCTTGAATTCTGAGGGTTCTTTAAAATGCTGCATCTAACTATTATTTTATATATTTCTGATTCTAGGCCCTGTTTTAAAATTGGTCTAAACTTTGTTTAATTTCTTCACATATTGAATAAAAGGGGTAATTCATATGCCAAATCTAACCGTGGATTTAAATTTTATTTTTATTTTGGGCCCGTTTCAAATTGGTCTACAATGAGGTCCAAATGGTCCAAAATTAAACTTTGTTTGATTTCAACAAAATTAAATTCTTGTGGTTCTTTGATATGCCGAATCTTACTGTGTATTAAGATTTTTGATTTTGGAACCGGTTTTCAAATTGGTGCAAATCGGGGTCGAAAATTAAACTCTGTTTGATTTCAACAAAAACTGAATACATGAGATACTTTGATTTGCATGTAACCGTTTATATATATTTTATATTTTGGGCCCTGTTTTCAAATTATTTCACATTAAGGTCCAACAGGTCCAAAATTAAACTTTGTTTGATTTTATAAAAAAATGAATTCTTGGGGTTCTTTGATTTGCTGAATCAAAACAGATTTTTGATTTTGGTCCCAGTTTTAATGTTGGTCCAAATCGGAGTCCAAAATTAATGTTATGTATCTTTTAAATAAACAAAACTTTGGTCACTTCGGAGATTAAACATTTTGTGTGGTATTACTATATGGAATGTGGTTGATATATTATGCACTATGATAGGTATATCCAAATACCTTACATTTTAATATGGACATTCTGCAGTTTCGATTCAGATTCTAAGCCTTGTCTTTTAGCATTTTTTTCACAGATATTCACCAATGGCTTGTATGTTGTTGTCCATATCAGGCTATATCTTATGATGATATTTGCCCGTTATTTTGCGTAATAATTATACTAAACCTAGTAAGCTATCTGAGAAACAGGCTATATATGCCCTCATTTTTAGAATTCATTCATAATTTTTGTATTATTCAAAATTATCAGTAAATTGTGTGTTGTACAAGGATCACCAGTCCTTCACCTTTCATTTGATACCTTAATTACTAACATATATGTGCTACATAGTTTAAGATTTACAACTATGCATAGGAACTATTTTGTTTTAAATATTTACTACTTTCCAGAGTGTTCTTTTTTTACCTGGCCCGATTAGGTGGTTTTACATCTTGCAAGGTCTAACCAAATTAGTTTTGCAAAGAATTCCGCTCAATCCGGTGCAAGGGGCCGTCTTAAACTTGCAGTGAGGTAGGGTTTATTAGCTCCGTATTGAAGGCCTCACTTGAGATGACAAACAGCAATTAAAGCACTGTTCCTTTGCTTTTTGTGTGTTTTTTTGTTGTTGCTGTGCATGTACTGATTTTGTGTCATGGATGGATACCCCATATCCTTTGTTTTTCTATTATACATGATATATTTAGGGGGAAGCTTTATTCATCAAGTCGAATCCTTACATAGAATGATTCTCATTGGTTCCACGAACATTTATAGAACATTGTGTAATTTTATATTGTATTTGCCAAAGAAAACTGTCTGTTATTTCATTAAGTTCATAGTTTATATAATTGTTGTTTGATAATAGAATAAAACAAAAGTTTAAGTTATGAAGTCTGTTTATAACGTAACTGCTATGGGGCAAAGGTTAATCATTACGCTTATGATGTCATGATGAGGAGGTACGCATGAAGGTCGCTATAATTTCAATTTTTTGGTAACGTCTGTCTGGTGGTTTTTTTTTTTAGGTGGGGATGGGGCTTGTTTCCTTTAAGTGAACACCAAGCTACTTCCATCCATAGTCGGATAGAGGTAAATCTACAAAAAATCAATAACTTAGATGACAAAATATCATCAGAAAAGTACAACACCAATGTAAATCACAGATGAAAAAGGTCGTTGTTAAGCAGTAAGTAGGGTTGCTAGGTAGTTTCTAAGCATGAAACAAGCTAACAAAATGTAAGATTTGTACATTTTGTCGTTTAAGTACATAACAATAGAAACATATCTTTGGTTTAACACATTATTGATTACATAAACCTTGAACAGATACCAAAGTCTGTGGTTGCTTAGTACACAGTATTGTTGCTAAGGGTCATTCTGGTGGTTAAGGTGTTGATAAATACTCGTTTAAATAATATTAATAAATAAAACATTACTGTTTGAGATTTCCATTTATGTATTTAACAATGATAAATTTTGATTCATATGGAAATGACGCCTTTTTATAAATAAGGTTTAAAATAGCATATTATTGGCAGGTTTCAAATCTGTTGCTAGGTAACCAAATAATGATAATAACAACAAAAAATTGTCATTTTTTAAAGCTTCTATACCAAGTCTATTGAAATTATAAAATTCAATTCATTTCAAGAGGGGGCCAAAAATGGCCCTTATTGTATCTTGTCCTTTACAACAAATACAACAGGTAGGTACTTATAGGGGTCGTCCAGGATGAAGGTCAGGAAATTTGGAAATTCCATTGGAAAATGAGGGTTTATTGGATAGGGACAGAAATTTTGCCTTGCAGTAGACCACCTACTAACCCCTCAAAGAGTTTTTGTAAGTGTTCTTAACGTGCAGAGAGCGTGGCATTCTCTATACACTAGGCATTGGATTTAACGTCCCCTTCTGACCAGACGTGACTGTGTATTTATACATCCCGCACAGCCAAATGGATGCCCCACTTTGGCATTAGGGTTTTATTGTAGGTCTGATGAAGACCAAGTGGTAAGCTAGTTGAAAGCCAACAACTAATAAAAAAATCATGTATCTAAGAATAAAATTTAGAGTTTTGAGCATGTTGAGGTTCATTCAAGTATTAATTTGTTGACAGAAGTAAAATGATCTGAACCAATGTTCTAGTTTTTAGTTTCTATATAAGGTGGAATACAACGTACATACAATTCTATCTAATACTCGGAGTCTCCATTCACTAAGGATGTTAGACTAGAGTACAAATGACCTTTGATTAATTAAAAAAGAGTTTTCACGACTTCACATGCATCTACAGATAATGTTGTCCGGCCATTATTAAAAAAAAATATTTGTGAAAAAAATTATGTGTAGGCACGTGCCTAAAGTGCCTAACAGCAGCTATGCCCCTGATAGAGTAATTTTTTCCTGCTCTCTTTAATCATATCAAAACAGTGTTTTTTTTAGAATTTATTATACTTATTAATGCATATAACAATATGTCTCACCATCCATACAAAGAGGTGTGTCACTCCATCCCTGGTTTTCTGGTGATTTATCATTATAAGGATCTTGGTCTTTACAATTCACTGCAAAAAACCAATAATTATGCATAAAACTTCTCTGTATCAATGATTGCAAAGGAGGGTTTTTAAGACTTAATTTCCCACTCAGTTGTATATTACCTGTAAAAAGGAAATGTTTTAAACAATTAAAGTTTGATATTTGATTGAAGTTCAACCTGAAATTCAACATTCAATTCTAAATAAAACTTGACAAATTTTGTCAAATTGATTTAATTTAGGGCTACAATGACTCCAAATTATTTCCTCAGTCTGCTTCAAATATTAGTCAATCTTGGCTTTTCTGATCAGGAGCTTTTTATACAGGAAAATAGATCCAAAATTCAACAGTTATAAGTTTGTAAATATTTCTTTAATGTACAAACCATTCTCTTCCCTTGCCTTGTCAGAACCATGGTCTTGACAATTTATGATAGATGCAGCTTCTATGTGGTCTGTGGTAGTATCAATTAACTGTACTTCAGGTCTGAAATAAACAAAATCTGTTTAATAAATATCACTGTTCTTTTGTTATGAATCAATTATCCTTTGAATTTAGGTAGTGCATAATTTCATCCTAACTGGAATAATTCTACAGCTTTAGATGGCTTTAGATACTGGCCAGTATAAGATCCAAGTAAATGACCTTACCCTTACAATCTGTCATTCCAATCTCATTCATTATACATGTGATAAAAAGGGACAATCATGTATTTCCAAATGTTATATATTTGAAATGGTTCATCTTGTAAGAAGATTATGTTTGACCTTTACCTCTATGAAGGATGTTGCACTTCATTTACTGAAATACTTTTATGAGTTGCTAAATAAAACTCTAAAACATTAACTTTTACTTAGAAATCAGAAGTTTTAAATGATGATTACACATACTTTGTTTAAAGATGAACTAAAGTTATAACCTTGACCTTTCAAGTCTACATTCAAATCTTGTTCATTACACACTAGATCTAGTCATTTTGTGGTGAGTGCAATTGATATCCTTTTGAGGTGGTTCAAAAGTTATATTCTGGGGATAGTTTGTATATTTGGACTTAGATTTTAGTACCTATATAATCAGAGTTTGAGACCGTCAAAACTGGAATTAAAACCTGATATATAAAGACACAAACACTTGTTATGTTGAACAATCATACATTGCAAAGTATCTTTGATATCCTTTATAAAGAGGTTAAAATGATTACATCAGATACAATTTCTGTATCTGACTGAATAGTTAGAGAAGATTAAAAAGATACATGGACCTAAATAGTTTCTAGACTTGAATATTCCAACCACAGAGTAAAAAACATCATATATCAACAAAAATTTAAGAGAGGGTGTAAAATTAAATTCCTTAAAAATACATGCTCAGAGTACCAATGGCTAATATTGGATAAAACTTTTTGGTTTTGAAGACAATTTATTTTTATATGTTTTGCTTACATACCCACCATTAATTCTTCTTGTTTAAAAGATAAAGACTCTGATATTTTGGCTAATCAATTATTATCTTTCTGATGAAAAAGCAACTTATCAAGATAAAGGTCAAGTTATGATTTTAGGGGATTTTAATGCAAGGAAAGGCAATCTTGAAGATTTTATAAGTAATAATGATGATGATTATAATGATTATGTCCCTGTACCTGAGGGGTATGAATTGGATAAAATAAAGCAGTCACGAGTGAGTAACAATAATAAGTCCTGTTCCAGAGGTAAAGAATTATTGAATATGTGTATTTCAAGTCGAATTCAGTATATTGAATGGTAGAAAATTTGGGGATTACCTAGGTAAATTTACAGCTTACCAATATAATGGTAATAGTGTAATTGACTACTGTTTGGTATCTGAGGATTTTATAGAAAATGTTTTGTATTTTCATGTTGATGATCCAGTACTTAGATTGTCAGATCATGCAAAAGTTTCTGTAAGACTATTGGCTTCAGTTCAAGTTAATTGTTTAAAAGAGAATTTGGATGATTTCCTATGAAATTCAAATGGGAAACTATATCTCCAGAATTATTTTTAAATGCTCTTAAGTCTGAAGAGATAAAAGTCAAAATTCAAGATTTTAAAAATATTCAAACTCAGTCTCAAAGTGAAGTGGAAGCTGCATTACATTCGTTACATGATTTTTTAAAAATGGCAGCAAATAAATCATTAAAAAGGAAAACAAAATCCAGACGTCAAGGCATTAAGTCTAAGCCGTGGTTTGATAAGGGGTTAAGTAGTATGCGTAAAGAATTAGATCATAAAAGTCAAATGCTAGCAAAATATCCAAAGGATCCAATTATACAAGGAAATTTCTTTAAATTTCGTAAATTATATGGTAAAAAATGTAAGTTACAGTATAGACAATATAAGCTGGATATAATTCAAAAGTTGGATAATTTATTCGAAAAAAATCCATCAAAATATTGGGAACTTTTAAACAAATTAAAATATGAAGATGAAAATAAATTGTCAAGTAATAGTATAATTTCAGCTGATGAGTGACATTGGTTTAAACATTTTCAAAATTAAATACGGTCTCTTCAAAAGATCAATAAAAAATACTAGAATTTAAGAATATGCTTTGTACATTAGAACAGAGGGAGACTTTTTCTGAGCTTGATTATAAAATTACAGAGAAAGAAGTGACAGAGGCAATACATGCATTAAAAAATGGTAAAACTTCTGGATTAGATTGCATTTCAAACGAAATGCTCAAATGTAGTGAGTTTATTTTGCTTCCATGTTATGTGAAACTATTTAATATTATATTATGCACTGGTTTTTATCCAAAACATTGGAAAACAGGGTATATTATACCAATATTTAAATCAGGTTCAAAATATGACCCTTCTGATTATAGAGGTATTGCTATTATAAGTTGTATTGGAAAATTGTTTAATTCCATTCTTATTAATAGATTTGATAGTTATTTGACTAAGTTTGATGTAATTTCTGAATCACAGATTGGCTTTCAGAAAAAATCAAGAACAGTAGATCATATGTTTATTTTGTGGACCCTAATATAAAAGTGTATAGCAAACAAAACTTACTTATACACATGTTTTGTAGATTTTAGGAAAGCTTTTGATTCTGTAGTGCATGAAGCCATGTTGTTAAAACTCCAAAACATTGGTATGAGGGGGTTGTTTTTATAATATTATTAAGAACATGTATAATAATAATTTTTTACAAGTAAGATTAAATAATAAATTAACAGATAAACTTAAAGCTAACATTGGAGTTAGATATGGGGATAATCTAAGTCCCAATCTTTTCAAGATATTTGTCAATGATTTGCCGTGTATTTTTGATGATTACTGTGTACCAGCTGAAATAGGAAGTACAAAACTTAATTGTTTAATGTATGCCAATGATGTTGTGCTTCTTTCTACTAGTCAAACAGGTTTGAGTAGATGTTTAAATAAATTAGAAGAATATTGTAAAAGTTGGTGTATTCAGGTTAATCTTAAGAAAACAAAAATTGTAATTTTTAACAAAGGTGGTAAAATGATTAAAAGTAACTTTTATTTTAATGGTGAACCAATTGAGAATATAAGAAATTATAAATATCTAGGTGTTATTTTTTCTGCTTCTAGAAGTTTTTCTACGGCTAGATATGATTTGTATCAAAGGGGATTAAAAGCTTTTTTCAAGTTAAAAAGTACTTCCGGTGAAAACACCCCAAAAACCGATAGTTGCTTACATATCTTTGACCATACAATAAAGCCAATTTTAACATATGGCTCAGAAATTTGGGGAACTTGTACTTTCAATTTTTTCGAAATGTCAAACAAACTCCCCTTTTGAAATTGAGAAAAAATTTAGTAAGTTTGATTGCGAGAACTTAAGTTTAAAGTTCTACAAATACATTCTCGGGTTTAAAAAAAAAGTCATGTAATTTAGCTGTTATGGAAGAGTTAGGTCCTACTCCATTACATATTGAAATTATTTGTTCTATTCTCTAATTTTTACAAAGAATTAATGGTTTAGAAAAGGATCATTTGTTAAAACAAGCCCTATTCACAAGTATTGACACTGACACAAATGCAATAGTCATCTTGGTATTCTAATATTGTATATATTTTAAGATGTATTGATGTTGATATGGAAAGTTTTGACATTGAAAAGGTTGAAAATATTTTGATTAGTAGATAAAGGATTTACTGGAAAAATACTATAGAAGATAATGCAAATATTAAAAAAGGAAAATTGCTTACTTATTTTAAATTTAAAAACATCTTCAAAAGGGAAGCATATTTATGTCAAGTTAATAAATTTCAGTATCGAAAAAGCTTAACTCAATTTAGAATCAGTGCTCATCAGTTAGCTATTGAGAAAGGTAGATATAAAATAATCGATAAAGATAAAAGATTTTGTGGGCAGTGTAAAAATATGCAGGTTGAAGACAAGTTTAATTTTTTAATGGAATGAACTGCATATGAAAAGGAACAGAATTTTATTTTTAATGAAGCATGCAATCAATGTAAAACTTCCCTTATATTTCAAAGTATGAACAATTTATTTGGTTAATGTCATGTGAGTCTGAAAATGTTAATATGTCAATGTCAAGATTTATAATTACTTGTTTTGAAATAAGAGAAAATTTGCATTCCAGTAACTAACTAAATATACATGTAGTAGTGATGTAGTTTCTTTTTTTATTTTCTTTATTTTCAAACACCATCTGGTATGAAGTATAGTTATTTAATCACTTATTTTTAATGTAATATATCTTAAAAATTACTGTATAATTAAAACTATACTAGAACACACCCGCGACATCGCGGGTCCGTGCCTGAATAAAAGTCTAATTTTAGCAATTTTTAGTATTCGTATTGTCATCTGATAAATTCATGCTGATTGCAATGTGCACAGTTTTCTCTGGTTTGAAAATCTTTTTGTTCGAACCTGTCTTGGTTTCTTACATGTTTTTATGATTTTTCATTTTCTATATTTAGAGGATGGCCAGACTTGGAAACTGGGTAGGCAGTGCTGGTATTAAATCTGTACCGATACAGTGTGTTAAATGTCCTTCTTAACACCATAACCCATGGTGCTGCTCCTACTAAAGGAGGAAGATACATAACATACTCCAACCGGAAACTACATGTGACATATACTATGTGTATCTGTATCGGAATCGACCTGGAACTTGTTAATAGACGTATTTACACTTGTATGCAAATTTGTCCGCCATTACGTAAAATCACACAGGTTCCCGTAAACTTTGACATCATAATTCAAAACATTTGACGTCAAAAGGTGATTCGGAGTAGATCTAAGGTCATTCGGAGGCAAAATATAGCTAAATACCAAAAGTGTAAATACGTTTATTACCGGTAATATTAATTATGTGGAAAACAAAGGGCCTTGAATGGTGTAATTTTAATCTACACCATTGTCGATATATTGGTTATATATAAAGTTGAATTCTTTGATTTGTCGTGTTTACGTCATGCCGGCTAACAAATTGGACCTCGTTATTTTAGTATTATAGATATATATGTATATGCTCCAAAATGGGCCCTTTAATTGGATTCAATAAATATTCTTATTCTTATTCTTATACAACAAACAATCTTTAAACAGCATTCTTAATATCTTAATATAAGATCTTCATAGTGATGTGAAAATCCATGGATGGTACCAGCGGATTCAACCCTCAATCTCGGGATCTAAAGGCAGCTCTAACCAATTGAGCCAAGAAGATCTTCCTAACTCAACTAGTTAGGCTCCTTTATATCTCAGGTCTACAACACTCTTCCCCTTTTTTTGCTGTACCATCCATCCGAGCAACTCGCAGGTCCACTACTGTACAACCCGAGATATCTACTGAAATCCTCTGGCCAGTTCCATCTAGATATGTCACGGTCATCCACATGACCATATCAAACTGCCAGGCACCTATATACACTTGTTTGTACAAGTAGTTATTGCTTAGCGCCAATGATGTGAAAATCCATGGATGGTACCAGCGGATTGAACCTCAATCTCGGGATCTAAAGGCAGCGCCTAACCAATTGAGCCAAAGAAGATCTTCCTAACTCAACTAGTTAGGCTCCTTTATATCTCAGGTCTACAACAATAGCAAACTCAAAAGAATTACTATGAAATAGAAACTTAAAAATTGATAAGTTAACAACTTGCACTTGTTTTAAAATGGAAAGTGTTGATTTTGAACTTTGATCTTTGACCTACTGTATGATTGCTTAATTTCTGCTTAGCTTTTTTCGACATTACTAACAGCAGAAAATAGCATATTGAAAATAAAGTCACTGCATGATTGACTCAAACATACTGATCAGTACACTCATTTTTGAGCTCTCTGTGTTTTGTGCACTGTTGACAATATTTATCGTGGATTTCAACGACATGGATGAGGGCTGCTTTATCGTGTGGAGAGAGTTTTTCTATCAGTTCTTGCATGGAAATAAATTCCATTGCCAAGATCGTCTGCTTTGCACATTCGGATACTTTTATGATGGTTCCCTCTGTAAATATTCTAGGAAATCTGCAAATTTTGACCGGGAACCAGACTAGGATGCTTCGATAGCAATGAAACTTCTAGAGAAATCTGCACGTACGGTAAAGAGTTGATTTTCGACCATGCATGATATAACTGAAATTTCCTGAATTTTAAAAAGTGTAAACGTTTATTATAGCTTTTCTTAATGCAATAAAAAATTATAATCAGTTTCTTAATACATTAGATCATAGCGATTAAGGATATTCGCTATGTCTTTTCAATAAGTTATAATTTTAATGGAAAAAACTAAAGGCTAAAGATCGAACCTGAATCGCTCATCTGGTAAAAACAGAGACATATATACACGTATATGTCTCTGGTAAAATATGCCATATTGACATTAGATAAAAATCAAAGTAAAAAGATATTTTCAAAATTTTCCATTAGTAATTTGCAATTGTAATTTTTGATCATTTTTTGCTTTTTTAAAAAGTTTCTGTCTCCAATAGCAGGAACATATATATACTGTTCCCATATAATAGTTTTCAAAATAAAAGGCAAACAGCTAACATTTGAAAGACATATTTACTAAATATTTCTTTAGATTTTGCATTGCTGGTCCTATTTGCTGATTACAATTTATCTATTTTTTATGGTTTTCAAGATTAAGGCAAACACGCTTAAATTTGTTATTCAAGGGCAATAATTGCTATAAAAGGTTAATTTAGCAAATCAGTCAAATAGAAAATTTTGTAGATTTTTTATGGCTGATCATTTTTGTTGTTTACAGTTTCGGTCTATTTCATTTTTGTCGAGCCTGCGACTTTTGTCGCAGAAAGCTCGACATAGGGATAGTGATCCGGCGGCTGCGGCGTTAACTAACTTCTTAAAAGCTTAATATTTCAGAAGGTAGAAGACCTGGATGCTTCATACTTTGTATATAGATGCCTTATGATATGAAGTTTCAGTCTGTCATATGTCCATTGACCTTGACCTCATTTTCATGGTTCAATGACTACTTGAAAAAAAAGTTCAGATTTTTTGTAATGTTAATTTCTCTCTTATTATGAGTAATAGGATAACTATATTTGGTATGTGCGTACCTTGCAAGGTCCTCATGCCTGTCAGACAGTTTTCACTTGACCTCATTTCATGGATCAGTGAACAAGGTTAAGTTTTCGTTGTCAAGTCCATATCTCAGATACTATAAGAAATAGGTCTACTATATTTGGTGTATGTAATGATTGTAAGATGTACATTTCCAACTGGCAGGTGTCATCTGACCTTGACCTCATTTTCATGGTTGAGTGGTTATAGTTTAGTTTTTGTGTTTTGGTCTGTTTTTCTATTGCTGTATGCAATAGGCTAACTATATTTGGTGTATGGAAATATTTTACGATGTACATATCAGTCTGGCCGGTTTTTGTTTGACGTTGACCTCATTTTCACAGTTCATTGCTCAATAATAAGTTTTTGTGTTTTGGTTTATTTTTCTAATACTATATGCAGTAGGTCAACTATATATGGTGTATGGAAATATTTTACGATGTACATGTCAGTCTGCAGGTTTTATTTGACCTTGACCTCATTTTCACGGTTCATTGCTCAATGTTAATTTTTTGTGTTTTGGTCTGTTTTTCTAATACTGTATGCAGTAGGTCAACTATATTTGGTGTATGGAAATAATTTACGATGTACATGTCAGTCTGGCAGGTTTTATTTGACCCTGACCTCATTTTCACAGTTCAATGCTCAATGTTAAGTTTTTGTGTTTTGGTCTGTTTTTCTTAAACTTTAAGCAATAGGTCTACTGTACTTGGTGTATGGAATGATTGCAAGGTATACATGTCTGTCTGGCAGGTATCATCTGACCTTCACCTTATTTTCATGGTTCATTGGTCAATGTTCAGTTTTCCTGGTTAACTTTGTTTCTTAGATACTATAAGCAATTGGTCAACTGTATTTGATGCATGAAATGATTTTAAGGTGTACATGTCTGTCTGGCAAGGTTCATCTGACCTTGACTTCATTTTCATGGTTCATTGGTCAGTACAGAATTTCCATGGTTTCTTTCCTTTCGTACTATAAGCAATAGGTCATCTATATTCTGTGTATGGAATGATTGTATTAAAGGTGTACATGTATTTCTGGCTTGGTTTATCTGACCTTGACCTCATTTTTTTGGATCATAAATGTTAATGTGATACTTGTAGTAAAACTTTAAATGTAGGACTATCAACATTAATCAATGGTCAGTATAGTAGGCGAGACATTTCACCGTGTGCACTCTTGTTTAAATAATACAGCAATAATTGTTGCCCTTAATGTAGTATGGTGTCTTCTATCGTCTTGGATTGTAAAATAACAGAACACAATAGGTCTAGAATTTTAATTAGGTCAGCAAATTTCGATGCAGGAATCATATTAACTAGTTAGAATTTTCATCTAAATGAACTGATATATGTGATCGTAGGTTATTATCTCTCATATTTTTTTTTTATTTCAAATGTTTTTAAACTTTGCGTATTAAGGGGAGGTAACTCAGAAAAAGTATCTTTATAAAGGAATCTTCAGGAAGTGTTTCTTTTACCTGTTATGGCAGGGGAACGTACAGGGCCCATCTTTCCTTTTTATATTCTGAAAGCATTTTATAAGAGCAATCTTCCCATATTTTGTTTTAAAATTCTATCATTCAGTTCGCCTTCCATTCACATTATTATCATGTCTTTTCTCTGTATAATCCATACAACATGTGTCATTTTTTCACAACCTGCGGCTTTAGAACAAGCTCGGTGACTTTTCATTTTTATTATATTTTTTTTAATATCACAATATATACTACATTTTGGCAAAGTATGAACAAAATCTATCATTTTTGTTTATGCTCCCATACCACCTTAAACGAAGCTTACCCGAATAAGAATATTCCTATTAACCTATTGTTTTGGCTTTTTGAAAAATGATGGCAGCGAAAAGGTTAATAACCTTTGGTTCAATAGATTCCTTGTAAGCAGCGACCCTCTTATCAAGGAAGTCGAGATGGAAAACGCAAGCGCGGGAATATTGTATCAACCAATCTAATTAAAATATAGACCTCTGATTTCGTTATCCTCATAAGCGTCTTATGAAATCAGAGGTCTATGTTTCAATTAGATTGTTGTATCAACTGAAATATAAATACTCCATATGTAGGCTCTGTTTGAATGTTGCTTGATAAAAATGAAAGTTCATAATTGTAAAATTGAAAATTTCTTTTGTCCGTAAGTTTAGTTATCAACTCTCACGGTCTTTTCCTAGGTGTAAGTCATGAAATGAAACACATCTGTTGTGTCCTTTATTTCAAGTTTTTCAAGTTTAATGGTGTATATATGCAACCATCATATAACTTTGAATTATTCAGTGAGAGGACATCATTATTTAGCGGAAAGTGGAGATAAAGAACAATGCTCGTACATTTTCGTTTCGAAGGTATGAATGTATCGTATGTATGAAGGAACTAGTCGACTAGAGGCGGAGCACAGTTGTTTCTTATATATAGTAATGCCGACTTTGATTTTGAAAAGACGTCCACAAAACGTAACAAATATGTGGTCATTAAAAACTTTAAACGTAACAAATATGTCTTCATTTAAAAATGTAAGCATCTTTATAGTATCATTTTCAGAAAATTCTCTTTTCTACACCCCCTCTCAGACCGTGCAAATCCTTCTATCGACCCTCTTTATCCAACGTGTTCGTAAAAAATATCTACAGTATATTTATATCCATTATTCACCAGCGATTTTAAGTATTTGGTTCTGTTGCTTTCTTCGTGGTCTTATGTAGAACATTTAAACAAATCTGTGCATGTATATCAGTTTGTATAAAATGTATATATAGTTGGCCATGCAATATTGGCATATATTATCGCCTTTTACTGTTGTGTAGTTTCTGTGTATTCTGCCAAAGTTCGTTTACCTACAATGTATACTGAAAGAATTTATACCATATATTTTTTAAAGAACCAACTTAAAGGGTATATGACTCTCTTTAACAAATAGAAAATTGTCCATGATGATTTGGTATTGACAGATTAATCATGCCCTTATTCAGATTGTTTTCCGTCGAAAACTAAATATTTTGTAGGATTGCAGCATAACTGACTTAGCATTTGAGCCTCCTTCTATTCTATTGTCAGAAAGAAAATGTATTTGAAATGTCAAAGACATTTGGTCAAGTGTTAAAATTGTGTGTAAAATCTGAAGCTTTTAGATTATTCTAATCGTATATTTTAGAAATATTCTAATTAATCTCCGCTTAAGTGTACTCAAAAGGTTGAAAAGCAACAGAAATAATTGAGATCAAAACACAACAAATGAGTCTGGTGAAGAGAAACCGTGAGGGCCCTGTACCAGAAAACAACATTAAGGAACATTAAGTAAGTATGATACGATCGCTATCTCAAATAAGTTTGGTAATTCCCTTTTCTTAAATAACATTTCTTTTTTCGTTAAGACATTATATACTGGGAAAGTCGGTTAGTATGTTCCGTTAAACTTGACGTAATGAGGAAATATTCTGTCCTTTCATGAGGTTTCAGATAAACAGATGTTTCCGGAGATTAAGATGATTTTTTCTCACATTTCCGATGTTTTATACAAACAACGGATATTGTCTTTCAAAAAATTATAAGTGCAGATTCTGCGTTTTCTATTTTTGTTGACGTGATACTAAAGAATAAAATACACATCTGTTTTAGTGAAATTTATGTTCGAATATATCATAAATGGCATAAAGACATATCGAGAGAATTGGTCCAACTTAGTTTCATAAAAAGAATGGTCAACGTAGATACAAACATGCTGTTTTGGGGAGGGATAAATCATACTTTATATAAAAAAAAAACACCGAACCAAACAACAAATTCTCTGAAAGTGGTATTGTTAAGATGCTTATTTTCTTAGTTGATTCATCATTTGTTACGTTTGGAGGATGTGGTTTTCAACAAACAATCAGCATTCCTATAGGAAACAACTGTGCTCATCTTCTTAACGACTTGCTCCTTTATTCATTTGAATCAGATTTCATACAAGAGGTTTTTTTTTAGGGAAAAATGAAAAGAAGCTAGCATTATCCTTAAACTTCACGTTCCGCTATATAGATGATGTTCTCTCACTAAAATCAAAGTTTGGTGACCATGTTGAACGCATTTTTCCCATCGAAATAGAAATAAAGGATACTACAGATACAGAAATATGAGTCTGCGTCATATCTTGACTTACATCTAGAAATTGACAATGAGGATCGGTTGAAAACAAAACATTACGACAAAAGAGATGAGTTCAGCTTCCCAATTGTGAACTTTCCATTTCTGTATAAAAGCAACATTTCAGCAGCTTGTACTAGTTGATACTAGTATTCCAGAGCTTGCGTTTCCTTTCATAATTTTCTTAATAGAGGATTGCTGCTTACAATAAAGCTATCAAACTAAATAAGTTTCAATGTTGTTATGTTGAAGTCATCCCTACAAACAGTTTACGGACGCCACCGCAGGTTGGTTGACAGTTTTTGGACAACTGTTTTCACAGATGACAATGGAGATGTTACAGTTGTCGTAACAACATTTCATTACTCTTTTCCTCTAATGTGACATCCCCGTAAGACGTATCACTGAATGTGTATTTACAGGAGAAACACGAAGGGAGTCAAATGTGGAGCAGGATCTGCTAGCAATTCCGGAGCACCTCAGATGACCCCCGGTGTTTGGTGGGGTTCGTGTTGCTCAGTCCTTATTTTTTTGTGTTGTGTTTTGTAGACAGTTGTTTCGTTTTTTAAGACCATGACGTCGTGAGATTGTATATCCTTGTGGTATCTTCCGCCTCCTTTTTATATTGTCTTTCTTATTTTCATATTAAATACTCGCAGCTTATAAAGTGCCTGTGTGAAAATTGGATTTCTGCATTCAGTGATAAAAAGGGGGAGAAGATACAAGAAAAACCGCAAGTCGAAAAAACAAAACATCTCATAGTCATAAAAAATGACAAAAAGTCCACAAAACATTGTACAAAAAAATCCTAGAACGAGCAACACAAATGCCACCATAAACCGAGGGCTAAAACAAGAAATATATTATATACTCCACTAGTGGCACACATCGTGTAGTTCAGTAGCAGATTCAGAATGGTGTACCCAAAGAGTGGTCGGAAGAAATCATTTTGGCATAAACTCGTCAAAATATTTCTCCTCGGTACAATTGGCAATATTTTAATATTACCACACACACACACACACACACACACACACACACACACTTTTCCACTTACCTTGGATCCGCCCATAACATGCAAAAATCATTAGTCGCATTCGGTGATGTCACAATCGAGGAAAAGAGGACGAAAATGTAACTATGATTGGTTGGTTATGCATGACACAGATATTTCATAACGGTCTACAAAATCATGATGGCGTTCATAACACTTTCGAAGAGATAACTTCGGATAAGCTTTCGTGTTAGCAGCAATCCTTTATCAAAGAAATTGTGGTAGGAAAAGCAATGGTTGGAATATCAAATCAACTGGGTTGAACACACTCTATGTGCAGGTACTGATGAAACGTTGCTACTAAGAAATGAAACGTTCACAATCGAAAAAAATGAAATCATCTCTTTTGTGGCAAGATTAATTCTCAGCCAACCTTATGAATGAAAATAATACAATATAAATTGTGTGCGTCCGAAGCGTTTTTCTTGAATTTCCTTCATCATTCTGTTTCTAAATACTAAATACTTGCTATAAAGGAACATAAATTACTTATAGTTAAACTAACAAATTACTTCGACCAAGAAGGTTATATTCTGATCTCCTTGATTTGACTGGCACTTGATATCGTAAATTCTGATTGAATATTTTACTCTCTCTTATAAATAATGAATAAATTATGTCTGACGTAGAAGTCAGTTGACAGTCTCGAGCAACATGAAGTACACAGCTATGGTAATATATAAATTAAATGACGATTTTTATTATTTTGTGTTTTGGCCTATTTTCTTGGAAAACTATAATAAATAGAGAGAAAGTACTAGTAGTTTAAATGATAAGACAGACAAGATCAACAAATACTTGGTGGATATCAAAGAGTACAAAGGGATGTCTCGTGGTAGCGTGCTCGCCTCGAGTGCAGAAGGTCAATGGTTTGAACCCCAGCCGGTCAAACCATAGACTGAAAATTGGTATTTGCTGCTATATATATACACAGGAAAAAGTGCCACGCATGTTTTACGTATATTCGTTTGGAAACGCATGGGAAATGCCTTTTTCTTACCCCGCACGTAAAATGCATGTTTTAAACATGCGTTATTCATGCGTTTTACGCATGAAAAATACATTTGCTGTAAAACGCATTTAACATGCGTTATTCGTGCGTTTTACACATGAAAAATATATGTGATGTAAAACGCATGTTTCAAAACCATGCGTTAAACATGTGTTGTAGGAAAAATGCGTATAATATGCGTTTTAAATGATGTGTATATGATATGTGTAACAAACATGCGTATAATATGCGTTTTAAATAATGTGTATATGATATGTGTAACAAACATGCGTATAATACATATTTCAAACAAATTAAAAGATATTATTCCAAATCATCCATAAAACCTGTGTCAAGTTAACAACATATAAAAAAGAAGATGTGGTATGATTGCCAATGAGACAACTGTCCACAAGAGACCAAAATGACACAGAAATTAACAACTATAGGTCACCGTACGGCCTTCAACAATGCAAAGCCCATACCGCATAGTCAGCTATAAAAGGCCCCGAAATGACAATGTAAAACAATTCAATCGAGAAAACTAACGGCCTTATTTATGTACAAAAAATGAACGAAAAACAAATATGTAACACATAAACAAACGACAACCACTGAACTACAGGCTCCTGACTTGGGACAGGCACATACATACATAATGTGGCGGGGTTAAACATGTTAGCGGGATCCCAACCTCCCCTAACCTGGGACAGTGATATAACAGTACAACATAAGAACGAACTATAAAAATCAGTTGAAAAAGGCTTAACTCATCAGATGGACAAAAAACAAGTGGACGTGGCAGGGTACTTGTACATCCAAACAACAAAAAGACACTAGGAACAGATCTGAGAGTACTCGCAGTTATCTGACAGCTAGTTCAAAGCCACTAACAACTAATAAAAAAATCATGCATCTAAGACTAAATTATCAATCCGTACACATCCAACATCCAATGCATGTATAGTTCACACTCCATATGTTCCACACAACCAAGACGACTTCTGTTTACTTTTGAAGGCTGTACATGGACATATAATTGCTTTAATCAGTTTTATTTGGACTCTGTTGGATAGTTGTCCAATTGGCAATCATACCACATCTCTTTAGGTTATATTGACCACAAATCTCCTTTCAACAAGCAACATCAGTATCATATTGCAAACCAGACTTTGCTTTTCATCAGTCTTTAAATTTTTCCTGTTTACACCAATATACAAACAAAATATCTGTAACATGATTTTCATGTTTCTAAAACTTTCATCAGGTACATTTGACACTAAGATGATTGAAAAGACAATGATATGAAATATTTGATGGAATAAAAACCAACAATCTTTGGTCTCTGTAGTTTCATTGGCAGTAATACCACATCTCTTTTATACAGAGGTCAAAATTGTCTTAAATGGATTTTGTGAAATGTTGTACATGTACATGTATTTGACAATTTTTGTTTAAATGTTACTTATTGTTAAACTTTGACAAACACATTTGTTGACTTATGCATGTAATATGAAAAGGAAAACCGGCAAAGTGTGTTAGATGTTTCCTTTAGCTTTAATTTAAATACAATTTTGATTCTATAAAAGTTGTGTCCCTTGCAGGTTTAATAATATCAAATGTCTTGAGAAATCTGACTTCATATTATCTTTTTAAACACGTTACAAATGAAAAATTCAATAAATCTGATTGATAAAATGAATCTCATTCATATTTTTTCTCTGTTGTCTATTTGTTGCAGAATCTAAATTGAAAAAAAAACTTCCAAAAATTTGAATTCACTCTATTTTTATTTACAACATTCTCAAAACGTTACAATTAACTTAATATGTTATTGACATAATAACAATATCAATTTGAATGTTCTATCTTCTAAATGTCACTTTTCTTGAAGTTGTCTTCATCTGAAAAGAAAACAATTGCATTCATAATCATACATTTAAACCTAATTTGATTTTGATTTTGACTAAAGACAACCATAGATACTACTATATAAACAAACAAATAGGATTTCAAATAAGGAACTGTTGTATACTTATACTTGATATTCGGGAACATCATTGATTTATTTTTTTATTCACTGTATGAATTTGTCATTAGTAAGGGGACATTTGATTCTGGAAGAAAAGTCTGTTTTGCACTTGCCTCCTGTCGATTCAACATGACTAGACGTGTATACTTTTGTATCCATCGGTTTTATCATCCGGATACACATGTATGCGCGTGCTTCCTGTGAAAGTTAAGTGATCCATACCTCAAGTATTCTGTCTGTTCCGTAGCTACATATATAACAAAGGAAGACGCAACCTGATCAAGTCATATTGTCCATCATAATCGTCAAACTTTACGTAAGCACACCGCAAACATGCACGTGTGTAATGTTGATCAGAGGTTAATGAGAAACTGACAAGGGGTACATTTTGACCATAAAAACGCACGTTTCTGTTCAAGTACCACAGATCAATCCATAATTCAAATTTCTGGATCTCCATCTTTAATAGAAAAACATAGGATATGGGGTATCCATCCAAGACACAAAATCAGTACATGCACAGCAAAAAAACACACAAAAAGCAAAGGAACAGTCTTTAATGATGGGTCATTCCCGCAAATCACTGCATGTTCTTGTGATCGACATGCGAGAAAGCATGGAGAGGTAAATCCTTGTATATAGAATGACCAAAAAGCGAATGCAAGTCGTTTTTTCTATATAAATTAAAGATATATAGAGAGCATTTGCAACAGCGACCCAACGACAAGAGACATCTTATTATTTTCTGTTCGTGAAATGGAAAATATAGAACTTGACCAAACTATACCATTTTCTGCAAGCCTCAGTCTTCAATTTACTTTGCTTTTAATTCTTTATAAAGTTGAACTAAAAAATAATTTATGTATTGTTTGTAAACAGTGGGTGTTGTTTGTAAACAAATGACAATGTAATGTAACAAACAAAGAAGATGATATTGATATACAATGTGATAATCATAATTGCTATGCACTGTATGCTCCTAGAATTTAGTTCATTCTAATAAAGGAAACGACATCACATACGAGCATTTAGTGTATGATCATAGTGTTTTAATAAAAGTACACCGGAGATATCTAGTCCAAAATAAAAACTCTAAAAAGTTATTTAGTTGAAAATTAAAGTCGGTTGTGTTCAAACAGAATACTTCAATATTAAATACATATTGATGTCAGGTACAAACAAACCCCAAGTCAGTTTGTTAAAAAGTTTAAAGCACATGATCTATGTTCAAACTTTTTGTATTTTGGACCATTATTGTTTTGTCTTAAAAATGACTGATATTGTACTATGCTCGAATGAGTTCATTGAATGAAAAATATGACAAACTCTTATAAATGCTCTGGTAAACTTGCAATTTAGACTAGAATAAATGACTTGTTGACTAATTTTCTCCGATTAGTATTGCATGAACACTGTCATGAGTCGACGATCTATTTCATTTGAAACGGTGTTTATTTACGGTGTAGTTTTATTTCATTCTGTAAGGTTTTATACGGTAGCGTGGGGTAGCATATTGAATTCTTTTAAGTGTTTCAACAAATGTAAAATTTGGCATTGCGAAAAAATGTGGTACTAATTTTACAATCATGTACTAATATTTCATAGCTTTACCATGCATCGTTAATTAATTTTATTTTTCGTTATATTAAGGATTGATCGTTGATATTTTATGCCCCAAGATCACAAAACGGCAATCGCTTATTATTGTTGTGTTTTTTTTTTTTTTCTATTATACCATATAAAAATAACAGCTTTTCCTTTGCTGATTTTTACTGTATATCTTGTATATCTTAATGTTATCTGTCTTTTATGGTTTTATGTGTCGTTGGGTTGCTGTCTCATTGACGTTTACTTTTAATAATATATATCGAGCGATGAAAATGAAATGGAAAAAAATAAATAAAAAGGGTACATAAAGGAAATCAGCAAATAAACAATGTCAGAAATTATATATATATATATTGTTTGAGTTCCAGTTGCCAAGTTTAATTATTTCTGGTAATTATATCCGTTAGAAATGATCACGCTTGAGAAAAACATATTTGACTGATATATTCATATCTTGAAAATGTGGTTAGTTCCATACCATAAATCTTGTGATTAACTGCTATGAAATGTGTATATATATTCACCCTTAAGGTGAATTTCTTAATAAACTGTAAATGTATGTCAAAGATCATTCCCTTTCTTTGGTTATATCGGTGGATAGCTCTTTCATGGCATTGTACTATTGTAATCGATTAGATACTAATACAGGACAACAACACAGAAGAAAGAAGATTCAAAATTAAACACAATCAGTACGTAGATTTAGCCTTTTGCGGATGTGTACGTGCTAGAAGTTACGGACTGTCGTCGCATTCAAATAAACAAAACTTGCACCACACATCTTTTGTGTATAGATAAATGTGACGAAGCATCCATTTTGTCATTTACCGTATATGCACAGGAGAGTTTTGCATAGATACTGCTATATTTTCAATATAACCGTCTATTTCACTTTTAATTCACTTCAATTTTATTCCATCTTATGTGATATTCGAAATAAATCTATGTTTGTCTTGGGTTAAATTTTATCGAACATTTTTGTGAAACAGAGATTCCAAAGAAAAAATTACAGTTATTTAGTAGTACTATTGAAATCTCTGATAAACACACAATAAAAAGATGCAAAAAACTTCTTGTTTTTTTTTTCTTTTCTCAATATCTTCTAGATGATGTTCGTCGCTTTCATATGTGACTATGTCTCTGATTATACATATGATTAATATATCAAGTTAGTTTTTATAAATTTGTCATATTCATTGTTTTGTCCGTGTTCATATCAAAGTAATTCACGTTTCTATTGATCTCAGATTTATTCACAGAAAATAGAATGGGGGAGCTGAGTATTTTTATTATCTTCCTTTCTCCGTTACAAGATACATTACACATTTGTATACGTACTATCCCTTTGTCACCATAATGGATAATAAAATATGTGCTATATTCTATATAAAAATGTACTGCAAATACCAAAATTAAATGAACAGTTCAGCTCTCTTGGATTTACGTGGTCTTTTTCCATTGTAATTAAAATTAAATCCTTTGATTACCAGGGAATTTAGTTCCCTCTTTTCCCCGTTCTTGTGTGTCGCGCATACTTGCCTTGATGCGCGATATATCAGAACGGAACGAGAGCAATTAAAGGATTTAATCTTGATTAGATTGGTCTTTTTTGTTATTACTGCGTTTTTGTAGAGTTGAACCAAGGACGGTTGGCCTAGCTAATTATTGATCAAAGGGATTCTTCAAAAACATTAAAGAGTGAAATACATATTTTATGATTTGTTCCTAGCGAAACACTACTCACTCCATACAAATATTTACAGGTGCGTTCCAGTGAACGATTCAATATTTTATTTAACATCTTGTCAGGTTAATAATTTAAAGGCGTCTTTACACAAAAGTAAATACCCTACAAATCATAAACATTTCATAATCTTGTGTTTAAAGATCGATTTTACACTAAATGACATAACAATGATCATAAAAGGATATTGACAAATAAACAAGAGTTCCTACACCTATTGGTCACGCTTCAGTACATCGACCTTGTCTGTCAATCATCGTTTATAAAAGGAGTGTATCATTTCCGTATTTATGATCATAATTTACTAGAAAGGGATGAAGTAGTGTTGTGAGTCTTAATCTTTTATATTGTTTAATACTGAAGGAATACAAGATGAAGAAAAAGTATGAATTTATAGATAAACTCAGTTTGAAACTAGTTATTGTTGGTGATACTGGAGTTGGAAAAAGTAGCTTAGCATCGCGATTAACATCTAGACCATTTCAAAAGGAATATAAACCAACAGTATTTGATAATTTTGCTGGTAAGATTATATTAAATTTATAGTTATATTTAAAAAATGGGAATATTTATTTTTTATGGATGATATTTTTTCTGTATTAAATGCAATAATTTTTATAGTTTTTTTTTACGTTCAGTTATAAAACAACATTGGTATATAGTAGTGATTACTACAAAATATATAACATATTTGACTTTGCAAAATTTCCATTTCTAACGTTTTCATGATTTCATTTTTTTTTTTTTAATGTGAACGTCACATTAAAAGCAGGGTCAGTAGTTATATTTGTCTATGTTGAAATGAAAAAAAAAAAACATGTCGAAAATAAAAAAATAACAACTTACAAAAGAAGTTAATTTTTTTTTAGGATAATACACAGAAATAGCGAATAATGCCCCTAGGTCATATGTTATAGCAGACAAATAAACAAATATTTGTCCCAAGAATAGTTATCTAGATTTCTATTTGGACAACACCTATTGCATCAACTGCAGAATCATTGCTACGCCTTACTGACATAAGATATTATGAACAATACATGTATTATTATCATAATTTTTTATAGTTAGAACGGCACTCATTTAGAAATATCAGAATTCGGTGATTTAAGTATTAGATATGTTAAAAGTTTAACCTAAATGACACAAAATAAACTATATATTTGTTTCTTTTGCAGCAACTATATCAGTTGATGGTATGCCTTACCACCTTAGTATGTTTGACACTGCTGGAAAAGTAAGTTATTTTGTCGGGAATTGAATTATCTTACCCGTGTTGAAAAGAATAAGTGAACGCATACATAAATGAGAACAGTTACATTCAGTTTATTAATTGGAATGAATTTCTTGTCTATAGAACGAAGTTTAATGTAGGTCAATGCTTCATATATTATAGCCAGGAGGAGGGAGACAACTTTTTGTTCAGTGTACTCTAGATTATCACCATATAAGTTAAAATAAATGACGACCCTGTTATAGTTTAATCAAGGATTTGTATAGTAAGACTATACAAATCCTTGGTTTAATTGTTGTCATAAAGATTGAATAAAAGATCGTATTTTTGTTGTCTGATAAGATTATGCCTATGATTTGATTTAAAAAAAATATCAACCATTTATTTTCTTGCACCAAAGAGAAATAAGCACGAAATTAATTATTTTTCTCTCACAGAAATACTAAACAAAGAATTAATATTCATTAATTATGATAAAGGCTTGGGAAAAGTTCATGTATTGAGATTACGATAATTCCGTCCGGATTTACTGTTTTGCAATTTAAATCTTGTATAGTGGTAATTCATCATCCACGCCTACATATGCATTTAAGGAAAAGCTAATAAATTTTATGTAGAATACAGAAAAAATAGTAACTTGGAAAATTAAAAGATGTCCACTTTTTCCGGATCTTTTTTTTTTTTTTTTGTCTTCTCGTACGCTTTATTACATTTCAAGTTTTTGCATTTATAACTTATAATCTCTCCATTTCAGGAAGACTTTGATAAGTTAAGAGTATTATCGTATATCAACAGCGATGTTTTCTTGGTCTGTTTTTCTGTTGCTAATCCTGATTCGTTCAGGAATGTCCAGGACTGTTGGGTACCAGAACTACGCCATTATATACCAGACACGCCATTTATACTTGTAGGAACACAAGTAGATGTTAGAAACGACAAAATGGAGCGAGGGGTAAGTTACTTTTCCATTAAAATGGAAAGTGAGGTTCCGTTTCTCCTCGGAAACTCTCAAGCAAATAAACCTTGTGTTATAGTTGATAATGATTTTTTAATACAACTAAAAGTGGAAAAATAACAACTGCTATCTTGGAATCGGAAGCACTTTAAAAATATTTTGAAGAAAATGAACACAAAGTACAAAAATTTCAGGTCAAGGATATTTCGTTGTTAAGCTCTCCTTTGATATCTTTGTAGCATCTTTTTTTTTTTTTTAGAAAAAAAACAACTTTCCAACATTTGCTGTGATAAACATTATGCTTTTCTCTATTTAAGGTTGTAAGGACATCATTTATTTCATCGAAACAAGGAATGGATCTTGCCAATAGGATAGGTGCTGCTAGTTATGTGGAGTGTTCAGCTTTATCAGACGACGGGTTAGAAGCGCTAAAGGGCGATATTATAATGGCATCTCAAATGGGAATGGAGTCAAAGTGTTCCAAACAATCGCAGTGTTGTTCATGTAAAATTATATGAAAGAACATTGTGCCATGAGAGCTACCCAAGCTTTCTCAATTAATGTTTCCAATCCATATGGTAGATTGGCAGCGTAATTTGACATTACAACGTTACTGCCTATTGGTGAACTGGTTGTGTTCAGGCGATGAGCTACCGTGACTTATCATATATGAACAGTCCTGTATATATAACAATTATTATACATGTATGTGAACAGCTCACCAGTTCTCTATTTGCTACCGTTACTTTATTTGCTCTTTGATTGACGTTGGTGCTATAACTACATTATGTTCAACAATAATCTTGGCTGCATCAAATGCTTGAGTGGACTTTGTCTGCTAAAAGTCACAAGATTAATAGAACGATTTTGTGGTTTATGTATATTCATTAAGTGACACAGAGTCACTTTAAAACTGTCTCACTGTTATCTTACTCATTGAAATTATGACTGTGATAGAATATTAAATATTTGTTATTTATTTTTTTTATATAAAATCAAATTTCATGACTAAAGTTTTGTGGTATTTCAAGACTTTCATGTCTTAAAAAAATACTTAAATTTGAAAGGTATCTTTCCCTGTCATTGTTGAATCCACCACGGGTTTAAAACTTAGTTATTTACAACTGTTAATTAAAAACTAACATTTGCCTCTCCTAGTCGGATATATCAATGAATAAAAAAGCAATATTTTTTATGGTTATTTGGTCGATTGTTGTATGCTTATTATCAGGACGATTTTTATCATAAGTGCAGTTTTAAATGCAATATGCCCTGAATACCTACAATAAAGACCGTAAGAAAATGATTGGTTGTTGTTTGCTTAACGTCTAGTGGAAATATTTCATTCGTGTTCAGGATAAAACTGTTACTTTAGTAGGTGTCTTATGTATGAAATCTGTATCAATATACTTTCCCATATATCTGAATATTTGATTGAATCGTGAATGCTGTACAGGTGGATTACAACTGCAAATTTGATAGATTTTTAGTATTTGTATCACCAATACCAGAAATAGTAAAGTAAAATATGAATGAAGACACTGTAATTCAAATGATATACTCTAAAGATAGACAAGGGAACAAACAACAAATGCGAGAAAATCGGAAAAGAATCTATGCTTTAAATTTGATACGTTCCGCCTAAAAAGACACAATATCCAGATAGATAATCACACCTTGTGTACACATTGTGTGGTGTACAAAAAAAAAAACAATAACATTGCGACACTTTCCAGGATGACCGGAATCAACAGTGTATTTTTCCATGTACAGGAAAAGACCAACATCCCTTGTATTAGCTTAGCAGGAAACGTTTAGTTTGCATTAAAATGCACAATATATGAATTGAACGGTTGACAAATTCATGTAATGTTTCAGAACATTCGATCAAGTTATAATATTGCTTGCGGTAGAATTGGGTACTCAAAGAACAAGTTTAATTCTGTCGTTTCAGGTCAGGTCAGGAACTTGTTTGCAGATTGTCATTAGTTTGATACATCTTAATATTTGTTCTCCCTTACTAGTGAATTTGTTGATGACAGCATTTTTTGGTAGACTCGGGCTAATTTTATTCATAGTTCGTCTAGACTGACAGTTACGAGTTTGAAATATGGTGGAACAGTTGTCTTATTGTTGAAGGCCGTATGATGACCAATGGTGAGTTTTGTGTTGGTGGTTTGCTGTCTCATTGATGTATACGTCACATCGACTTTGATTCATACTTGAATATATCGCGTAAAACTGTTGAGAGATTTTGAAAATGTTTTAGCATTGATCTCAAATTTGAAGAGGATGTACATTCAAAACCAAAAACCAAACGTCTACCGAAAGTTAATCCATGGCAAAACATGCAAATTTGTAATATTAGGGAACGACCATTTGATTTTTTTTAATTTTTTTTTGGGAGGAAACAGTTGTGTACACAGTGTGTACACAAATGAAAATGAATGGTCAAGTCTAAAAAGAAACCTCCATTCCCCCCTCAAGTATCAAATTGTCGTCACTTTATGTCAAGACTGCCTTCAATATCCGACAATGTGTTAGGCTGAAAAACGATTCGATGTTGAGGACATCTTATATCATTTAGTTTCTAATATTCAAATTCCACTGGGTTTAATCAGAAGGCTAAAACTGATTCTGAGAGTGAAACGCGTACATTGGAATTTGGTTCTCCCTCTTACTTTTTGGTGACAAAACATGTGTATGTTGTAGTCGGTCTTGTAACTACCACATACGCTCTAGTTTGGGGATTTATATACGTAAATGTAGCTGATCAGTCTGTAATCACATGTGTGTTTTTCTACTCTAGGCTACAATGGCATGGTTCTCAAATATCACACCAAACAGTATTACGAGCAGGATGAAAAGATGATAGTAGAAAGTGCATGCTTTATATATACATGTATACATGAATACCCCAAAAAAGTCACTGCAAAGGAAAAAATTAGTTAAGAAAAACAGTTCATTAGAAAAGTTTCGATTTTTTATTTCACTATCCAAGTTGAGAGTACATCTTTATAGCCGACCAGTCACATTCACAAGTATCACAACCATTACTATCCACTTTATATCCTACAGGACAGTGACTTTGACCTTCACAGGACAGTACTGTACAATCTGCAACCAGATTCATTCAAAATATTTTATATTTAACTCGCTTACATTTACAATTTATGGATATGAAAGTTATATAATCAAATGAAATTAGGTTATATATATTTAGCTTAATATTAAGGCAATATATTTAGCTTGATATTAAGGCAATATATTTAGCTTGATATTAAGGCAATACATTTAGCTTAATATTAAGGCAATACAATTAGCTTGGTATTAAGGCAATACAATTAGCTTGATATAAAGGCAATATATTTAGCTTGATATTAAGGCAATGAAGTTTAGCTTGATATTAAAAGACAATACATTTAGCTTAAGTTTGTATTAAGGCAATACATTAAGCTTGATATTAGGACAATGACCCAACTGTTCAAAATTCAAAGACAAACATTGAAAAGTACGCCCTTAGTGGTTCGACTTAATCTGATTAAAATACAGATCCTGTGGTCAAGCTTCTGTATCTGTACATGATCCGTGTTGAAGGCCGTACTTTGACCTATAATTGTTTACTTTTTACGCATTGTGACTTGGATGGAGAGTTGTCTCATTGGCACTCATACCACATCTTCTTATTTCTATGAGCTGTCTTTTAAACCGATTGGATTTGACCTCTCTCGCAATTATGAACATTGATGACCATGAATAATTCAGAGTCGACACTATAGGTTTCATATGTTAAGGAACTCTTTTTATCTGGGAAGCAATATTCTTCTTTGATGTAGGTTTTTCAGAAGTTTATGAGGATAAGCCAAATAATCGTCTACCACATATAATTTTCAGCTTTACTGTTTTGTCATGATGTAAGAACATTTTTAGTAACAAATGAATTTAATGTAACCATGGTGTTCAGTAATAAAAAAGTAATTCATCAACCACTAGACAGCGCTTTCTGTGCTCTCTAGAAATTGTATTTCTGCTCTCTAAAAACTGTATTTCTGCTCTCTAGAAATTCTTTTTCTGCTCTGTAGAATTTTTATTTCTGCTCTCTAGAAATTCAGTTGTCTCATAGGCAATACCACCACATCTTATTTTTATATACTGGTAGATAAGCAAAATGAAGCTACTATATTCTAAGCACACTTGCTCTAACCGCACAAAAGGAATGCGCATGTACTATTTGACGCCTGACCTGATGTCAAACACCAATTGACATATTTCTGTCGTACATCCTTGTTGTAAGAAACACTTGTTTACTTGTTACAAAGGGGATCCAAGATAATGCAAATCGGAAGAAAACACCTTCCGGATTCAAGTAGATGAAAATAGTTTGTCGATGTACGCACTTAAGCTTTGTTTGTTTAAGATCGATGATTTTATATCTTTGTTTGAGGTGACTTTAATCTGAGACATATGTCCTTGCTTTAATATTTCGATACTACTCACTAGCTGGAACTTGAAAATTCAGTGGTCTGTAGCATTCGTGTCCACACCGTTACTCCGACACTCATACCCCTGGGGACATTTATGTTTACTGAATATACCACAAAATGTTAAACATATGCCCCTTCTATCGGGATAGGCATGTCCTACACCTGGAACAAATAACAACAAGTTTTCAATTTGATAAGATGCTAACAAATCTGGGCACGATTATTTATCGTATCGAGATAAATTGATGCTGCATGATCGTATCCAGGGGGTGAGGGGCCTGCCCCCTTATAACCTACAAATTTGAGCACATTTTTACTTATTTCCGACCTTCAAATTCGGTTTGAATTGGTTCAGTGGTGAATATCTTTGCAACAAACATGCAAAGAATGAGTAAAATCATTGTCCTTGTAACCGCCTCGGTGGTCTGGTTGTATGTAGCGTGTTTGCCTCGATTGCGGAGGTCTTGTGTTCGAACACAAGCGACCACAAGCCAGGTGAAACCAAAGAATGTGAAATTACTATTTGATTCTTTTCCGCTAAGTACGCGTATATAGAAATAAGAGTAAAGACTTGTCGTCTCGGAGTCAGAATAATGTGTCCAGGTAGGGTGATATGTCTTCCTGTGGACTGTTACCTTGCGAACAATCACCTTAAAAATCCGGCTCAGGGTGTCGGTATAGTACAAAGGAGGATTTATATTTATATTGCACTAAAATGTTCTCGTCCTGAATATGCATTTAATTTTCTACTGGACGTTAAACAGCCATATATCCATCACCAATGGTCATTATGACCATGTTGTTACAGGTGACCTTAACTCTGAGACCGACAATTACCTAAAGAAGAAACCGCCGAAATATCGCCAATAAAATAATCTTACTAATATGGTATATAATCATTATAATCATATATCATAGCGTTAAGTAAATTTGTACTTTTTTGTACTAATTGTTATTGTATGTTCTTTGCATCTTTTGTTAGTATACTTTAGCTAAAAAGGGGGATGGATGAGATATCAAAAACCCCGTTTAACAGCACCTAGCATTTATGTGCCTTTCCCAAGTCAGGGACTTTTTACAAATTTGGTTCTGATAGCATCCCTTTGTTATAAGGATTTTATTATTTAGAATTTTTTTCGACTCGGAATGGTTGGAAGCTGACAAATAGTATATATAGACACTTGTTTTTTTTCTTCTAAATTTATTTGAGACTGCATGCTGATCTTTAGATATATTACAAGTAATAGCTTTTCAAAAAAAGGCTAGCCGTCTCTTAGCTGATGAAATTGGAAAGTGTTCTCGCTTTGTAGATTAATTCATTCAGAATAGTCTTGCATATCAATCAACAAATTTTACCACTCACGTGAGGTCACACGTTATGAAGTAGTATATCGTTTAACGTTGTGTGTGTTTACAAAACTCCAGAAGATTCGGCTATTTATAGATAAAAGTTACCTGTGTACCAATCTCATGAATATGCATGATTAATGACCAGGCAAAATCTAATTGCTAAAATAGAGAGGACAAATCCGATACTCTACGGGATTGAAAGACATTTACTAGGTTTGGATTGTCCTAACCAATCAACAAACTTTGATTATTCACGTCTCGTAATATCTTCCAATCAGGTAGTAAGAGGCATTCACGCACTGACTGTCCATCGTTCAATTCTTAATAATCGAATATTTTAAGGATTTGTGATTCATTAAAACTTGATCACATGTGCATTTGTATTTACTCAGTTTGCACACCAATACTGTTGTTTAGCTTTTCGTAGGTCAAAAACAGCATATTGCACAGGGAATACAGCATGTAACTAAAAATACTTTCTTACCAGGTATATCGTACTTATTTTGAGGACCACACGAAGATTAGCTTGGGTCAATAGGGTTATCCTCTTGAAATAGATTTTTTTTTTATCTAAGTGGAAATAACTCTAATAAACACCCAATTGAACGTATTTGCCTGTCTTACTTTGATGATATTGTTTTGCTGTTTTTATATTATATGCAAAAACTGAAATTGGTGAAAATAATAGCCATTTAAGGACAATATATAACTCCTATGAGGAGTAAATTGATGCCCATGGCCCATGGGTTCAGTAATATTGGTATTTTTATGGATATACAGTTTTGGAATTCTCTTTAATAAGCCGTTTCCAGCTCTGAAATAGGAAGAAACACTTAAAACAATCAAAAATGTGTTACTTTCGAGAAATAACTGCTATAAGGAGTCCATGGGTGGTTCAGGTCATTTTGATATTTTTACAGATCTTGTCAGTATTGCTAACTACTATAGTCTTCAGAGTAAAAGGCAGTTTAGAGAAAAAGACAAGATCGATAAAATTTGACGGAAATATTAATTTGATAGCATACTTTATATAAAGAGTCAGAAACTATTCGTAAAATGGAGAGTATGTAGATTTTGACATTCTAGGCATTTTTATTCTGTCAGATTTTCTTTAACCTATTGTTTACAAGATATAAGACTCACTTGAATTTATCCTTTTGTTTGGTCTTTTTCCATGGCGGTTATGTTGGTTGAAGAGACAAAAAGCGAATTATATTCGTAACATTCTAAAGATCAGTCAGTTTGGTTGAAATATTGGTCTATTGGTTTAAGAAGAGACTTTTTAAAGGTTACAAAGGACGACGACGGACAAATTTGGATACAATGTTCAGATTCCTCAGAAAACATCTTGCTTGAATTTTTTCTACCTATTTGCTGTATCCGACACTGTTTTCGTTATATAAGGTTATATATGAATAAGTATATAATATCTGGGACTATTATACTAACAATATATTATGTCCCAGATTATATACACACACTTTTCAACATTCTCTGATATCGTAATGCTTCTATCGTAGTCGTAATCTTTGAATTCACTATTTTAAACTATTGGCACAACAGCCTATTGCAAAAATTAAAGAGGGGGGCAAGGGGGGTTCCAATAACAGCAAAACAGTAAATTGATTTGGCTTAAAACAGATAACAAGAAATTGAAAAGGGATAAAAACAGATAGCAGTAAATGAAATATTCAAATCAGTCGGGTCCAGGAAAAATCCGGTATTATACTATCTTATTATAATCCTTTGTAATGAATTCCATTTTCTATGAACATGTTTTTAGAGTTATATATCTAGAATTGGTCTACTCAATGTATGATAATAATTTATATGCTTCCGCGACAAAATGATGAGGCCGGCATGTCTGTCCTTCTATCAGTTCGTCCGTCCCGATTAGGATAAATTGTTTTTCCGGCTATCTTCTCCTACAGTTTTGGAGGTACAACTTTAATTTTTAGGATGTTCATACACATAATGAAGGTGTGCATGACAACTGGATTTTGATTTTTTTCAAATGTTCTGAAAATGAGAGGTAGTTGTACTTCGTCATTTTTTTGGTACTAGCTGCATAAAGAGATCATGGTTTGTCCTGCTATCTCCTCCTACAGTTTTGGAGATATAGCTTTAATATTTTGTAGGATGTTCATACACATAATGGAGGTCATAATGGCCACAGGATTTTGATTTCTTTCAAATATTTTGAAAATGACAGGTAGTTGGACGTCATTTTTGTTGTTGTAAAAGCTGCATAAAGAAATTTTGATTTCATAAGAAAATAAATGAGGAATGTGTACATGTAACACAGATGATGCCCCCGCTTGCATATCATATTAAGTTAAAAAGGGACATAACTGAAGAACGTTTAAAGTGACACTAACAAAATTTGTACTTGATCTGAGTTTTGTAGTAATAAGCATTGTGTATAAGTTTTATTACATTTGGTTGAGGCAAACTAAAGTAAGTGAACGGAAACGAAAAATTCAGCAATTTTTTCATTTGTAAAGGGGCATAACTCTAGAAAAGTTCAAATGAAACCACCAAAATTCAAATTTAATCCCTATTTTGTGGCAATAAGCATTGTGTATAAGTTTCATAAGATTTGGTCGAGGCTTACTTAAGTTAGAGATCGGAAACAAAAAATTCAGTAATTTTTCCATTTGTAAAGGGGCATAACTTTAGAACGGTTAAAGTGACATCACCAAAATTCAAACTTGATCTGCATTTTTGTGGTAATAAGCATTGTGTATATGTTTCATTACATTTGGTTGAGGCAAACTAAAGTAAGAGAACGGAAACGGAAAATTCATCAATTTTTCCATTTGTATAGGGGCATAACACCAAAATAGTTAAAGTGACGCCACCAAAATTCAAATTTGATCTGTGTTTTGTGGTAATAAGCATTGTGTATAAGTTTCATAATATTTGGTTGAGGCAAACTAAAGTCAGAGAACGGAAACCAACTATGGGACGTACGGACGGACGTTCGGATGTACAGATGTACAGACGGACAAGGGTAAAACTTAATGCCCCCTCCGCTATGGCGGGGGCATAAAAAACATAGATCAACACACATAGTGCTAAATTTATATAATTTCCTATGGTCAGGCTAGGATCATTTTTGTCTTACAGACGTAACAATTTCAAGTTGTATGCCAACATCACTGTATGTCAAATCTAAAATATGTGGAACTATACTCATGCATATGGCAGAGCAGAAAAAGGGGGGAGGGGGGCGTTGTCCATATCTAGTCATGGAATACTTTTTTCAGCTTTTATTTTTGTACTTTATTAAAAGAAACTAACACATGCTTGTAATTTAAAGAGTGTGTGTATTCTTAAAAAAGAATCACAGAACTGAGTCTGTGTTCCTTATTATATAAAAGGTGTTTCAGTTAACTTGTTGTATGGAAATAGGCCTTAACTGTGATCCTCATCAGGTATTCCTGGCCATATATTTTCCTTTTTGTAATATTAAAAATTGTATGAATTTAATATGTACGTACAGGAATACAAGGAACATTATCCCCATACGTAAAAATCAAGATAATTCTAAATACATAAAATTGAGAATGGAAATGGGGAATGTGTCAAACAGACAACAACCCGACCAAAGAGCAGACAACAGCCGAAGGCCACCAATGGGTCTTCAGTGCAGCGAGAAACTCAGGCACCCGGAGGCGTGCTTAAGCTGGCCCCTAAACAAAAATGTATACTAGTTCAGCGATAATGGACGTCATACTAAACTCCGAAATATACACAAGAAACTAAAATTAAAAATCATACAAGACTAACAAAGGCCAGAGGCTCCTGACTTGGGACAGGCGCAAACATGCGGTGGAGTTAAACATGTTTTTGAGATCTCAACCCTCCCCCTATACCTCTAGCCAATGTAGAAAAAACAAACACAAAATAATACGCACAGTAAAACTCAGTTCAAAAGAAGTCCGAGTCCGATGTCAGAATAGGACATAGGTTACAAAAGAAACTAAACAAAATGACAATGATACATAAATTAACAAAGCAGTTACTGACATGCCAGCTCCAGACCTCAATTAAACTGATTGAAAGATTATGTCTTCATCATATGAATATCAAATACAATCCCTCCCGTTAGGGGTTTAATTAGTATTATACCATCATAAAATATATGAGAAGAACATAACCCGTATCATGCCAACAACTGGTTTTATAATAAATGTGTTTATTTCCAATGCAAAGACCCTATAAGTGAATGAATATTAAAGCCAAAATATGCAATCTTTAATGACCTGACAACCACTGGCGGATCCAGAAATTTTCATAAGTGGGGGCCCATTGACTGCCTAAGAGGGGGCCCGCTCCGGTCATGCTTCAGTGATTTCCTATATAATCAACCAAATTTTTCCCAGAAAAGGGGCCCTGCCCCCCTTAAATCCGCCTCTGTCAACAGTATCGTAACTATATCCCTTCTTAATAAGTCTGTTTAAATGTTCATGTTCACAGAAAATAGAATTTATAACAAAGAATAATTATAAGATATACTAGAATGGTTCTGGGTCCGACTGATATTAATATGTTTATGTGATGATCCGTGATGTGTATATGTTAATAGAATCCTTCTTCGAATACTGGACCACCATATTACTAGTGAAAAGACCCCAATGTTCAATGATTTTCAATTTCTACCGAAGATTGGCTGTCAAAATGCTAACATTCCAATTTTCAATAACAGTTAACAGCAAATACATTCTTACAATAACAGATAACAAAAAAACTAAAAGTCCAATAACAGCTAACAAGGAATAAGACAATAACAGCTAACAGCAAATATATTTTCAGAATAACAGATAACAAAGAATTAAATTGCCTCAAAAAAGCATAACAGTAAACCCCTTGCCCCCCTCATTAAACTATGATAAACTGAACAAAAGTGCGGCTTCTTATTTCCTCATATTATGCACATTTATAGATAGAAATGGCTGGAATATCATTCTATGGGCAGACAAAGACAATTGATATATTCTACTAAATGATTTTTTGTCTTTTTTGGTAGATTTTCAAGCTGGTCGTGACAAGTCTCATACAAACGTTATATGGAATTTCCACGAAATACGGTTTTTGCTTCGCATCACGGTGCGGAGCTATTAGTTTCAGTCGATATACACGCCATCTTGAAATATTTACTTATCACATAAAGATTCTGATTGGTTGTTTTATGATTCGGCTGAGATACAGCAACAGCTATTTGGCTTAAATGAGATAAAGAATCACAGACTTTTCACGTCTCAGGATAAGACATCAAATGCCGGAAAATTAACTATGTGTATTTCAGTTCCGATCAGGTGTTATTAATTCATGTTCGTTTTATTATACAAATATTGCACACCGAAATTCAATATTGAAATATCAATTTTTTAACACCTGTTTATTTGCTTTGTTAATCTGAAATATGTACGATTTGTTTAGCTAAACAATGTTCCTATACAATGTTTACAAAAAAGCATTATCTGTATTTTATAACTTCTGCCAATCTGCCAGAGAGGCACGTACACCTCGAAAGTGGTGTTTTGTAAATGTTTTAAATTTCAAAAAGTAAATCGAAATTTTTTTTAAAAGCATGGGTGTATAACGTACAACACTGAACAGCCAGTTTAAAAATTTTAGAAAAGTTCATCTTAATATTTATACAAAAATTGATATTCCAAGTAAGACATCAATTTTATATCAATCAATATCTAAAAACACCACATTTCCAATACTAAGTCAACAACCACATGCACATGTATTACCTTAAATTAGGATTGAGCGAAGCAATCCACAGCTTTTTAAAAAGCTCAAACTTGTTATATGAATACGTTCCCCTAGAAGAAAATCTGCCAGACTTACAAAAAACCGAAAGCTGCATGATTAACTTTATAAAAATAACAAAATGTAGTATGAGGAACGAGGAAAACTATCCACAAAGACCAAAGGACAAAGATCAGAACAATTACAACTATGGACAAAACGCCACATACCATATAGTTAGCTACAAAATGCTATAGGGATGACAAAACTGTTGACCAACGGTCTGGTTTATATAACAATGAACGAAAACAAATATGACATAGAACAAAAAACAATAACCACTGGATTACAGGTCCCTGGCTGGGGACAGGAACATTAAGAATGTGGTTGGGTTTAACATATTTGTGGCGCTAGCGCGCTGGCTCAATCCTCCCAATACCTGGGACAGTGGTGTAACAACACAGAATAAGAACACACAGTAGAAAATAACAAAGACAAAAGACACAGAGTACGTGTTGTTTTCGAAAGCGAGTTTATATTGGAATAAAACTTACCACATAAAAGTGCAATTAATAAAATGAGAAGTGTGAACTTCATGTCTAACTTCTATTGGTCTTATCTTTACTTGATAGAAATTTTAGATCCAGTACGGGTCTTATGATATTAATTTGTTATCTAAAGTTAAAACTGATAAGGTATACTGAGGATCAATTATCTATAAAAAAAAAAAAAATAGAATAACTCAATGAAACCTACAGGTTGAAACACGTAAACTCGTTTTCTACATTTTACATCCGAAAAAATTATCACAAATTTAAACATTAATCCGTAATAAAAGTTTTATTTGTTTTAATTTGTTTATACGTTGTTGGGTTCCTGTCTCGTTTATCCCATCTCATATCATGCTTATGTAACATCTCAACGTACCGCTATATATTCAACCACAAATACATTTTAAAAGTCATGAATACTTAATCGTATTCTTGACTTAATCTAAACCCGTATTTGTATCTCTTTGGTGAATACCTCCAACTCTCATTTTATGAGCTCGCTTAACAAAGGGGATGAAACTTAATGAAAATGACCGTATTCCCAACCATTGTTATCTCTTTTAGATCACAAATTGGGTTCATTTTGTTTGAGGAACTTTTGGCCTTATTCGACTATAATTTGGAATACGAATACGCAGGCTTATGGCCCGAGAACACAGTTATTTCGTAGTGCATTCCTTTTAGACAATAAAGTCAAATAAAAAAAATCGCACCTGCTCTATCTCAAAAAGATTTTTAGTGTAGTGTACTACTATTGGGACAAATAATATCAAAATTATAGAAAAGTCTACCACCTTTAACTCAAAATATTGACACTTCTATGTTAAGGGGGTCTAAAATTCAGTTTGACAGCTTCAGACATACTAGATTTTGACCTTTTTGAACTGGACCAAATCACTACTTTACATAAAGATTCAGCACCCAATTTTTTTTAATATTTCATGCATAAAATATAAAGAAATAAATTTGGAAAATGTATGAACAAAATTTGCAAGTTATATACACTGTCCACACTAGGGACTATATTTGTGGACAATAAAATCTAAGGACGATAACGATAACTGTGTCCTCGGACCTTATTACAGATCAATTAAATTTTGGCTTCATTTTAGTTGATCTACTTTTGAGAAAAAATATGATCACTGGACATCGAATTACGTTTAGTACATGTATAGGGTAGCACTGCCAAGTTGTCTCCCGAATGAGGTTACTTGGAAAAAACATTTTAATTTCGGGGCAAGAGTGTAATTGTATGAAGTATAGTTTTGTTACGTTAGTTTCTACACAATAGTGTTGCGCAAATGGTTTAGAACATGATGCCGGGAAATAACTTTGAAAATATATCCTTGATTCCCGGTTCTTAACATGCAGCGCTTGACATGAATGACCTCGTCGGACTCGTGTAAGTTTTCGTGGTGCAATGTGAAATAGTCGGTCGATTTTTGGGCTCATTTGATGACCTCGTCTCCTTCCTTGTGATCATGTAGTGTTAACGACCGCACACAATCCTTGGACGTTTTAACAATATCCGTAAGTCACGGAAATAATAACAGTATAACAAATAGATTAAATTATGAGTCTGGTGAAGATGAACATTTGTACTCGAAATCAACTCTACGTAACTCTTACGTAAAATTTGTTTACAATCAATGATTTTTGTCTTTTTGGTAGATTTTCAAGCTGGTCGTGACAAGTCTCATACAAACGTTATATGGAATTTCCACGAAATACGGTTTTTGCTTCGCATCACGGTGCGGAGCTATTAGTTTCAGTCGATATACACGCCATCTTGAAATATTTACTTATCACATAAAGATTCTTATTGGTTGCTTTATGATTCGGCTGAGATACAGCAACAGGCTTAAATGAGATAAAGAATCACAGACTTTTCACGTCTCAGGATAAGACATCAAATGCCGGAAAATTAACTATGTGTATTTCAGTTCCGATCAAGTGTTATTAATTCATGTTCGTTTTATTATACAAATATTGCACACTGAAATTCAATATTGAAATATCAATTTTTTAACACCTGTTTATTTGCTTTGTTAATCTGTAATATGTACGATTTGTTTAGCTAAACAATGTTCCTATACAATGTTTACAAAAAAGCATTATCTGTATTTTATAACTTCTGCCAATCTGCCAGAGAGGCACGTACACCTCGAGAGTGGTGTTTTGTAAATGTTTTAAATTTCAAAAAGTAAATCGAAATTTTTTTTAAAAGCATGGGTGTATAACGTACAACACTGAACAGCCAGTTTAAAATTTTAGAAAAGTTCATCTTAATATTTATACAAAAATTGATATTCTAAGTAAGACATCAATTTTATATAAATCAATATCTAAAAATACCACATTTCCAATACTAAGTCAACAACCACATGCACATGTATTACCTTAAATTAGGATTGAGCGAAGCAATCCACAGCTTTTTAAAAAGCTCAAACTTGTTATATGAATACGTTCCCCTAGAAGAAAATCTGCCAGACTTACAAAAAACCGAAAGCTGCATGATTAACTTTATAAAATAACAAAATGTAGTATGAGGAACGAGGAAAACTATCCACAAAGACCAAAGGACAAAGATCAGAACAATTACAACTATGGACAAAACGCCACATACCATATAGTTAGCTACAAAATGCTATAGGGATGACAAAACTGTTGACCAACGGTCTGGTTTATATAACAATGAACGAAAACAAATATGACATAGAACAAAAAACAATAACCACTGGATTACAGGTCCCTGGCTGGGGACAGGAACATTAAGAATGTGGTTGGGTTTAACATATTTGTGGCGCTAGCGCGCTGGCTCAATCCTCCCAATACCTGGGACAGTGGTGTAACAACACAGAATAAGAACACACAGTAGAAAATAACAAAGACAAAAAGACACAGAGTACGTGTTGTTTTCGAAAGCGAGTTTATATTGGAATAAAAACTTACCACATAAAAGTGCAATTAATAAAATGAGAAGTGTGAACTTCATGTCTAACTTCTATTGGTCTTATCTTTACTTGATAGAAATTTTAGATCCAGTACGGGTCTTATGATATTAATTTGTTATCTAAAGTTAAAACTGATAAGGTATACTGAGGATCAATTATCTATAAAAAAAAAAAAAAATAGAATAACTCAATGAAACCTACAGGTTGAAACACGTAAACTCGTTTTCTACATTTTACATCCGAAAAAAATTATCACAAATTTAAACATTAATCCGTAATAAAAGTTTTTATTTGTTTTAATTTGTTTATACGTTGTTGGGTTCCTGTCTCGTTTACCCCATCTCATATCATGCTTATGTAACATCTCAACGTACCGCTATATATTCAACCACAAATACATTTTTAAAAATCATGAATACTTAATCGTATTCTTGACTTAATCTAAACCCGTATTTGTATCTCTTTGGTGAATACCTCCAACTCTCATTTTATGAGCTCGCTTAACAAAGGGGGATGAAACTTAATGAAAATGACCGTATTCCCAACCATTGTTATCTCTTTTAGATCACAAATTGGGTTCATTTTGTTTGAGGAACTTTTGGCCTTATTCGACTATAATTTGGAATACGAATACGCAGGCTTATGGCCCGAGAACACAGTTATTTCGTAGTGCATTTCTTTTAGACAATAAAGTCAAATAAAAAAAATCGCACCTGCTCTATCTCAAAAAGATTTTTAGTGTAGTGTACTACTATTGGGACAAATAATATCAAAATTATAGAAAAGTCTACCACCTTTAACTCAAAATATTGACACTTCTATGTTAAGGGGGTCTAAAATTCAGTTTGACAGCTTCAGACATACTAGATTTTGACCTTTTTGAACTGGACCAAATCACTACTTTACATAAAGATTCAGCACCCAAATTTTTTTAATATTTCATGCATAAAATATAAAGAAATAAATTTGGAAAGTGTATGAACAAAATTTGCAAGTTATATACACTGTCCACACTAGGGACTATATTTGTGGACAATAAAATCTAAGGACGATAACGATAACTGTGTCCTCGGACCTTATTACAGATCAATTAAATTTTGGCTTCATTTTAGTTGATCTACTTTTGAGAAAAAATATGATCACTGGACATCGAATTACGTTTAGTACGTGTATAGGGTAGCACTGCCAAGTTGTCTCCCGAATGAGGTTACTTGGAAAAAACATTTTAATTTCGGGGCAAGAGTGTAATTGTATGAAGTATAGTTTTGTTACGTTAGTTTCTACACAATAGTGTTGCGCAAATGGTTTAGAACATGATGCCGGAAATAACTTTGAAAATATATCCTTGATTCCCGGTTCTTAACATGCAGCGCTTGACATGAATGACCTCGTCGGACTCGTGTAAGTTTTCGTGGTGCAATGTGAAATAGTCGGTCGATTTTTGGGCTCATTTGATGACCTCGTCTCCTTCCTTGTGATCATGTAGTGTTAACGACCGCACACAATCCTTGGACGTTTTAACAATATCCGTAAGTCACGGAAATAATAACAGTATAACAAATAGATTAAATTATGAGTCTGGTGAAGATGAACATTTGTACTCGAAATCAACTCTACGTAACTCTTACGTAAAATTTGTTTACAATCAATCGGTTCTTTTAAAGTACATAAGCGTTGTAGATAAATCTACATTATTTTATGAGTATTACAGAACTAACTTGTATAGTGTGATTTTCAATATTGAAATGAGACAACTATCCAGCAGAGACCAAAGGACGAGGATATACGAAGACGTTAACAACTACAGGTCACCGTATTGCCTTCAACAATAGACAAAACCCATACCAAATAGTAGAAAGAAATGAAAGGCTCAGGCATGACAAAACAGTGGGAAATCTAGTGAAAGAAAACAAGGAAAATTCACTCTTCTTATGATAAGAGTCGAGAAAGTCAATGATTAAACAATGCCGGTGACGATCGATACTGATCAAAAGTTATTTCTAAATAATAACTGTACATTTTTAAAAAAAATATTTGTTAAACTGTGTTATTAGAAATATACATGCAAATACACAATGTTTTATGTTCAGCATTTAAATATCGAGATAATTGCATTAGAAGCTTGTGAAATTGAAATTTAAAACAGCCAATCTTTGCTGCATATTGATAACAAAAATCGGAAAAAATCATGTACATACAAAATCTAAAGATCTTTCGGGTCACCAATTTTCGGAGTGTTCCTTAGAATGTTACAATTTCCCAAAGTATACTTATTTTTTTCACACCTAAGTTATCGAGCACACCGGTCTACTCTTGTCACATGTACATTCAATAGAGAAATATTGTCTTTTCGTAAATATAAAAATTTAAAAGTCTGTCTGTGCAGGTTAAGAAACTAAAGATAACTATTCTTATAAAGTAGGTATCTTTCTACAATTTTTTATACAATTTTAAGAAAAAGGTCGTCTCGATTTTTGTACATGCATTTGCGGTCTTCTCGATCTATTCACATTCAATGTTTTCATCGAGATAAGGTCCGTCTGAATTTGCTTATAGTAACTTAATTTCAAAAGTGCCAATCTTTGCTGCATCAATCGATTCCTTTGGAATTTTTTCCCTGACTTTCTCTGATCTAGTTGTATATCCAACGCAATCATAGGTTTGAACGTAATTTTCAATTTAGACTTGTTTATATTTTTTCGTTTGGGCTTGTATCATATTTTCCCTCCGGTTTATGTGATCCGTTCATCCTATTTTGACTCTTTAAAATTCAAGTCTATCCTAAATTGAGGTAAATTATATGGCCTTCCAAATACCGTTTCGATCCCTAACATCACTGAAGAGATATTAATTGTCGAAATCCGGATCTGGTGTACAAATTTTTGCACCTCATGTTTGTGGTATACCATCCTTCCCGCAAGTTCATTGTTTTTCTGTTTGGTAATAAATTAATATAAAAATCCATTTTGTTACTCTTGTGATCAATTTATTTGTCAATCGTCAATGGCAGTCAGCAGGGTTTAAGAACATCAGTTGTTCGACCTGTTAGTCAAATGCGTTTTGTTAAAATATACTTTTTCACTTTTTTGGTCTTTTGGAAAATGTTGTTTGTGCTGTATTTATACCCCTCTACCACGAAATTTGTTTTACATGCACACGTATAAAAATTGCGGTTTTTATCCAACGCAATCATAGGTTTGAACGTAGTTTTCAATTTAGACTTGTTTATATTTTTTCGTTTGGGCTTGTATCATATTTTCCCTCCGGTTTATATGATCCGTTCATCCTATTTTGACTCTTTAAAATTCAAGAGTCTATCCTAAACTGAGGTAAATTACATGGCCTTCCAAATACCGTTTCGATCCCTAACATCACTGAAGAGACATAAATTGTCGAAATCCGGATCTGGTGTACAAATTTTTGCACCTCATGTTTGTGGTATACCATCCTTCCCGCAAGCTCATTTTCTGTTTGGTAATAAATTAATATAAAGATCCATTTTTTTACTCTTGTGATCAATTTATTTGTCAATCGGCAATGGCAGTCAGTAGGGTTTAAGAACATCAGTTGTTCGACCTGTTAGTCAAATGCGTTTTGTTAAAATATACTTTTTCACTTTTTTGGTCTTTTGGAAAATGTTGTTTGTGCTGTATTTAGACCCCTCTAACAAGAAATTTGTTTTGCATGCACACGTATAAAAATTGCGGTTTTTATCCAACGCAATCATAAGTTTGAACGTTGTTTTCAATTTAGACTTGTGTATATATATATATATATATATATATATATATATATATATATATATATATATATATATATATATATATATATATATATATATATACGGATAATTAGCATGTTCCAGATAGGTATGCAGCCAGTAGAAAAAATTAAATAAATTGAAGTTGGTACTCCAGGAATTTATTTGCATAGCAACATTTTAAACCAATTTTACATCAAGCTTATTTCTATTTTCACTATTTACCAGAACGTTTTTCCATAAAAAATGTGACACAATTCAATAGAGAAAATCCAATTTACTGTTTTAATATCTGGTGTGTTCACACTTGCTTTACGGTTATTTCGATAATTCTCAGTATGCATTACAATACAATATAGTTTTATCAATATATACCAACAATGCATAACAAAATTAAAAATATTCACCATGCACTATAACCGACATAATACGAAAAAAGCTTAATAAAAAATGTTAAGTTCTCTGTAGGTGAGTATGATGTGTTGCAGCATGACCAAGAGGAAACAAACGTTTGGTTAAGTTAATTGTTTAGCAGGAGCAGACACTAGGAGAAGGTGTTTTTAAGAGTCATACAAATATGATTATCTTCTAGTCTAAACTATCAAAGTTCAAGTTATAAAATGTGCCATTCGGTTGGTTTCTTAGCTGGAAAAGACACCACAGAAGACGGTACTTAAGAATCGTCTAATTATATTCATGTCCCGTTTAATCCACTAAAACGGTATGAGTTATGCTCATTGTTGAAGGCCATGGCCATATATATAAAGTGCCTAGAAAATCAACCTAACGATGTTAGAGTAGATCTGTTTCTTTACTTCCTCCCCGAGCGGGGCTGGAACCTGTACTTTTCATTTCTAACTTCTACGACAACACCGCCTAGCATTGTATATACAAGTGTGACAACGATGTTGTTACTGGAATGTTTGAAAAACAGTGCAACAGGTTCTGTTGCTGAAACTGGCGAAGATGCCGAAACGAAAGACAGTGACCGACGACTGGTCCCCTGCCTATTAAACATAAACCCACTGGCGGAACTAACTCACTAACTGGTAGAGCGAATACATACGATGACTTTCAGTATGGATTTTATTTTCACTTTAATGAACGGATGGTGTCAGTTCAAAAGGCTGACTCCGACTGAAGACTTAACTTCAGTCGACAAATTATAAAGATAGACAATGTTTACAGGTTGACAAAGAATTAAGATTACATAATAATAAAGTTGACAAATTTTACAAACATAAAATTAACACTTTAAAGTAACAATAGACCGTAATTGAAAAACGGAGTAATGTCATTGTTATCATACATGTCCTGGACAAGAACTGATAAAATAGATATTGATAAAAATTATCTATGTACGCTATAAACATTAACGGATTAAAAAAATAATGGAATGAAATAGTTGTGAAGCATAAATTAACATAATCTTTTGTAAAGTTTTTTCTTTTACACAAGTTTAGATTAAATAGTGACACACATGAATGATATTTAAGAACGCAAATCAAAATACATTGTCTGTTGTATTAAGAATGAAATTGTCTGAAAAATTAAACAGAAACTGTAATTAATACAAGAAACAAGTCCAAATGTCCGAAATAAGAAATACATAATTTGGTTCGACTTTTCCACGTTCACACAAGTCTAAATTGAAAACAACGTTCAAACCTATGATTGCGTTGGATAAAACCGCAATTTTATACGTGTGCATGCAAAACAAATTTCTTGGTAAAGGGGTCTAAATACAGCACAAACAACATTTTCCAAAACGCATTTGACTAGCAGGTCGAACAAAGGATGTTCTTAAACCCTGCTGACTGCCAAATAAAATGATCACCAGATGTAACAAAATGGATCTTTAATATTAATTTAATATCAAACAGAAAACAATAAACTTGCGGAAAAGATGGTATACCGCAAACAAAAGGTACAAAAATTAGAATATACGGTGACATATAATTGTTTAAATTCACGCTATCTTTGAATTGTGCTGTATATATAGTTATCTCATTGGCAAATATTCCACTTCAGTGGCGGATCCGTGGAGGAAGGGTGGGGGGGGGGGGGGGTTCCGCGGTTTGGAACCCCCTTTTTTTGACGATCAATACATTTGAATGGGGACATATAGTTGGAACCCCTCCCCCTTTATCCTGGGTTAGGAACCCCCCTTTTATAAATGGCTGGATCCGCCCCTGCACCTCTAATTTCTTTTTGCCGGCTATGTAACAAATTAGAAATTTTACATTTTTTTATGAAACTAATTCAGCCCTCTCCCCAGGCTTCCCCTTATCTGGGACATAATATATTAAAATTGAGAATGGAAATGGGGAATGTGTCAAAGAGACAACAACCCGACCACAGAACAGACAACAACAGAAGGTCACCAATAGGTCTTCAATGCAGCGAGAAATTCCCGCACCCGGAGGCGTCCTTAAGCTGGCCCCTGAACAAATATATATACTAGTTCAGTGATAATGGACGTCATACTAAACTCCAAATTATACACAAGAAACTAAAAGTAAAAATAATACAAGACTAACAAAGGCCAGAGGCTCCTGACTTGGGACAGGCGCAAAAATGCGGCGGGGTTAAACATGTTTATGAGATCTCAACCCTCCCCTATACCTCTAGCCAATGTAGAAAAGTAAACGCATAACAATACGCACATTGACTAGATATAAGAAGATGTGGTATGAGTGCCGATGAGACAACTCTCCATCCAAGTCAAAATTTATAAAAGTAAACCATTATAGGTCAAAGTACGGTCTTCAACACGGAGCCTTGGCTCACACCGAACAGTAAGCTATAAAGGGCCCCAAAAATTACTAGTGTAAAACCATTCAAACGGGAAAACCAACGGTCTAATCTATATAAAAAACAAGAAACGAGAAACACTTATGAACCACATCAACAAACGACACTTACTGAACATCAAATTCCTGACTTAGGACAGGTGCAAACAAATGCAGCGAGTTTAAAGTTTTAATGGTACCAAACCTTCACCCTTTTTCTGAAACAATAGTGTAACATCGCAACATAGTAAGACACACTATAAAATATCAACTGAAATAGCTTAACTCAATCAAAGGACATATCAACACCAGTGAACATACACTGAACAAATAAATTTGACCTATGATACAATGTAAATACAAAATAAATAAACTAAGGAAAAAATAATAAAAGAAACATATTATATCGGTACTGTGTATCATCGCCACCGGAAATTGGGTACTAACGAAGCGGAGAAAAATGGAAAAAAAGTAAACAAGGTAAGAATTCATTCAGTTTAAAGCATTTCTACTGATTTGACGAGGGTACCGCTTAAGAAATGATTTTCTGATATATAATTCTTTAAATTATTAGGCCGATAAGTACAAAATTAAGACAAGATTTTGTGTTATACTCAAGAACTTGCTACTTAGTACCTGAAAATTTCGAGGTCGATCGTCCTCTGTCGCCCCATTGGCAAGATATTCAACTGTTTTTCATTATTTTTCTAGACACTTTTTAGATTATTATAGTGTGGCATCATATTTACTGAAATTTGTTGTCAAAATGATGGTTTTAAACAATATAGACCATAAAAATAAAGTCTAGGGTACGGCAACTTGCTCGTGTTGACAAATTTACTGTATGGCAACTTGTTTTCAACTGTATGGCAACTTGCTAATTTCAAAATATTTATTTGCCGTCTTTTTAAAGAAAATAAAGTATTAGGTTCAAATATCTAATTATGCATTTGATAAAAATACAATTCGCTTGACACCATTTAAGATGTATACACAATATAAGGCTTGAACAAAGTCCTATTACATCTTTTACATGCCTGATGTATACAATATGAATACGGCATATACAAAAGCTGGCAAATGTTGTAACTTTCGGAAAGGCATGTCACTGTTTTACTGACCTGTTGTTATGCCCTGACGTAGTGTTAAATGTTACCCATGTCCGTCCGACCCGTCTGTCCCGTCCGTCCAGAAAGTCACAAAAATTGGTTTCCGTTCTCTAACTTTAGTATGCCTTAATCAAATGTTTTAAAACTTACACGAAATGCTTATCACCACAAAACACAGATCAAGTTATAAATTGGGTAGCGTCACTGTTACCTTATATACATGAAAAAAGCTAAATTTGTCGTTTCTGTTCTCAAACTTTAGATTGCCTCAACCAAATGTTTTAACCATACAACATTAGTCAGCATTTGCATATAAGTGATCAACATTTCGGGGATGGGTTGTGGGTGGAGGGAAGGAAGGAGGTAAGGCAGGAGAATTTTTCCGCATTGAATATTTAGAACCATTAAGTGAATGAATTCTCTTTCAACTTTCAGATAAAATGAAATATAAATGAATTATCATTCTCTGCAAAAAAAAAAAAAATGTTGTATTGCTACACCACGGCACCATGTTAAGGGAGATTTGAGTGCTCACAAACATGTTTAACCCCGCCTCATTATATATGTGTCTGTCCCTGGTCAGGAACATGTAATATAGCGGCTGTCGTAAGTTGCTGCCTGACATATTTGTTTATGATTTTGTCATAAATCAGGCAATTTTTTTAATACGATATGGGTTTTGTTCATTGTGAAGTGTATAGTGACCAATAGTTGGTCAAATCTATTTCATTTGGACTTTGTTTGAAAGTCCTCTCAGTGAAAACCATTCCACGTCTCCTTTTTCAATTAATATTATTGTCTTATTTGTAAAAGGCAGATACAGCCAATATATTAGAATAAAGAACACTAATTTTCTAAAATAAAACTTCATCTCTATATAGTTAGAAATGAACAAGCTCGGTGGCTAACACTGTTTGAATTTAAAAAAATATTAACCTTAGATTAATCATTTTGGAAAGAATGAAAGAAGAATCTGCATGATACAAGGGATACAAATCCGGCTGTGGCTACGGCATAAACTATTTATATAAACTTGAGAATAAAGATGACCTTGTATGAAGTTTTTTTGGTTGTCATCTTAATATTATATACGTATTAATACAATTCACAAAAGCTAGCATCTTCGACTTGTAATTTTAAAGGATTATAATGAAATAACATTAATAAGGACAGGTTGAAATATATTTGAATCCTGATGGTGCATACTCATAAATTCTTTTGGAAAAATCCACGTAAATCTAAATGTTGATTTGATAGCGTTCATCTATTTATTTGCCCTCGTAAACAGTTTTGTTAAAATACCGAAATCGGTAAATTCTTATCGTGAAAGAATAAGTCGGGTTTTTTTACATTCATGCGTGCTTAAGTTGCACTTTTTCTTCTTATTAAGAAAAATGATTTTAATTTGAGCATCTATCTAAAGATTAGATTAATTACACACACAAAAAATAGGGCTAACTGTTGATTTTGAAACTCTATGAATTCACATTTATATTCAACCAAACAGATAGGCCGAGATCCATTCCTTTATAAGTTTCAAAACAGAGAAGGTGTGTTTGAAAACAAAAATCACGTACTGCTATATCTTTTAAGGCAAATGCAAGTCTTACTTGTATTAATTATATAATTTTAATTGGCACAATATCACATTAAAATTTACTGAGAAATATTATACATAGTAATCATGAAAATGTACTACTGTAACAATGAAAATTCGGACGAATACAGTCCTTTTCACTACCCCTCCATCTACTCCTTTAAGTTTAGACCAAACAGCCTTAGCAACACATGCAACAGTCTTTTATTATTTTTCCTGTAAATAAAAGGTTGATTGAATTTACTTTAAACTAAAAAAATACAATCTTATTTTCAATAAGAAACAAGAAAATTAATTCGAAACACAATTCATGATTTATTTCTCTTTTCAATGAAAACAAAGTATTTTCTTCACTTTTCTTTCAACAAATTATTCATTTCAGAAATTAAAAAATAAACAATAAACAATGTTGAAGACCGTACCTTGACCTATAATGGTTTACTTTTATAAATTGTGACTTGGATGGAGAGTTGTCTCATTGCCACTCATACCACATCTTCCTATATCTATTTAACCCAGCACATTCTTTACGTGTCTGTCCGAAGTCACGAGCCTGTAGTTCGGTGGTTGTCGTTGGTTCATCTCTATCTTATTTGTTGTTTTTCGTAAATTGTTATTTTTCGTTGTTGAAGGCCAAACGATAGCATATAATTGCTTACATACACTTTATTTGACCCTGGTGGATAGTTATCTTATTTGCAATCTTACAACATATCCACTGTTTATGTTAAAAAAAACACAGCACCAACAAAAGATGAATGGTCGGTTTTTTTTTTATTGAGCTTACAAAACTTCACCCTGACAACAAATAAGACAACATACAGTCGTTAGTATTATAACGATATATGAATGTATTTAGGATAATATGGTTGAAAAAAACCCTTTTGTCTTTAAAAACACAAAGTCAAATAGAGGTACGCAACGACGACTTCTGAACGAAATTAACGGCATATATTTTATAATATTTGATAAGTAGTTTATTTTGTATATTTGTAAGCCGGTTAAAGCTTTCATACAGCCAAAATATCGTCACTTGTTAAAATCTAAACAGTGATTAATTTCATCTTTAAATTACAAAATATTGCAAGACGCCGTACAGACAAAAGTTGTTATTTTGCAATTCGCCGTACAACGTCCTGCAATTCGCCGTACAATAAACAAACAATGTTTTGGTCCATATTCTTTAAAAACATCTTTATGACAACAAATTTCAGTCAATATGATGTCACACTATCATAATCTAAAAACGTGTCTGGAAAAATAATGAAAACCAGTTGAATATCTTGCCAATGGGGCGACAGAGGACAATCGACCTCGAAATTTTCAGGTACTAAGTGGCAAGCTTTGGAGTATAACACAAAATATTGTCTTAATTTTGTACTTATCGGCCTAATAATTTAAAGAATTATATATCAGAAAATCATTTCTTAAGCGGTACCCTCGTCAAATCAGTAGAAATGCTTTAAATTGAATGAATTCTTACCTTGTTTACTTTTTATTCCATTTCTCTCCGCTTCGTTAGTACCCAATTTCCGGTGGCGATGATACACAGTGGTTAAACAATTTAAGAAAAACAATATGCTCGAACAAAAATATCAGCCATTTGCAATAACTTTAAACACACAGGTAAATGAAAATAATTTTGTTGTTAGGTATACGTGTACAGTTCCAATAGAGAAAGGAAATATTTTTATTTCTATACTTTTCCCAGCCCATAAATTAAGTCATTTTTTATCTTAAAAATAAAGTTTTGGAAATTGAAATAAAATATGAAAAATAGGTCTTATTAGAGACTTATAGCACTTTATTATTAATATTATTATTACAGATTAATACATGGCCTTTTAAATATCGGCCCGAGTATCATCCCGAGAATTTAGTCGAGGGCTGACATTGGTCGAAGAATGAATTACCCGGACCGTTATGGAAAATGACATGTATTAATCTTTTTATCATCTACTACCGATAAACGAACGCATCCAGGCTGATAACCCCATAGCAGCTTGACCATGTGACGTCACATGTGGGTTGTCAGCCTGGGTGTGAATTCAGTATGCAGTGGCGGATCCAGAACTTTTTATAAGGGTTGGGGAGGGGCGCTGACTGACCTAAAGGGGGCTCCAGTCATGCTTCAGTTACATTTCCTATAATCAACCAAATTTTTCCCACAAAAGGGAGGGCCCGGGCCCCAGGACACCCCTCCTTTTGGATCCGCCTATGGTATGGCTACTTTTCTTCCGTTCGTTACACATATGCAAAACGTGACTATCATATTTATGCTAAGTATATGATAAATAATTGTCTTATGTGTCTCTGGTCTCATTAATGCTCCCAGTAAATAGAAAGAAAAAATAGGGTCAACTAAATGTATTGCTAACAAAATAAAATACTCAGTAGCTCACTAACATTTTGTTCTGAAACAAATTTAGCTCCCCTTGTAAAGCTTTTTTAATCTAGCATACAGTTTTCTGAATTTGTAAAATAGATTTAATGCCGTTCAGTAAGAAAAAAACCACGTGCATTTATTCATATTAATGAAACGGGATCAAATATTAATTAATGACATTCAGCTTAACATTTGCTAACAATAACTTTAGTAAATATAGACCAAGGGAGATAAACCTATCAGCCGTTTTGGTCTATACCGTATTTTGGGTAGTTAGTTATGAAGAAAGAGGAAATGACGTATAATTCATAATGATTGTGGCGGGACGTCTGATTTTGGATTTGTAAACACAGGCAGGAAAATTTTTACAAATCGTCAAGTGACTTGAAAAGTATACCAAAACACAGAGGATTAAAACTGCGAGCTCTTATTAAAGATTACTCTTGAATTTAAAGATTAGTTAGACAAGCCGAAGCGTTTTGCATTTAGACTTTAGTCTATATAGACTTATAGTGTAAGTTTTCTGTGCATACGGTACCTGACCACTATTTCAGATTGGGTAGACAAAACACACAAATTTGGGTTATTACATTTGTAGTTCCCAAAATGGCAAATGGGTAACCATCTCTCAGTTGAGGAAAAGAAAGAATAGCAAGAATTACCAAAAATATGAGACAGTACAACAAACCACATCAACTCACAGCATCAGCTCCACGCTCCTCCAGAAATAGACACAAAACAAAAACAACAAACCACATCAACCCACAGCATCAGCTCCACGCTCCTCCAGAAATAGACACAAAACAAAAACAACAAACCACATCAACCCACAGCATCAGCTCCACGCTCCTCCAGAAATAGACACAAAACAAAAACAACACATGGTCTAGATACAGGTTTACAATGTGTACGAGTTAAACAAGTAATATGAACACACCATGATTAAAATATCATCTAGTGCAGGCTGAGATTGAGATGGGGCGTACCCAGCATGTCCCCACCCACCCCAATAAAAAAAAAGAAAAAAGGTGTAATAACGATTAAATTACAGCCTATTTTGGGGCACAACAATTCCGAGAACTCCCCAAAACTAAATATGAACCCAAGACCAGATTGATATTACCTGATAACTCTATATTATATGGTGTAAAATTGCTTTTATTGATAGTTAAGGCTACTTGATAGTTAAGACTATAAGATGAGATATTTGTCATTTTGACTTACAGTACAACCTGTGACTTCCTCTTAGTAATGTCCACCCTCTTGTATGGTCACCATCGAATGGTGGCCATTTATTGGGTATTCAATCTTGAAATGTTGGCCATTTATTGGGGTCATAAAACATAGGTTGATGTTTTATCTAATCATTTTACCTGTTGAAATCAATCAGGGTTGAAGTTTTCAGCTTGTATGTTTCATTAAAATTTACCTGTACAGGTACCTCAGGTTTCTTCTCAAATTGACATTTCACCTTTTCTTGAAAATGTAGAATAGAATGTTGTTTTAGTCTTTGTTAATTCATATCATTTGTTGATTTTTCTGTCTTTAAATTTACATATTTTCCTTTTTTCTAATGTTTTATTTTTTATGTTATTTTTATTTTTATTTGTTTTTTGCTTCTATTCTTTAATTTCTTCTAGGAAATAATCTTGAGTAGAAATGACAAAATTCAAAGATGAGTTATTGACTAGCATTTGAAAACAAAACAGAGAATCCTTTAAATAATTATTTTTCAGTAAAAAAGTTATGGTACATGATGTACATGGTATTCAATTGTCTGTGTGTATTATTTAATGAATTATTATTAATTATAACTTATAATCATGCAAATGATATGTTTAAAGGAACCATGAAGCAAGTAATTTAACAAGCCTGTTTTTAACAAATTAAAATTATCAATATCATGAATATCAAGCCTTTTCAATAAATTTTGTTAACAAAGTTGTACAATCTATTATCATGATTATTATTCAGGAAAACTACAAATACCATTATATGGTATAGGAATAAACTATTTTTGTTTTCTTTTATATTTTTCAAATCTCAAAACTGGAGTTGTGCATGAAGAATCACTAAAGAGACTTTAATTTTCCAAATGGCTACCTAGTTATCATCAACTTTGATAAGTGCTTATCATAATGAAAATGTTCTTATCTCTGAATTAAATAAATCTTATGAAAAGAAATTATTTAAAGAAAAATTGTCTTGCTTTTTGAAACAATTGTAAACTTATCAAATATGTTATCTTCAATTTGGCTATTTTTGTCAGTTAACAGGCAAAATTTGTCTCCAGAAAAATACAGTACACTTCTATATAGATTGTGACATTTTATGGTCTATTAATTAAATCACTTTTGTTCTGTGTATTATATTGTCAAAACTGCAAGACTGGCATATGCATGATACATATTCTTGGTATACATCTGCAAAGAATATTTCACTCAACTCAGGCCTTTTAGATAAAGCTAATAATTGCAGGGACTTGAATGAATTAGATTCTTTAAAGCCCTTGATTAAAATGAATTTTAAGAACAAAATAAGAATATTTTGAAAATAAAATAAAACTTCTGATGAAAATAGTAAACTCAAATGCTTCACTTAGTAAAGAATTAGTGGTCATAATTTAGAAATAGAAAATGGTAGATAAAATTCCTATAAAGGATAGAATTGTTTGTAAAATTAACATAACAACTTAGAGATAATCTATTTGAAAATTATTTTCCTTCTCATAATAATGTCTCTGACCAGTTTGTGAATAAAATCTTGAATCTTATGAATAAAATCTTAACCAAAACAAAAAGTAAAAGAAATGCTAAACCTTTATAACATGGAACATGTTTAAAATATTGGCTCCTTTATAAAAAAAGTCATTAGAACTGAGGGCAGAAACCTAATAATTTTTTCCATGTGTTTTGATTTTTATAGAATTGTTACTTCTTTTAAAATTATAATGTTTGTTTTTGGTTTTTTTGTCAGAAACTTGATTAAATTGTAATATGTTTATATGACAATAAAAATATTATCAAATTTTTCTGTAATGAATATTTTGAATATACATGTATTTATTCAATAGAGATATAATGAATTGCCTAAATTTTATTTAGAATAAGTCCTAAAGCTAATCTTAAAATTTGTTAAACAATGTTAAATGCAGTTAGTATAAACAATTTTGATTTTAGATAATTGATTTGAGAAACACCTTTTCGATGAAAAAGACCGGCTAGTGAAAGTTTGCATTATATTAGAAGATGATATTCATTTATTATTCACTTGCCTAAATATACATGTAAAAATAACTTAAATTGATAGAATTATTTAAAAGGTATAACATCAAAACAAACAGTCATGAGAAAATGTTTACAAAAGTTAGTAAGCTATATGTTCAACTAGTTTTATTATTTCATTTTATTTTAGAATTTTCTTGTCATAATAACAGTTATTAAATTTGACATACACATATATTTTACCTGAGACACTTTACCTGTAAGTTATATAATTTTAACACTTCAATGCAGTCATGATTTCCTTTATACTTGACTAGTTCTGGATTAATACCTTGTGTATTAATTAAGCAACAGGAGGTATAATGATGGACATTTAGGGCCATCATGGTGACCATATTTTTATGGCCACCATTAGTAAGATAATGTCACAGGTAGTACTGTAATATGAATACAATTTAACTTCAGGAATTCGATTTGTGTGTCTTGTATGCAAGTTCCTTGTACAACAATTATAGACTTTATTATCTATCTACATAGTATATTCCTTCGAAATGTTGAAAAATTAAAAAGAACCCCCAAAAATATATTGCCTTAATTATCAAGTCATTGCCCTTAGACAGAAAAAATATGTGGATCAGCAGGGTACATGGTATCACTGTTCTTTTATTATATCTATTTTATTCATTATTATATACTAGATACTAGAATGGGTTCTTTTGAATTTATAATCAATAAAGTCCTTGTGATGAACATTAAAGGACTCTTTTATCTGTTTGTAAGGTAGATGTTTTTGGCCACTAGATTTTCAACTGGTTATTATATGAATCCTTGTTTATATTTTTATTCTGTTGTCTTTGTTTAGAAAAATTGACTTAAAATTCAATATTCCTATATTATTTTTGCTCATTACTAGAACAAAAAGACGTGTATATATAATATCTTTGTCCGTTTGAACAGGATCTTAATCAGCCTATACCTTCAATTTGGCAATGCAACAATCTCGTCAACAAGCTTCAGCACAAGCTGAAGAAACTGAAGAAACATTTGGACCATTACCTTTAAAGCAATTAGAGGTTTGTAGTTTTTTGTAAATAATCATATTTGTGAAGGTTAATATTTGGGCAAGTGAGGCAACACATTTTAACCTACACAGTGTACATTGTACATGTATCCTGATAACATTTTTTTTTTTTATACAGAACTTACAAGAATATGTACTGATAGTTTGGACAATCAGGGCAAGCAGCGACCAAGAATAAAAAAATGAGCGAGTGCTGATATTAAATTTCAATTAGATTGGGCAAAATCTGACATATTTTAAATTAATACTATTTGCATTGTTGTTTTAAAGTTTCTGATGATAGTACATAATTCAACATCCTTTGAAAAATATTAAGAATTGTAGATGCATGCTGTGAATATAAAATTTTCAGTCTGAGTATTTTTGAATTATAAATCTCAAACCCAGGTCTTGCAGCTTTTGCAGACTGTCCTTCTGTCTTAAACACTTTAAGTTTATAATTGAATGGATATTTTGCAAGTTTTAAGCTATGGAAAGCAAGTGACTTTGCAGAATTTTACTCAAGAAGTGCCACTGTGCTTTATGTATATACATGTATGAGCTGTATAACACTTTTGTATGACTTGATACTAATATGAATTTCTTTAATTAATTTCATGGTTTACCTATTTTCATGCATGTCTCATATCTTCTTGCTGTATAATGAATACATTTAAAATGAAACCAAGGATTCAACTACCAATTGATACAATTTTAGCTTACCTGGCTGCCCTAAAACAACCAGTGTGAGCCATTGCCATCACTTTGCAAATTGTACAATAAATGTAACCTGTATGGATGCATCTATTTACACTTTACAGATGTTTTTCTTTATTCATCCATGAAATTTCAATGAACAGACATCAAGTTAAAAGTAATACCAATCTATTGATTCAATATGTAACCAGTTTGGATGTGCATATACATATATATTTGTATTTGAAAAACAGGCAAATGGTATTGGTGCCTCAGATATAAAGAAACTTGAAGAAGCTGGTTACTTCACAGTAGAGGCAGTGGCATATGCACCAAAGAAAAGTCTCTTAGTTATCAAAGGAATCAGTGAAGCAAAAGCTGATAAGATATTGGTGGGTTTTTACTTGATTAAATATTTGAAATTTGTTGTGATGAGAGTTATTGTTTGGTCTCTGAAATTGCAACACTACATCAATCCTTACAAATTATGTTAAATTTATTGAAACATTTTGTTGATAAAAAAGATAATATTGTCTAGTCATTTTGGGGCAAAATTGTGGTCAGTCCAAAACAGAGACTGTGATGTCCTCAAAGAAGTTGTTGCCAGAAAATAACCAGCATCTATTTTTGTTCCAAGTTCCAAAATATTTATGCCAATACCATCTTCTCAGCCATCCATCATGTTTTATTATTCTTTTATTTGAATTCGGTTTTGTTTTTGACTATGGTTATGAGATAGCAAGCTTAAGAAGTTAGGCGCCTGTAATTCAGTGGATTTGTCATTTCGGGGCCTTTAATAGCTTACTGTGCAGTAAGGGTTTTGCTCATTGTTGAAGGCCGTACACTGTGTACAGTGAACTTTAGTTGTTACCTTCTATGTCATTTGGTCTCTGGTGGAAAGTTGTCTCATTGGTAATCATACCACATCTTCTTATTTTTATATTAAGAAAACAACTTTGCTTGTTTGTATTGAATCAGGAAGTGATACCTTTTGACCTGAAGGAAATTCAAAACATCAAGTATTAAGTAAATTTTAAAAAGTAATTAAATATTATGTAGATTTTTCTAATGATTTGTCTACATTATAACTGTAAGATAAGAATATGACACTATCACTTGAATGAGTTGAAATTAAATTTTTTATAAGAAAATATATTTATAAAAATTGAAATAAACCTTATGTTCTGAAGTCTAGCTGAATCACTGAGACAGAGAATGTGTGATTCAGTTTCATAAATATTATCAATCCCTTTAGTACAGGTCTTAAGAAACATTGTTGAAATGCACACATAGTATGGTGATACTGTTAAGTGTTAGTTTTACCACTTTTTAAAATGAACTTAATACACATAGTTCTGAAGTTTCTTCAAGTTAAAAGGTATTGATCACTTCTGGTATCTTAGATGTTAACAAGGGGTGTGGAAATGCTATGCCTGACTCACTGACTCGTACATTTGACCGACTGGGCTAGCAATTTTTTGCGTCTTTGTTGCCCATGGACAAGTAAAAAAATGTTGCTTTACAATGTTAATTTATATTCTCATAGAAAAGTCCTCAATGTTTATTCATCAAAGTAGAAAAAATATCAAATAACAAGACCAAATCAACATGTTTAAGTAAAACAAGATCAATGATCAAGAAAAGGAAAGATCGATTATCAAACAACAAAAAATAAATATGTGGATACCGGGTTTCATTAATATTCTGCGATTTTTTTCCCCATTGATACTGGATCGACGATCCGGTTACAGCAACAATACACCAGAAATGGTCATTATTAATTTCTAGCTCTGATTTCTCAAGAATGAAAACTAAATGATCGGTCGATTTAAATAAGCTTCTTTAGATAGGTCGTCTCTCTGAAGTTGACCAATGGAGAAGAGGCACTGCATAAGAAATAAAATTGTTAAGTCAAGAACATGGTTTTGACAAGAAATGGAAATCAGAAGAAGCAAAGGACAAATATTATGAAAATAAACGGAATTAAAGGATTTTAAAATTCTATAATGTTTTGCTTTCTCTTACTTATCATAAAAAATCTCAAATTCAATAATTTATCAATTATTTGGTTTTCATTAACTTGGAAAACTTTGCACAGGCTCACAGTGAAGAAAATATAAGTCATGAAATAATCTCCAAGATTCATGTATGCTAGCATCGAAAAACATTGTAAATTAGTTTAAAGTTGTTTTTTGGTTGGTTTCCATCTCTTTGATGCATACTCTACATATCTTTTTAACATTCTAACATACAAACAAAGACCATTAATACCATTTTCATTGTGTTTCAAAACGGTTTTAGAAACATACACATTTGTAAATAGTAAAATACATCTTTATTCCAAAATTTATTAAGAAATCAGGGGAAGTAACTTTTCTTCCAGACAAGTAAATACAATTTCACTTGCCCGTGCTCTCAACAACAAAAATGTTCTCACCCCTGTTAACTATAATTTTCAAATTCCTTCAGGACAAATAGAAAGAACGATGAGCAAATTCCTATTATTGGTTTCCAGCTGAATTAATGAGTCTACCAAATGCATTAACTTTATTTTGTTCTGATTATGTTATATGAGTATTTTCTATTGGCTATGATACAAATCACAAAATAACAGTTACAACTGATGGAAATGAACTTTTTTTTAAGGCAGAGGCTGCTAAACTGGTACCTATGGGTTTTACAACAGCAACAGAATTTCATCAGAAAAGATCAGAAATTATTCAAATCACAACTGGTTCTAAAGAATTGGATAAACTATTGCAAGGTAAATTAACAATTATAATATCATACAAGTTTTTGCATTGATATAACTCCAGCTTACTCTGATTAAAAAGTGACTTTTCTTCTGTATTTGTTATATATAATGATTGTACCCGATTCTGACAGGAGTCACACTTGACCTTGACCTCTTCATGATCTAGTGATCAACTTTTTCCCGTTGGCTCAGTTTCTGTGACAGTTATTATGTCTAGTAGGCATACTATATATAAGACTTGTCTAACGTGGACCTCATTTTCTTGGTTCAATTATCAGTGTTAACATCAATTTCTTGGTTATTATGAACAATGGATCAACTTTGTTTATAACATCATTGTATGTTTTGCATGTCCATATGAAAGGAGTTTGACCTTGACATTATTTTCTTGGGTCTGTAACTAGTATAAAGTTTTTTCAGATCTAGTCAATTCCTAGGTTATTATAAGGTTTATGCCAACTATATTTGGTCTTTAGAGTAATACATGTCAGCTCACACCACTTGAGACTTCATCATCTTTCTGAAGGGCAGAAATGGTAAGGATCTATAAAGAAGTGCTTGCTCACTCTTGATGCTTCTTAGGTAAAATTTTGGTTTTCTTGATAAATACGGTATACCTATATCTCAAAAACTATCAAACTCAGTTAAGATATAAAATTAATTAAGCAGGGAAACATTTCAGCCTCTGCACTCTTGTTTTGGTTGAAATTCATATATTTCTGGCTTTTATGTGAATAAGTTGAGAATTAATATATATTTACCTTTTTCATCCTAGAAATGATAAAATTATATAATTTCAAAGTAGCTGAAACTAAATCAAGAAGGGATTGTACAATGTATAAAGTGCTAAAAATTTACAAATGTTACAGGAAAAAAGTTATTTTGCTTTGCTAGGTGGCATAGAGACTGGGTCAATTACAGAAATATTTGGAGAGTTTAGAACAGGTAAAACACAGCTGACCCACACATTGGCAGTTACCTGTCAGGTAAGGATATTATAAGAAAAAATATGTGGTGTATAAGCCTGAAATTTTTCTAATAAATGCCTGTATGAAATCAGTCATATTGAGTCATTTTACATTTGTTTTGCCTTTTCAATGATCTTTGGAGGTTTTTTGCTAGTGATCAGTGATCTGGAAAGATTTTTCTCTATGGGCCCAGGGCACCCCAAAAATAAAATCAATGGGCCATTTTAGAATTAATGGGCCATGTTGTCAAATGAGTGTGCCATTTAAGTTTATAACAAAAATAAAAAGTGTATGTTTTAACAAATAGGTACTAACCTGTATGATTTTAATTGATATCATGGATATTGTTCCTGTACTTTTGAAGTTTCAGTGAATAAAAGTTAATTTAGTTCTGACATGGTGATTTATGTTACAAAAGAATGACATCGTATCAGTGTCTAGAATATCTAGATCAGGGCGGTTTCGAGAACTGGCAATCCCTGAAACCCGATCCTGCACCTAAACACATACTCTCCGTGCCGTGAGAAATTACCATGAGAAATGGTGTACCATAAGAGGAAATGATTAGCCCAGAGAGACAAGTTGTGTCAATTTTGACCTTAGGATCAGTATCAAGTCATGAAATGTAACACCACTCAGAAATTAAACTTTTATGACTTATAATAAAAACTAGAGAACTGAGTTACTAGAACTATGACAATGGCAGACTAAAAGAAGCTGATCTATATTTTGTGGCACAAAATTGAAGAAAGAAGAAATGAATCTTAATACATTAAAGAAAACTGGAACAATTATATTCCAATTTAGTTGAAATGATTTTTGGCAAGATTCGCAGTACATTTTGCTGCCATCATACAGAAACCAGGGCCATAACTTCTCCCAAACCGGCTATATTTAAGAGAACCTTTATTTACAATGTTCATACTGGTAACTTCGCCATGTTCATGTTCATGTTCCTTTGACATTAAATTTGGGTCTTCGTCGATTGCCATACTTTATTCCCGACGTTCCGTATTAGAGGACGTTTCAGGCATTTGCTATGCATTTCTTGTATCATTATCATTTTATCAAGACTAATAAAAGAGAGTAACGTTTTTGATAAGACACAACAACAATTCGCTGAAAGGCATGTTTACAAAATTTACAAACGAACCAAAAGTTGACAAGGACATTTAAGCGCCTTTTATGGCCTTTCATATTAAAAAGGCCTTTGGGTTTCTCAATCGAATTTAAGTCTACTTTAAAGATTATAATTTAAAAAAAATTCTCGTCTGTACTAGCCAACTTTCACAAAATTTAAGTTGTTTACTTTGAAAATTTAGATCATGGATGATGGCTAATTACGTTTTTATGGTAATCAGATATACCGCACCTTGCTATCCTTAACATGAAGGAAAACACCGGAGACGGCCCAAAAATATAAAGGTGGTGCTCCTGTTATTGGAGAGAACATAACACAGTTTTGTACACAAATATGGCGACACGAAACAGAATTGGAAATTTATTTAACTATATATAAACCTTTAGATACGAATCGAAAATATCGTGCGCCACACTGGCGCTGACATTTGCCACTCTATGCGCCATTTCTGGTCAAAATGCGCAATTTGCGCATGGCGCACGGCCTTCCGATCACTGAGTGATTTTGAACATCAGAATTTTTAAGTACTGAAGAGTAGTATATTTGTCATTTTCTATTTTTGTCTCAGGGAATACTATCCTACTATTTCTGAAGGTAGAAGACTTGGATGCTTCATGCCTTGTATGCAGATACTTTGGCACGTGGTAGGTGTGCTCGACTCCAATCTTAATTGACTAGGATTGTCAGTTTTCCTACCGAAGATTGTGGTTCTCTCTAGGCACTCCGGCTTCCTCCACCAATAAACATTGACCGCCACGAAATAGCACAATTGTGTTGAAAGTGGCATTAAACACCAATTAATCAATCAATCAGTCATGGTTCAGCAACTGCTTGAAAAATGAGTAATAGGATAACTATATTTGGTATACTGGTTCCTTGCAAAGTCTACATGTCAGACAGGGTTCACCTGGCCTAAACCTCATTTCATGGATCAGTGATCAACCTGAAAGTTATGTGATTAGGCCCGTTTCTAAACTGGTACCTATGGGTTTTACAACAGCAACAGAATTTCATCAGAAAAGATCAGAAATTATTCAAATCACAACTGGTTCTAAAGAATTGGATAAACTATTGCAAGGTAAATTAACAATTATAATATCATACAAGTTTTTGCATTGATATAACTCCAGCTTACTCTGATTAAAAAGTGACTTTTCTTCTGTATTTGTTATATATAATGATTGTACCCGATTCTGACAGGAGTCACACTTGACCTTGACCTCTTCATGATCTAGTGATCAACTTTTTCCCCTTGGCTCAGTTTCTGTGACAGTTACTATGTCTAGTAGGCATACTATATAAAAGACTTGTTTAACTTGGACCTCATTTTCTTGGTTTAATTATCAGTGTTAACATCAATTTCTTGGTTATTATGAACAATGGATCAACTTTGTTTATAGCATCATTGTATGTTTTGCATGTCCATATGAAAGGAGTTTGACCTTGACATTATTTTCTTGGGTCTGTAACTAGTATAAAGTTTTTTCAGATCTAGTCAATTCCTAGGTTATTATAAGGTTTATGCCAACTATATTTGGTCTTTAGAGTAATACATGTCAGCTCACACCACTTGAACCATGAGAAGAGACTTCATCATCTTTCTGAAGGGCAGAAATGGTAAGGATCTATAAAGAAGTGCTTGCTCACTCTTGATGCTTCTTAGGTCAAATTTTGGTTTCTTGATAAATACGGTATACCTTTATCTCAAAAACTATCAAACTCAGTTAAGATATAAAATTTATTAAGCAGGGGAAACATTTCAGCCTCTGCACTCTTGTTTTGGTTGAAATTCATATATTTCTGGCTTTTATGTGAATAAGTTGAGAATTAATATATATTTACCTTTTTCATCCTAAAAATGATAAAATTATATAATTTCAAAGTAGCTGAAACTAAATCAAGAAGGGATTGTACAATGTATAAAGTGCTAAAAATTTACAAATGTTACAGGAAAAAAGTTATTTTGCTTTGCTAGGTGGCATAGAGACTGGGTCAATTACAGAAATATTTGGAGAATTTAGAACAGGTAAAACACAGCTGACCCACACATTGGCAGTTACCTGTCAGGTAAGGATATTATAAGAAAAATTATGTAGTGTATAAGCCTGAAATTTTTACTAATAAATGCCTGTATGAAATCAGTCATATTGAGTCATTTTACATCTGTTTTGCCTTTTCAATGATCTTTGGAGGTTTTTTGCTAGTGATCAGTGATCTGGAAAGATTTTTTCTATGGGCCCAGGGCACCCCAAAAATAAAATCAATGGGCCATTTTAGAATTAATGGGCCATGTTGTCAAATGAGTGTGCCATTTAAGTTTATAACAAAAATAAAAAGTGTATGTTTTAACAAATAGGTACTAACCTGTATGATTTTAATTGATATCATGGATATTGTTCCTGTACTTTTGAAGTTTCAGTGAATAAAAGTTAATTTAGTTCTGACATGGTGATTTATGTTACAAAAGAATGACATCGTATCAGTGTCCAGATACTATAAGCAGTACATCAATTATATTTGGTATATGGAATGATTGTAAGCTGTTCATGTCAGTCTGCAGGGAAAAAATTAACGGTCGCCCAGTCGCCACTGGCAAACAGAAATTGACCTGGGCGATCTTTTTATTCAGTTGTGGTAGCCCAGGTGGCGAATTGAAAAAAGTACTTGACTAACGGAAATCTGCAGTTTACCGTGGCTCCAAGTGCCGGCTACTTCACTGACAAAAATATAAATTCAAAAAGAAAAAAAATCTTTTAAAATGTTTACAGGCAAGTGTCGAGAGTCGTATTGTCGCAAAGTCGCAGTCGCGATAAACAAGGATGTAAAATCAGTGTTTACCTTTGACTAAATATAGTTAACGTGAATTCAGGTCACTGATTGGTCGTCTATTTAAAGTCGGAAAGTATCGTATGTGTGCGAGGATAACAAGAGAGACGTTCCGATGGTCATTAACAATATGAAGCGATCAAATACCCTGTTCGGTATTGGCTTCAAGAAAGCGAAGAAAGTCAGAGAAGATGACAATAGCATGTTATGAAATAATATCATTAAACCGTCTATAGTTTTGTTGCTTTGTTCTTCAATATGTACAAGATAATATTAGTAATAATGATAATAATAATATTATTCAACAAATAGTGTTGAAATAGTTTGAAATATTAATTGTTTTGATGTTCTTTAAGATACTACTACAGTTTAGCAGTGCCAAAATATAGTTCAATGGTTCGTTCTTAAGAACTTTGGCTGAAAAAATTGTTCACTTCTATGTATTTAACCACACCTACCCTTAATTTATTACTGTCTATATACTATGAACAAGGATGAAGTGATTCCCATTACCAAATTTGTTTTGGGTGAAAATTTAAAACTTGGGATGCATTTGAATCGAAACTAAATCATATCAAGACTCAAATTTTATTTATAACATGCAGTAAATTGATACACCAAAAGCAAAGTTTGCTAACAGTGAACTAAAATACTGTGAACTGTAAATATCAAATAAAAGTTTTCAAGTTTTATTTTAATACATATTACTTGTCCCATAGTAAATTGCAGTGCATTAATGTAATAAACAATCAATGTAACCGTGAACATAAATATTATTGTTACATTCAGAATAATCGGTTCCTTACCCAACCCTGCATTCTGGCAATTAGTCTCCAATGTAACAATAATTTTATATTATCGTTACATTTCCATGTAACAGTAGTTAGTGTTAAAAAAAAATTCTATATACCTTACATATTAAGGTATATAGGAATTTTTTTCTGAGACAAGTGCCTGTGTACACAGGGCATGAATTAAGATTCCCATTTTGTAAATGATTTTTTTATTAAATTTGATTGAAGTCAACAACAAAAATAAGACAAAATTTATTTTTCCCAAGCATCTAAATCACCTCCAGGTATGCTCAGAATGCAGGATTTTGAGTCTAAAATTTCAAAATTTTCTTGGGGGAGGCATGCCCCAAACCCCTAGTAGCAAGTTCAATCCAGCTCATGGGCTTCACTGGTGATAGTGAAGCAAAGTGGGCTACTAACTTTTGTCTGGGCTAACTGATTTTCAAGTCTAGTAGCCCAGCTGGCTACTGGCCTTATAGAGTTAATTTTGACCCCTGGTCTGGTAGGTTTCACCTAACTTTACCTCATTTTCTGGTTCATTGGTCAATGTAAAGTTTTTGTGTTTTGGTCGTTTTTCAAGTACCATGTGCAAAGGTCAGCTATATATGGTGTATCGAATGATTGTTAAGGTGTACATGCCAAGTTGGTAGGTTTCATCTGACCTTGACCTCATTTTCATGGTTCATATGGTCAAAGATAAGTTTTTGTATTTTGGTCTGTTTTCAAGCACAATAAGCAAGAGGTCAACTATGTTAGGTGTATGGAATAATTACCGTAATCAGCCTTGTATAGTTTTGCACTGGTACATAGTCCGCATCCCCTTCTGGCCACGTAGAATCCAGGTAAAAAAACATTTTGTAACTGGTCGAAAACGCTTTCTTGAAACTCTGGTTTATTTATCAAAATCATATGTGATTGATTGCGATATTTTCCTGGAAAACCTGTTTTCCATCATCAAGAAGAGTTAAAAATGCTTTTAAATGATTCTAGAACACTTCACGAGTGTAAAATAAGTAAAATCACAAAAAACAATTGAGAAAGTTGTAACGGAGTAAGAATAGCATGTGTAAATCGATAATAAGTGCGGTGATGGTATGAGGAAAATCCATACTTAATAGAGAACATTAGAATACGACTTGAAAGAAAACAGTTCCATCCTTTAGAAAAATGCTGTTAAACATATCCATCATAATAATGTTTGAAAGATCTCAGCTAAAACAAAACACATGGGTCAGTATGAATCACCAAACGGACAGATAACCGATTACATTTGTAGTTTATACATCGTTATGCATAAGCTGGTTTCAGCTGACTTATACACTTTTTCATTCTGTTAAATACAAAGTTTCAGTTTATGTTATGCAAAATAATGGTGTGAAAACAAACTAGAAATTTGTAATGAAGCATTTAATTTTCAAAATTACCGTCAAATAAAAGAAAGTATAATATACAATGTTGTTAAGAATCTGTAAAACAATACCTTTTGAAGTTCCTTTTCAAAGCCTACTTGGTGTCCAGAGAATGAAGGTCAAAACGAAAGTAGAATATTGTCGACCACAAATAAATAACATTAGTTCAAAATGATTTTAGTTTCCTACTTACTGAACAGTTTACAAAAAGAGAAAATCAGAGGCTATATCAATTTTATGACAATGCTTTTGAAATACGTGTACAAGTCTTTTGAGAAAAGGGGGTCATTTGTTTACAAATGTAATGTAGTAACGCAAAATAAATCGACCAAGATATTTAATAAAATAGATTATTATAGAAATAAAATTAAATATTTCATCTATCATCTACATGTATTCAAGATCAGAGAATTCTTTAGTTGTCTAATAAAAAGATATGTAAAAAAACTGGTACACAGGCACAGGCACTTGTCTCAGAAAAAAAAGGCACTGACTACCGTTACATGGAAATCTATCAATAATAAAATAATTATTGTTACATTGGAGACTAATTGCGGAATACAAGGTTGGGTAAGGAACCGATTAATTACGAATGTAACAATAATATTTGTGTCTCACGGTTACATTGCGTTATTGTTATATTTTAAGACTGCAATCTACGCTAGATTTATTTAACTTAAACCGTCTATAGTTTTGTTGCTTTGTTCTTCAATATGTACAAGATAATATTAGTAATAATGATAATAATAATAATATTATTCAACAAATAGTGTTGAAATAGTTTGAAATATTAATTGTTTTGATGTTCTTTAAGATACTACTACAGTTTAGCAGTGCCAAAATATAGTTCAATGGTTCGTTCTTAAGAACTTTGGCTGAGAAAATTGTTCACTTCTATGTATTTAACTGCACACCTACCCTTAATTTATTACTGTCTATATACTATGAACAAGGATGAAGTGATTCCCATTACCAAATTTGTTTTGGGTGAAAAATTTAAAACTTGGGATGCATTTGAATCGAAACTAAATCATATCAAGACTCAAATTTTATTTATAAATACGCAGTAAATTGATACACCAAAAGCAAAGTTTGCTAACAGTGAACTAAAATACTGTGAACTGTAAATATCAAATAAAAGTTTTCAAGTTTTATTTTAATACATATTACTTGTCCCATAGTAAATTGCAGTGCATTAATGTAACAATAACGCAATGTAACCGTAGACATAAATATTATTGTTACATTCGTAATTAATCGGTTCCTTACCCAACCCTGCATTCTGGCAATTAGTCTCCAATGTAACAATAATTTTATATTATTGTTACATTTCCATGTAACTGTAGTTAGTGTTAAAAAAAAAATTCCTATATACCTTACATATTAAGGTATATAGGAATTTTTTTTCTGAGACAAGTGCCTGTGTACACAGGGCATGAATTAAGATTCCCATTTTGTAAATGATTTTTTTTTATTAAATTTGATTGAAGTCAACAACAAAAATAAGACAAAATTTACTTTTTCCCAAGCATCTAAATCACCTCCAGGTATGCTCAGAATGCAGGATTTTGAGTCTAAAATTTCAAAATTTTCTTGGGGGAGGGGCATGCCCCCAAACCCCCCTAGCAAGTTCAGCCCGCTTCGGGCTTCACCGGTGATAGTGAAGCAAAGTGGGCTACTAACTTTTTGTCTGGGCTAACTGATTTTCAAGTCTAGTAGCCCAGCTGGCTACTGGCCTTATAGAGTTAATTTTGACCCTGGTCTGGTAGGTTTCACCTGACCTTCACCTCATTTTCTGGTTCATTGGTCAATGTAAAGTTTTTGTGTTTTGGTCGGTTTTTTCAAGTACTATGAGCAAAAGGTCAGCTATATATGGTGTATCGATTGATTGTTAAGGTGTACATGTCAAGCTGGCAGGTTTCATCTGACCTTAACCTCATTTTCATGGTTCATAGGTCAAAGATAAGTTTTTGTATTTTGGTCTGTTTTTCAAGTACAATAAGCAAGAGGTCAACTTTGTTAGGTGTATGGAATAATTACTGTAATCAGCCTTGTATAGTTTGCACTGGTATATAGTCCGCACCCCCTTCTGGCCACGAGAATTCAGGTAAAAAAAAACTTTTTGTAACTGGTTGAAAACGTTTCTTGAAACTCTGGTTTATATATCAAATCATATGTGATTGTTTGCGATATTTTCCTGGAAAAACCTGTTTTCCATCATCAAGAAGAAGTTAAAAATGCTTTTAAATGATTCTAGAACACTTCACTAGTGTAAAATAAGTAAAAATCACAAAAAAACAATTGAGAAAGTTGTAACTGGAAGTAAGAATAGCATGTGTAAATCGATAACAAGTACGGTGATGGTATGAGGAAAATCCATACTTAATAGATAACATTAGAATACGACTTTGAAAGAAAAACAGTTCCATCCTTTAGAAAAATGCCGTTAAACATATCCATCATAATAATGTTTGAAAGATCTCAAGCTAAAACAAAACACATGGGTCAGTATGAATCACCAAAATGGAACGAATAACCGATTACATTTGTAGTTTATACATCGTTATGCATAAGCTGGTTCCCGGCTGACTTATACACTTTTTCATTCCGTTAAATACAAGCGGTTTCCAGTTTATGTTATGCAAAATAATGGTGTGAAAAAAAAATAGAAATTTGTAATGAAGCATTTAATTTTGAAATTACCGTAGGAACTCGAGTATAAGTCGGAAGTAAAATTCAGATTCCAGAGAGGGGTACCGACTTAAAAGTGCGATCCAGTGACTAGAGGAAAATCCAAGCCCGAGAAATGCGGTCAGATTTAGTTAACCTCTACAAAATCATTGATGCATTACGTAAAAAAACACATTGCTAAATCAAACTGAACAAAACAAGAAATGAGTACATCTTTTTTATAAGACCATTATAAATTATCATGATGAACAGTAATTAGATTTAAACAAACAAACATCCATTCATGAAGGGATGACAAAATGAATATAATTCCTGGATTTTGCATTGATTTTACCGGCGGTCAGTAACTGTCTGCTGAAAAAAAAATATACCCAAATTTTGACCGACTAATACGAGGGTCAAGACTGAATCCTTAGATTTTGAAGCTGAACAGGGCATCGGACTTATAGTTGGATCCACTTTTACTCGAGTACCAACAGTAATCACTTTATAATGGATTTTGAATTAAAATTGTACATTAATATGGGTTAGGTAAAAATTAGATTTTTCAATAACAAACATGGCGGAACAGGAAAAAAAACTTGTGAAATCAAGCTTTTCTCTTATTTCTTGCTTATCGTACTCTATAATCCGCACTCTAGCCTGGCAGCTTTAATTTTGGAGAATAAAACCGCAGATTAAACAAGCCTGAATTCGGTATAAGATGTACATGTCTGTCTGACATCATTTATCTGACTTTGACCTCATTGTCATGGATCTTTTTAAATGTTAATTTTATGAGATACTTGTAGTAAAACCTTTATATTTAATTAGATACAAGAAGATGTGGTATGAGTGTCAATGAGACAACTCTCCATCCAAGTCACAATTTGTAAAAGTAAACCATTATAGGTCAAAGTATGGCCTTAAAGATGGAACCTTGGCTCACACCAATTAGCAAACTATAAAGGGCCCAAAAATGACTAGTGTAAAACCATTCAAACAGGAAAACCAACGGTCTAATCTATATAGAAAACGAGAAACGAGAAACACTTATGAACCACATCAACAAACGACAACCACTGAACATCAGGTTCCTGACTTTAAACATAAAATCAATGGCCAGTAAAGCAGGCGCCACATTTCAGCGTGTGTACTCTTGTTAAAATATGAGATGCTTTATGTTGAGATGATAATTAGAGAAGTTTATTAAGACATTTTCTGTTATCGTTTGAATCTCATTCTCTACATGTATATCAGATATTTGAGTTCTATTTACAATTGATATGCATCTAATAAGAAGCTATATTATGAAACACAATATTTGACTTTTGAAATATTTCTTACACAATACCAATTGTAAATAGTTGCTTAGATTAGGCAGACTTTTTTGAAACGCTATAATTGTTATATGTGCTTCATTTTCATTGCAGCTTCCTATTGATATGGGTGGAGGTGAAGGAAAAGCCTTGTACATAGACTCTGAGGGAACTTTTAGACCAGAAAGATTGTTAGCTGTTGCTGAAAGGTAAAGTATTAACCTCTAGAGGTGAAAAGCCTCTTTTTATGCTTCACCTACAATAGTTTAGGGAATTGTGCTATCTGGTCTTTCTATCTAATAGTTTCCATTTCAGGCTAAAGTTTTGGGTTATATTAGTTTTCTGTGAACTTGTGTTTACATGAAATTAAAACGTAATACACATGTTCATTATTACTTTAGAACTTTTTTGAATTAGAGTTTTGACCAAGATTTCGCAGCTTACGGAACATGGAAATGTGATAGTTTAAGTGTCCTGTAAACACATATTCTTATTTTGTCGTTTATTTTATGCTTTGAGAAGGAAATGATTAAAATGTTTATGCCAGCCATCCTGGTAACATGACTTTTTAATGCCTTGTAAAGAATTTATCAAATTTCTTCCTCTCATGGATTTATAGATACATTGTAAGGCCCTTGAATGGATTTACACTTATTTATACTTAACTTTTAACTGGAATGTTTTAAAGAACTGTGTGGTTTATTTAATGGAAGGTAAACAATTCAATTGAACTAAATTTTATGCTTCAGTGAAGAGTAAATGCTGTGTATAAGGAAGGATTTCTCCTGGAGATATTGACACATAGTAAACTTAGATATGCTCTCTCAAAATATGCAAAGAAAACTATACCTGCATGACCTACTTTTTAAGATATTTTAGTTTGATTTTGGCATGTTTGAAGTAAAACACAAAATATCATGTTTTAATACTTTTGCCAAAATAATTCAACTTTCAAACTAAAGATATATGTGCACTCTTTTTCCCCTAGTTTACAGGCCTACATGTAATACCAAAATTAAGGTCAAATGCAAATAAAAATGTTTAGAAATCTTTCAATTATTTGTGAGAAAAATGCATCCTAAATTTTCTTGCCACTGCATATGCATAAAAAAATCTACCAATGCTTTTTTCATAAAATTTTAATTTTACATTTTAAAAAAAAATACACCATTAATTGTCAAAGGAAAAAAAATGGGGTTAATGTTCTTTTTTTGCAAGAAATACCTGTAAGACTGTGTTCAGTCATTCCCTCTGCACATCAAAATGTTATTACAATAATTATCATTCATAAATTTGAACTTATTGATGATAGAAAAGTAACCAGTCTTATTTGCCTTAAACTTTTAAGCCCAAGAAGTAGATTTCTGCCAGTTATATTGATATCATGTTGTTTTTCTTCGCAATTGGTTTCAGATAATTCAAGCAATTAGATTAAGTTAGTTGGATATTTATAATTATCAACTTGGCAAAAACAAAGTGTTAGATTTGTCTTCATTTTTACTCCCCCTGCTACTGAATAGTATGCCCTTAAATGGATGCTTTTACATGCATACATATTTAGTAAATAGATATTTTAAACAAGAAATAAAATTAGATAAATATTGTACTTTTAGGTATGGTTTATCTGGAAGTGATGTATTAGACAATGTAGCTTATGCCAGAGCCTACAATAGTGATCATCAGACCCAGCTGTTGGTACAGGCTGCTGCAATGATGTCAGAATCTAGGTAAAGTTTTATATAAAAAGCATGGCTACCTAACGGCACACTCAAATCAAACTAAACTTTTTTCTCTTGGCTTCCTTAAGCTACGTATGATTAGTTGACAGTTCACTTTTAAATTTCCTGTGTTTACCTGAACAATTTCAATCGTTCCACTTGTCTGAGGACAATATTTTTACCTGATGGACCAGTTCAATGAAAGAACAAAATGGTGTACTTGACAACTGTTACAGTGCCTATTATTGTCCAATAATGTTCATATTTCATTTCAATTTTGATGATGCTACAGTTGTGCTTTAAAGAAGGCAAATTTAATGTTTTATCAACAAATTGCAGATAATAACAGTTTTAAAATTTTACTTGTAGATCTTGTTCACATTTATTTGATAATTTCCAATATGTATATATAATTACAGGTATGCTTTGTTGATAGTAGACAGTGCTACCTCTCTATACAGAACAGATTATTCAGGTCGAGGAGAATTATCAGCTAGACAAATGCATTTAGCCAGATTTCTGAGAATGTTGTTGAGATTAGCTGATGAAGTAAGTGTAGTTGCTGTAGATAAAGATTTATCTACCAGTAAATTGACAGATAACATGTCTGACATTCAGTCAAACTGTCTGCAAATTCATGTCTGATGCAAAATTATCTGCCCAGTCCAAAATAAAATGTGAAAATGGATATAATATTGAAAAGAGCTACATGTACAAGATGATGATTAGGACCCTGTAAGCTATATTCGAGAGCCTTTTGTTTTCACTTTATAAATCTGTCCATCCACAAATATTTCTGAGCACCATTTCACCTACAGTCTGCTTAAGAATGCAATGTAATGCTTTACTGATATGCATTTTTTTTCTTTTTTTTTTTCTTGAAAATTTATGGAATAATTGTAATAAAGTTATGGACTTAATAATTGTCAAAAAAACACAAACTTATCAAATTGTTGTTTTTTTTTAATTGTCTAATACATAATGCAATGGAAAGTATTTTTATTTTACACATTTGCTTAATACCATCACCTGGAGATTTGCACATCTTTTGACAATTTTCTGATTCAGAGTTGTGAAAATTAATCTTCAAAATCTAATTCCTCCAAAACTTATTAGCAGCAATTCTACATTATGCCCTGGAAAGCAATGCAAGTTTACATCATGTGGTGTTGTCATATCTTTTGTTGGTATTGATAAGGTCCAGAGTTATCAAACTTTGATCATCAAAAACTCAGAAAATCATTTTTGTAATACCAGTCCTCTTACAGAATGCTTTAGATTGCAATGAAATTTTTCACAGCTGTTTATTAACATTATGTGGAGATCTCTGAGATGTGCATTTCATGTTTGACCATCTTCATTCCTTGTTTGATGATTTTTAGATTGTGGTTTCACCTGAATCAAACTGTCTCTGCTCCTCAATTTCGATTTCAATGAATTGAATAATTTTAAAAGTCCCTCTTCAATTTAGAACTAACCCATTGCAAGATAATATGGACAATATTGAGGTATTCAAAGTAAGAGCCTGTATCTCATATCAATGGCAATCTATATACTAATAGTGCAATCAGTGAAAAATTCCAGAAAGTTGGCAGGACAGTACAAAAGTTGTTTTTTCAATATCTCTTTCAGTATGGAGTAGCAGTGGTGATCACAAATCAAGTTGTAGCACAGGTTGATGGAGCAGCAGCAATGTTTGCAGCAGATCCAAAGAAGCCTATTGGAGGAAATATAATTGCTCACGCTTCAACGACAAGGTATGATTTACAGTATGGTCTTATATTTAAACCCTTATTGCATTCTTTGCTTTTAAATTACCAATAGAAGAGTTTTGCTAAGGCCTCCAATAGTTAAAACTGGAATCTTATATTTTACAAGAGTTTTTACATGCCCAGTTGTACAGAAAAAAAGGCATTCTGATATTTGTTTGCTACATATAATTCTCACTGAAAACGTGCAACAGTATATTATTAAGTGATACAAAAAAAAACAGTATCAGTCTTATAATATGTGTTGTGATCTAGTTATAAATGTATGACTTAATGATTCCAGGCTTTTTTGGCTATGGTTAAACAGAAATTTAAAAAAAACAGAACATCAAAATATTTATTTAAACTTGATACTGTTTAGCAATTTGCATCAGTACAACTAATTTAAAGAAAGAGTTATCTATTTGTTAAAATATTCAAGTAGCTGAAGAATCTTTAAAATGCCTGATTTTTAAAAAGTGTGAAAAAGAAAAGTTCATCATGTTTTTTGAAAATAAGCCTTTGTTTTATTACTTTCAGATTATATTTAAGAAAAGGCAGAGGAGAAACCAGAATATGTAAAATATATGACTCGCCCTGCTTACCTGAAGGTGAAGCAATGTTTGCAATTAATCCTGACGGTGTTGGAGATGCAAAAGACTGAGATGCATAACAGGAGAAAAGAAAAGAAATAGTCTGTGCCAAACTAGATCACAGTGCGGAAGTGATGTAATCACTATTAACTAGTTAGAAAAGAGCTGTTTTGTAACATTAGTCAGCATGACAAGATTGAATGTAATTTTATCATACCATGAGATGTGTTGAACAAATAAGTAAAATTATTTAGTGAGATGTACGAAAATATTGTCATGTTTACTTAAATGAACTGTTATACATAAGACATTGTTTTCATTATAGACTGTGAAGTTTTCTATTGTAATCGTTTCCAACTATTGTGACGTAAGGATAATGTGTATTGCTGTTGATTGTGCCATATATCCGTAAATGTTTTTTTCCTTCGTTTATCCGAAAAAATGTCTGGGTGAATTTAATAACCATAATGTTACATATTATATTATAGAGTTGTATACAAGTTATAAAAACATTTTAATTGTCCAGGATTTATGGGTTCCATTTTACCTCTTTGCAGGTCAAGGTTTTGAAAAGACTATGTATATATTTCAATCTCTTGAAAATTCTAAATGAACAGAAACATAAATTAGATAGAAAACTCATTTAGATATGTTAAAATAACATTAAAATTGCTTTACTGTGTAAAAACCTTATAACATGTTCTAGTATACACAAAAATATATAATTGTTTTAAATAAAAGTGAAAAGAAAAAAAATCGTCTTCCTTATTGTCTCGCCTTGATGGAGTCAAAAAGCGAGACATAGGTATGCTGTTTCTGGCGTCGGCGGCGTCGTCAACAATGTATTAGTTTGTGATTAGGTCTAGTTTATGGTGAACCACAAGTGGTAGGTCAATGATATTTGGTAAGCAGTTGTATAAGCATTGGCGCATCTCTTTTGCATGGAGATTATTTGGCCCTGCCCCCTCAGTCATGGTCTATTGACTTTGAAACTTTTGCTTAGTTTACATGTATTAGTTTGTGATTAGGTCAGTTTATGGGGAACCACTAGTGGTAGGTCAATGATACTGTATGCAGTTGTATAAGCATTGGCATATTTCATTTCCATGGAGATTATTTGGCTCTGCCCCCTTAGTCATGGTCTATTGACTTTGAAAATTTTACTTAGTTTACATGTATTAGTTTGTGATTAGGTCAGTTTAAGGGGAACCATTAGTGGTAGGCCAATGTTAATTGGTATTCGGTTGTATAAGCATTAGCACATCTCATTTCCATGGAGAATATTTGGCCCCACCCCCTCAGTCATGGCCTATTGACTTTGAAACTTTTGCTTAGTTTACAAGAATTAGTTTGTGATTAGATCAGTTTAAGATGAACTGCTAAATTGCTAATGTTAAGTCAATGATATTTGGTATGCAAATTTATTGGCATTTGCAAGTATCATTTCCATGGAGATTTTTATAGCCCCACCCCCTCATCATTGTTCATCGACTTGGAAACTTTTACATAGTTTGTGTTTGTTTAAAGGGAACGACTTATAATAAGTCAATGGTATTTGGTATGCAGTTGTATTTGCATTGGCACATCTCATTTCCATGGAGATTGTTTAGCCATGTACCTTCAGTCATGGTTCATCGACTTTGAATATTTGCATAACTTACATGTTAAAGTATTGCTATTTTAATTTCAACATTTGCATTATCAAAATTACAAAAAGGCGAGACATATCTCTGTGATAACAGTTTATTTTATTTACTACAAACTACAATAGTTATCTGTTAAATTTGAATTGTTTTATACAGCAAATTTCTCCATTGCTAACACAGATAAAGTTCTGATATATTGTTTAGTTTCTAGCTTATTAATGTGCTTCTCAATTTCCTCTTATTAATTATAATCATATTTCATTACTTTCTGATTTTCAAAGCTTAGTTGTACTTTTGATTTAATATAATAAAATGGTATCACTTGCTGCAAAGGTAGACAATCTGCTGCTGATATAGTTAAGTTCTATTACAAACAATGTTCAAAATTAGATTCTTTGTCTTCTAGTCTAAATTGTATTATGAAGATTTGAAAAATATTATGCAAGATGCAATATTGTTATAAAATACTGGAAAGTATAGAAAAGGTATCATTTTTGCTGTTCTTCATCTTAACAGATACCTGAATATTTTCATGCGAAATAAGTTTAGTATTACACCTTACAGTAGTATGATAAAGTAGGGTTTTGAAAACCATTAAATATGTGTAATACATTTGATCCATATCATGTCCATTACCAGAAATACTCTCTTACTGTAATCTGATTTCTCACCTCATTTAAACGTTTTATGGGCTAACTGGATCCCTGCATCTTTGAACTGATAAAAGTAATTGTGACTGCTTGACATTTTTCAAACACCCGTCTTTATTCTTATGTTCATAATTCAACCCTACCTAAAGAAATGTATTAATTTTATCATCTAAAAACAGCTATTCAAGCAATCATAAGGAAGTTATCCCCATTAGAATATTCATCCCTTAGCTCAATGTACGGACGTAGATTTTATTACCAACAAACGCACAAATGATGTCAAATAACGTCACCTAAAAACAAACACTTTGACGGAAAGATAACGATTGGAATCAAGCATATTGAAAATGCATTTTATCAGTAATAAATTATTTATATAAGAATACTAATACAACCATTCTTAAAATTCTGTCATTAGTTAGTCCAAGAAAAGACAATATCGTTACACCTATTACAAATTCACAGACAAACAAAGGGCACAATATATCATAATGATTACAGGAAAACTTGACGTGGAAATTATTGGACAGAGCAATTGAAAGATTTGTACTACTTTAAAGCCACATTTTATCTGAAATGAAATTAGATGAGGTACTTTGATCATGAGAAATTCACTCTGAAATAAACATTTAACTTTTAAAAATTTCACCTTAGACATTGGAATGTATTCTTCTAAATTTCTACACCATAAAAGACAAAATATATTCATCATTTGCAGAAGAAGAGTATATGATTGATGGACAGTAGGCAATAGTCAAGAAATTTCATATAGCTTTAAGGAGGTAATTTTTCTAGGTAAAAGATCTAGAAATACAGTTGCTTCATTTCCTTAAAGAAGGCTAGTATGTCAATTTAGTCCTCGCTGGGAGATTCCAGACTAAGTTGAGTTATGAAAATAAGGAGATGTGGTATGATTGTCAATGCTTTCTTTCGGCTGATCTTCTATAGCTGTGTCCATTTCTCAGCAGTTTTCTAAGTCATAAGACACAAGTTTTTAACAGTTTAAACTTAAAAGCCAATTTAGGAAACTTGAATTTGATAGTGAATGTAGGCTACATTTCGGCTTCTGATTTAAAAATCTCTTGAATAGTTTATTTTGCTCTTGCAATAGTTTCAATATGAGAAAGAAGGGTGTGTCACGCGATCCTGATGCAGCTGTTTATTCTAGCTCAGGTAGTCCTCATTAAAAAATCTAAATGGAGGGAATTTTATATAACAGTTTCTCTTGTTGGTAGATGCAGGTAAACACACACACAAACATTACTTGATATCAGTTATAAAAGAAAAGATCCATGCCTTTATCATTTGATTTTCAATCTTGAAGTAAGTAAGTCTAATTTGAAGGAGAGGTATTAGAGATTTCCAATAAAATGACATACGTACATGCATAGATGTATAAACACAATGGGTTTATACATCTATGGTACATGTAACTCGACGTACGGACCTAATGGGACTTGTTATTGCCAACCTTTAAATTTGATTAAATACGTCGCTCAAGTTTAATCAAAGTATTCCAAGACTTTTAAACCACACTGGAACTTTTTTCATCCATATAAAATAATTTTATCATGACGAAAAATGATAAAAATCTTGCATTTTTATTTATCACGTGGTTTTCCAGATTCCCGCCTTTATTTTCACTGACATAAGATCACGTATTAACACACGTATCCCATACCTATCATACGTACGATTTGAGTTATCTTTCATGGTTTTGCTAATGACAGTTATTTTTCAATATACTTTGCAGATGAACGCCCCCAATATACTTGTTTCTGTCTTTCTTTATAGTTTATCTATCTTTTTATTATATTTGTTGCGGGGAAATATTTAGAAGGATATTTTTCTGACAATTTCAGAAATATCGTAACCAGTTTGTCAGAATCTGTCTCTTTATAAAAGCTGAAAATTGGGATAAAACTATCGCTTCCATTTAATTTCTAAACAAAAGTATTTTTCATTTATTATAAAATGTTTTGATAAAACAATCCCTATATATGTTGTTTTTTTAGAATTAAGGTGTGTTCGATTAGGGATTGTTCTGTATTAATTTGTTTAACGGGAATGCTATCGGAGTCCAAATACAACAGACATTTCCAGGCAATTTTTTTGATATCCCTTGAAGTAAATTAACTTATATTTTATCCATTTTATTGATAAACAATTAAAAGGGGGTCACCGAATTCATTTTACTGAATAAATCATTAACGGAAATGTGTAAGGAAAGTAACACTGAACAACATAATATAAGATTTCGTTGCCAGATGTGGATCCATGATTTTGAAAAAGGGATGGGGTTGGTTATATAGGCAACGTTAGAAGTGGAACAAAAAATAGAAGTATTAATAGGATGCAGGGCCATATATATAAGTGTTTGTTGCATATGTATTTTACATATGCATATTTAGGACGGGAAGATGAATATGAACCAGACTATGTATTATACCGCAGGAAGACATGCCATCCTACCTGGACACATGAGTTTGACCCCAGACCGACCAATCTTTGCTCTAACTCCTAAATATTGCGTGCTTGGCAGAGAGGCAGCCAATTTTCGATTTGAAACGGGCGAGGATCGAGCCCAAGACTTCCCGCACTCGAGCAGTGATGTAGCTTTCATTGACGCAATGAGGCAATCGCCTCAACAAATTTTTGACCATTAAAAAGAGGATAAAGAGAATTATATACAATGTACGTCATAGTATAAAGTATACTGAGTGACGACGGTTTAAGTACAGCTCTTTATAAGAACCAGGCAGAGTGCCATATACATGTGATATACATGTATGAGGGTATTCAGATTTTATCTATAATTGGCCTAGTAGAAGCAGTAAGTGAATACTGCTAAAAAATAATTTTGAGTGGGAAAATATGAGTGGTTGCCATGGTAACGAACACTCTATTTTTGGTTGTTAAGCGTGGTAAAATCTTTTAAAAATCAGCTAAATCACCACAATTCAGAGCCTGATTATGAATAGAATCATGAGTTTTCATAAATGTTCATATGTAACATCGATACAACTTGGTTTAAGCTTCATTTTAGTGAAGATTGCATGTCAACCAAATTTGTAATTTTTTGAAAAATTTTGCCAAAAATGCATATTTTCAACTTTTCTGAAATTGGGATTTTGCGAAATTATCAAATTTTCTCTGGTGTTTTCAGAAAAGTGCATATGTGTACAGAATAGTTAGCACTGTAGTTATGAAGTTTGGATACTACTTTACCAAATTAAATAGAAAAATATGTGGGACTTTTTTTAGTTTTATCACCATAGCAACCGATTTTTCCTTGGAAACGGATTTATTATTTGCAGAATATTGCAGTTTAAGAGCTTAAATGTTCTGAATTGTTTCATAACCGATAAGAAAATGCATAAAGCTAACGCTAACTCTAAATCACCATTGTTAAGAGTTGCTGACTTCAATAGTTACCACAGAAACACATATTATCCATAGCAACATCCATTCAAAACTGCATAAATAGAAATTTATGTAGAAAATACATAAATAGAAGGTGTATATATTAAAATTGGAATACGACTGCATGCTTTGCTTACTCACAGTCTTGTCTGTTCTTTTCATAAGGTTCAACAAATGTAATATATAATGTAACATTGGGGTTGGAAGGGGGGTAGGTCTATATTTTTTAAATATCATACATGTAGATTCTTGAAAAGAAAACGTTTGGTCGGAGAGCCTGATTATATAAAGAATCAAATTTTTTCAGAAATTTCATATATAACATCGATATAACTTGGTTTTAGCTTCAGAGCTTAGTTAAGGTAGTTCGCTTGTCATGTTTTGGGATTTTGTCAGATTTTCGGAAACCTCTGGTTTTATTCATTTGAATGCCTTTAAAAATGGCCATTGACCCCATTTTCTTTTTTAAATCTATTACATGTGTAATGATAAGCCATCTGTAAAAGTCTTATAAAATTTCGATTATTCTTTAATAGTTTTGAGAATGTAAACTTGTCAATGATAAAGCTATGAAAAGTCAAGAGAAATATTTTCCGCCAAAATTTCAATGGGTAATATCTCGAAAACAAGCACATTGACCTGTATATTTTTTTACTCTTTTGATTCCTTTATTGATCCCCTATCGATATTGACTAGTGTTTTGAAAAGTTAATTAATTTGAAACTGAGAAGCGAACTTCCTTAAGATTGCAGTTCAACCCGACTTTTAGATTTTTGTTAAAATATACAAAAAAACACATATTTTCTTTTTCTGAATCATGGAGTTTTGTGAAATTATCAAATTTTCTCATGTGTTTTTATTGAAAAGTGCAAATAAGTAAAGCATATCTAGCATTGTAGTAACAAAGTTTGAATACTACTTGACCAAAATAAATAGAATATTGCGTGGGGCTCCTTGAATTTGATCACCATATTAAAGTATTTGTCCCTTGAAATAGAGTTTTATTTGTTGAATTCTGCAGTATAGGGAATTCAATGTTCCCAATTGTTTCCAAACCTTTATGAAAATACATAAAAGCATATATACACTCTAAATCTAAACTACAACGGTTAAGTATTATTACAACAGTTGTCATGGTAACAAATATCACCCATAACAACATCCAATCAAAATATATATAATATAATTTTACAAATACATATAATTATGCTAATAATTTTCATTTTCTAATGGGAATATAACTGCATGCTTTAATCTATTTAACTCTCAGTCCTGTCTTTGCTCCTTGAGAAGACTCAACAAATTTGAATATATACACTGTGGCATTTTGGGGAGGTGGAGGTTTGGTAGTTTTGTTTGAATCTTTCATAAATCCTTTTAAGGAAAATTGAGAGGTTTAGCTATAAAACCAGGTTTCATCTACCATTTTCTACATAAGAAAATACCTGTACCAAGTCAGTAATATATGACAGTTTTATCCATTCGTTTGATGTGTTTGAGCTTTTGATTTTGTCATTTGCTTAGAGACTTTCTGTTTAGAATTATCCTCAGTGTTCCGTATATTTGTTATTTTACTTTTTTCTACAACATTTGGTTTCAATCTGGTAATCTTTAATTATTCATGAAATGTTACTAACAGATGATCGACTTCATGGGGATTGCAATAGCACATTCTAGCTTTTGTCAAGGTCCATATAATTTTTGAAAGTATTGCTCTGACAATATATGTCCTTTACAAATGGGAAGAAATTTTTCTAGCGCAGTAATTCTCACAAATTTCAAACAGCAAGAGACTAATGATCAACTTGAAATCTCACTTATAAATGTAAGCTTACAAACCAATAATAGAAACATTTGGTTTAAGCATTTCCAAACTGAAACTGAAGTGACAAGGACAGACAGATGGACGGACAGACCAAAACAAAACATATAAAGTCATGGTCTTTTAAGAACACTTTACACATAACAAAGGTAAAATCTCTTTGTTATTACTCAGGATAATGCAATGCTAAGGTGTACATTAACTACTGCACAGTTCAAATGTACTCATACCTTTGGGGCTGATCCTAGACTTTGAAAGGGTGTTATTCCATAAAATAAAATAAACAGCTGCGCCATGAGCACATGTTACGCTCGTCGCTTTTTCAAAGAATAAATTTCAATAACTTCTCAATGTCATATCACAAATTCATGAAAAACTAAAGGAGGTTATGTTAATATATATAAACCCAACACCAAAGTTCGGCCGTTAGATTTTCTTGTTTGAATTGTTTTACATTGTCATTTCTGGACCTTTTACAGCTGACTATGTGGCATGGGCTTAAGCCCCAGTCCCACTAGACCACGATCGCACCACGCTCACCGCGATCTAAAATAAATTCAGATCGTGGTGAGGTCGCGGTATGAGCGGCATGAAAATACTATTTTTCGTTGATTTCACGATGATACTACGTCCTCATTACGCTTCCACAACGATCCCGCTACGATTATACCACGTTCTCACCACGCTTTCTCTACGATTATCATGATCTTACTGCGCTCATCACGTTCTCACTACGACCATACCACGAGTTATCCGATTGCAACACGATCTTACCACGCTTCTACTGCGATTATAGCCCGTTCTTACCACGATTATACTACGTTCATACCGCGATCTTACTACGTTCTCAGCAATAACGTCAACATCGTGTTCCATATAAATACTGTTCCATTCCTTATATTTCTGGTTAATACTTAGATTTCTCGGAAACAACAGTCATGCCACCAAAACTACCAGAACGCGTGGGCGTGGTGGTAGGTGTAGGTGTAGAGGCAGAGGAGGTCTGATAGTAACGAATCCTGATTTAGCAGAGATGTTGCACCGACCAATGCAACCTGAATCTTTTTCTTTTTTCAAGTTTTTATATTGTCATATAAACCAACTCATACGATTTGTGACAAATTTATACAACCTATTGCTAGTCCATCAAGCTCAAATGACGATGTTTTAGTGAACGAAAGCAGGGATGACAGAGATGTGTCAAGCAGGGTTGAGCCGTTGGAGAAAAAGACAAGAGGTCCAAATTACATACAGACAAACAAAAGCTGGAGGGCTTTTATATATTTCATGTCAAATGACAATTAGCATGATGGTCGTAGTAAGAACGTAGTCGGGTCGTAAGATGGGCGTGATGAGGACAGCATGGACGTGCTAGAATCGTACTATGGTCTTGAACAGCTTGGTGTAAACGTGGTATAGCAGGTATGAATGGGTACAGATAATTGTAGAACTGGGCATGCCCAAAAAGAAAAATATCGGACTAATCGGGCATGCACAATTCTGCAAGTTTTATTAGTAACGTCGCTGTGAGATCGTAGCGCAGTCTCTCCGAATAGAATCCCGCTTTCGCTACGCTCTCGCTACGATGTAACAGCGACCTTTGCGATCTTACCACGACCTAACTGCGCTCTCACTACGCTTCTACTACGACCTGATTTCGCCACGACCGCACCACGATTGTTTTGAACATGTTCAAAGATGACCACGCTCATCACGATCTTGAAGACCTCACCACGACCGTATTACGACCTTACTGCGATCTACACGATCGCACTACGATCGTCTAAATTTGTATTTTTTTCACAGATCGTAGTGCGATCGTGGCCTAGTGGGACTGCGGTATAAGCTCATTGTTGAAGGCCGTATGATCACCTATAGTTGTTAATTTCTGTGTCATGTTGGTCTCTTGAAGAGAGTTGTCTCATTAACAATTATGCCACATCTTCTTTTTTAAATTCACAGAAAAGATAAAAAAAAATCTACATGAAAGTCGAAAAATATATAATAGGGTATGTATGACAGAAAAAAGGGCTCCAGAAAGGTTCTCATAAGATCAAATGGTCACTTTGAGAAATTTCTTTAATTAACCATGCCATTTAAGGCAAATTATACAGTTGACAGTGACAACAACAAAATTCAAACTTGAACTCTGTTTTGTGGTAATAAGCATTGTGTAAACATGTTTCATAAGATTTGGTTGAGGCAAACTAAAATTAGATAATCTAAACCAACTTTGTGACGACTAATGTACTGACAGACATGGGTTAAACCTACCCCAAATTGCGGTGCGGCCTTAAAAGTGTTTATTTTAGTTTTGCCCTTGTACCTTGAATCGATCAAATGTGTGCAATTCATGGGACATTGGAAATTTGTTCTCTTATTTCACATTGGACACTAAAGTCTTGTATTCATTAATGATTACAACTTGTTTGGACTAGAAAGCATTGATAATTACAAAGAAAAATAAGATTGGTATGTACTGCGCTGTTTCTAGTGTTGCGGTTAATTGAATAAGACCATGTGTGAATTTGTCTTCAAATTATTACTGTTATTAATCTTGTGATCATGCAGACATTCTCAGCTTAGTGGTTTCATTCCAAATCTCGGGACAGTCTTTTATAAAGGTTACAGAGACAGATACAGAAAATAGGGCGTAATTCATGTAAGGTTAAAAAAAAACGTTGAGAATAGCAAAACGATTTTTTTGAAGATTCAACCTAAAGAAATGATACATTTTTACATGTTTACTTTCTTAAAGAAGAGGAAGGAGATTTTAGAAGAAGGATAAGAAATGTGCTTCAGCTGACCCCCCCTCTCCCCCCAACAAACACACACACATAAAACAAGATATAATGTTGTCGGAATCATGAACTTATGAGATATATGTAGAACGATGCATAGTAAGGAATGATTCATAATTAATACAATTATTTTGCACAATAATTTTGATTTGATAATTTTGCCGGTAATAGCATAATTATTTTACCGGGATTAGCACTATTCCAAGTTAGCAGATGTATCTATTTGTCTATCTCGGGGATCTTGAATTCCAATTGCGGGATAGCAGTACAACAAAGGAGCTATTAATGATATGTTAATAGCTATATATTAAGAGGATTCCATTATACTGCACTTCTGATATTAGCGATCACCAATTGACTATTATTATTTTTTAAGTCACCACCAACTTAAAATTTGATTCAATTTGCCTGTCCGTCTATCCGTCCGTCCATCACACTTCAGTTTCAGTTTAGAAATGTTTTGGCCAAATGATTCTATTATTGGTTTGTAAGCTTAATATTATGTTACAGGTCAATTTTGTGATTTATGCTGGTGGAATAACATCTCAGACGGGTGTGTGCCCTAAGAAATTCAGAATTTTCTTACAATTGTTAAGGGCCATATCTATCATGCCTTACCATAAGCCAGGTTGGCCCGGCTATTGCAATCCCATGAAGTTCATCATCTGTTTACTTTCAAAATGGATTATCAGATGATGAACTCGAAACAAAGTCCGACCAATCGCAATTATCTTTTCAAGTATCTACTTGTATGAAACATTTTAAAAATCAACATACCCCCTTTTTTCCAAACCCCCAACCCCAATGTTACATCATATATTACATTTATTGAACCATCTGAAGAAGAAAAAACCAGACAAGACTGTGAGTGAAGCAAATAATAAAGTCATATTCCAATTTGAAAAGAAACACCCTCTATTTATGTATTTTTTTACATAAATTTCTATTTATGCAGTTTTTGAGTGGATGTTGCTATGGATAATATGTGTTTCCATGGTAACAATTGAAGTCAACAACACTTAACGATAGTAATTTAAAGTTTGCGTTAGCTTTTATTTATTTTCTCATCGGTTATGAAACAATTCAGGACATTTAAGCTCTTAAACTGCAATATTCTGCAAATAAAAACTCCGTTTCCAAGGAAAAAATCGGTTGCTATGGTGATAAAACTAAAGAAAATCCCACGCATTTTTCTATTTAATTTGGTAAAGTAGTATCCAAACTTCATAACTACAGTGCTAACTATTCTGTACACATTTGCACTTTTCTGAAAAACACCAGAGAAAATTTGATAATTTCGCAAAAATCCCAATTTCAGAAAAGTTGAAAATATGCATTTTTTGGCAAAATTTTTCAAAAAAATTACAAATTTGGTTGACATCCAATCTTCACTAAAATGAAGCTTAAACCAAGTTGTATCGATGTTACATATGAACATTAATGAAAAATGCACGATTCTATTCATAATCAGACTCTGAATTGTGGTGATTTAGCTGATTTTTGAAAGATTTTACTACGCTTAACAACCAAAAAATAAAGGGTTCGTTACCATGGCAACCGCTCATATTTTCCCACTCAAAATTATTTTTTGAGCAGTATTCATTTACTGCTTCTACTAGGCCCATTTTAGATAAAATCTGAAACCTTCATATATCGCACTCTGCCTGGTTCTTACAAAGAGCTGTACTTAAAACGTTGACTGCTTTACTTTTTACTCACTCATTCCTCATTATTAACGTCTTGAAAACTTTCTTTCATAAAATGAACAAGGTATATGCAAATATCTTTTTTAAGTAACAGACAAAGTATACCTCGCAAAAAACTGATTCAAACAAGAGGTCATAACTGTGAAACTGATATGATGCTTGATTTTTTTTTTTTTTTTTGACAACGAACTTGTTACTTTCGGTGGACAAGGTTTTCAACAGACACTTTGCATTCCTACATTTTATGTAGTACTCTTCTACCTTGGTTAATATAAGCAAGACTTCATAGTTCACCCAGTTATTATCATCCATACATTTTGACAAAAGCTAAACGTATAAAGTTAAAAGACATAGTGGATCTTAAACTTACTATCCCCAAATCTGTACAATGCATTTTAGAGGTCATACAAATAATTTTGTCAATTATTTTTGTTTTGATCAGGACTTGTCTTAACTGAATACTGAGATTTAAACCTTTAACCATGCAGCATTTCATTGACATTTATTGATTTAATGTGCACTAAAAATATTATTTCATGATAAAATTCCACAAATCTGGATTTTTCATAGACAGGATCTTTTTTCCAGTGTGTGACCTATCAAGAGTATGATTACCTACACCTATTTTGCGATTCATATTTTCAATTAACGTCCACTCCCTATTGGTATTGGCGTCTTTTAACCAAGGTGAGGCTTTGACTGCCAAGATTCAAATCCTTTGCCTCACCAGAAATAAAATTCAAGTTACGGTACTGTCGATTGATTGATAGTTGGTTGTTTAAGTGGCAAATATTTCAAGCGTAATTAACGTGTAGAGAGCGTGGCATTCTCTCTACAAGAGGCATCGGTTTTAACGTCCCCACTTTGACCAGACGGGACTGCGTACTTGTACATTCCGCACAACCAAACGGACTCCCCACTTTGGCAATGGTTTAACTGCCGATCGGAACAAGACGAATAGTGACCATATTTTCATTCCTCCGATCACCTTTGAGGGGTTACTGTCGAGGCGAGCGCGCGACCAAAGAGACAGTTATGAATATGGAAGATACATATACATGTACGTGTATTAATCGAAACATTTGCAACAAGAATGTGTGGCCTTAAGACACCGTGCCCCTTCACATGATCATATTTCCATGTTCAGTGCACCACTTAATCCAGGTCAAACTCTAATTTGGTATATAATATTTTAAACGTTTTATATTTTGAACAGAACGGAAGAACGGACGGATGCACAGACCAGTAAATATAATATCCCCTTGCTATCATAAGTTGGTCATAAAACTAAAATGATCATCCTACTTAACAAAACTTCAATCAAATATTCCGTACATGTCTACTTAACAAAACTTCAATCAAATATTCCGTACATGTACGTTTTTCATCCGTATTTGTATAAGTTAAACGCCAGACATTTTGAAAAAACAACTTTTAAGAGCAATGACGTTAAATTGTGCATACGTTTGTACGGGCTCTTCCTAGAATCCATGCATCATTATAATTAAAAGACAAGATATAAAAAAAATAACTGATTCAGTTAAGTGTAATCATATTTTTTCTTGAAGATGCGTCCTCATAAATTCCATCTGATAAAATTCTACGGAAAGGTGACAAAGTACTATCAGAAAGATGCATCAGTGATCTGAATTTTTACCCGTGACAAAAGTGTCTTGAAATAAATTATAGAAGTATGCTAAAAAAAAACCAACAAGAAAAAGCAAGTCGTGTACACCTTTTACATTCCGGCTTGTTTGAAACTCTTGTTTCAATCTTATTACTTTTAAATCAAAAATGAGAATATGATCTCGCTTCAGATTCAATTATTTTTATTTTTTCAAACTTAATTTTGATTTAGTAGCTTTAAGAATTCATCGTTTGAGAGATAAATATATGGGTCAAGTGAAATGACGAAGTAATGATCGGTGCATTTGATTACCGGTAACTGAATTAATTATTCCCTTGAAAGGTTGTTGTCAATGAAATCATCCCAAATTTAATAACAAAATATGTAAAGAATCAAAATAGTAGTTTGTGCTAATTTTTAAATAGCATCTATTCCAACAAAGTATCTGTATTCAACGAGCCACAAATTCATGCAGTCTATACTCCCCTCCGTCATCCTTTAATGCAATAGGCCGAGATACGGTCAGATAGGTTGGTTATGTCGAGTAATATCATTGTATTGGAAATCTCTATTACTTCCAAGAATCCCTAAGTGTGTTATGTTCCTTGGAAATAAACTAGAACAGTATATATTCTCTGCTTTGTCTGTCTATCCATCCTACACAAATGGTTTCCATTATATGATAACTATTTCTTTACTTTGTGTATTATATACCATAAACACAGGATAAGTTTGATGTCACTCTAATGGATGATATACCATTCAGTTATATTTGAAAGAGTTGTATGATGTATATCACCATAAAATTTAAAGATTTAAATTTTTGCGAGAATGAATTAATGGTCGAGTTAGGTGCATAGCTAAATGTATGATTGACATTCAATATTACCATTTTGTATTCTGGGTGGGTTGGAGGAAGATTTGCTTTATTACAAAATTTAAATAGATTAATATATAGTTACAATTTGTCGATTATGCTTTAGTAATTGTCGATGTTTTATAGATGACTGGCCAAAGGTGCTTGGGATAACGAAACAATTTTCATTTAACGTAGAGAAATTCAGTTGTCATGACCCAATATTAGGGTCTAAGGATGACAATAAAAAGTTTATAGCCAGAATATGAATGTTTCCATTTGATACTAACAAATGTGAAATGAGCCGCTTGTTGTTCGTTTTTCAGTATCAAATATCCAACTGGTCGCTTTAACTGCTAGTTCGACATTCAGATTTTCTTCTCAAAAGTAAAATAGGATCTGAAAATTGATAACCACATCAAAATAAAGTACAAATAAAGAGAATGCAAGTAATGATTTTGTGAACCCTACAGATATTAGTACGTTCTCGTTGTCCTCAAATATAAACTCTCTATAGTTCACTTATCGTTATCAACAAAATAAATCTGAAGTACAACACGAGCACTCAATCTAGAAATGTATATATAAGCATGATCTTTCGCTCTCGAACCTATTTTTTCAACTATAATAGAAAAGAAATGTAATAAATTACAGGAACAAGATTTTTTATGTAAATCAATGTTGATTTTATGTTTTCTTTAAGTTTAAATAAAAACCCACATCTCTTCTGAAAACATTTTTTTTCTTCAAGAAATGTAGAATCAAACATTTTTTTAAAGTATGTCTCCCCAAAAGAAGAAAGATGAATTGTCGGTGTGAATATATCAATAATCTATCATTATGTTGATCATCCTATCAAATAGATAACCTTTTGTTTTTATGTGTACGGAGGGCTCTAAGAGCTAGTTTGGTATTCAAAATGTATTTCTAAAGACTATCAGAGACCACAAAAGTTGAGGTACCTTAAAAGTTGACAGCGAACACTTCATATCATAAATATTCCTTACTATTGTTTTCATCTTTAGTGTCAACGCGCCAGTTTGAATTCAAAACAAGTGAATCTGTGAGCTTCTGCTCACTAATGAAACCCCTGCCCGCTCAAAGTATAAGATAAACAGGAAGTTGTCGAGTGATGAATCTGAAAACGCATCACACGGTATAGCTGACTCATATAAACCCTGAAATTTCAGAAATCCTTGTAATGTAGTTCCTGAGAAAGATGCGACGAAAAATATTCATGGGACGGACGGACTGACGGATGGATGGACTGACGGATGGACGGACAGACAAAGGTAAAACAGTATACCCCACTTTTTTTTAAACCGGGGTATAATTAAGAGAGAAAAGGGGCACATGACATCAACATATATGTGGGTAGGGCTTATTGATCTTTTAGCGTATCCTGTAGCATCATTAACCAGATGATTTTGCAAGTACCTTCACGTACCTTGGAGAAATTCTCTTTAGAATAAAGACTCATGGCAATTACATAATGTACAATGCATGATAGAGTTCATAAGCAGAAATCCGAAGTACAATACAAGGGAGAGTCGAGATGACAGATATACGTATTGCACAAGATCAGAATTTTCTTGAATGAAAAGTGGAAAGTACAGCCGTTAAATATTACAATGTAAGAAGGTTAACAGAGTAATTAAGTACTTTGATTGATTGACTGTCTGGTTTTTTTCTTACCGTACAGTGGCAATTATTTCACGCAAATCCAGAACAAATAAGAAAATTGAAGTTGCTTCAGTAACTTTGAACATTCTTTTATGAGGTTATATTTAAAATGTTTTACTCATTTATTTTATCTAGAGACTTTATGATAACATATATTTTGTTTGTTTTTTTGTTGTTGTTGTAGGATTGCAATCTCGTTGTATCGATTCTTTGGCAGCATTTAACAACATATTCTTGATGTCGAATCTAATATGATGGGTTCTGTTCTGTTTTGTGGATAGGTCTTGGAAATGCAAACTAGCTTGGATGTGTTAATACCGAAAGAGTCGACTTCTATATGGAAAGAATATACTATTTTGAGATACTTGATGCATACCTGAACAAAAAGAAACATTTACACTGTAGAAAACTTTATTAATATATAAGTGTCTACATAGATTTGCGGAAATTAAGTCCATCAGCACACAGCACCATGCTGTAAGGAAGCTGTAGATTTCTACTAACTTTAACCGTGGTGGTTGTAATAGTTCTGTATGTCTTGAAGCAGATCGTTGACAGGGCGAGTTTGGAATTGTCTGAAGTAATCAAAACAAAAAAATTAATTCCACAAAGAGAAAAATTAAACAATACATAAAATCAATACACGAGAAAATCTTTTGTCGCTTGAGAATTGCGAAAATCTTGTTTGTTGCATTAATACAATTTTTATTCCTCATTAATAGTCATGATCAGATTGAGAGTAAATTTCACTTGTTATACTTACTTTCTGTAATGTCTGTTTCTAAAGTATGGTTGGACGCTTTTTCTGTAATGCAGAGACCATTCTGCTATCTATGAGAGAAAAAAAGAATGCGATATTTTTAATTACTAAGTTAAACTTATTTACTGTCCTGATCGCCATTAACGTGTAGGGCAGCGACGAGATATTTTTAATGTAGATAGTAATTTCAATTGATTATATGGTTTTGCTAGTTTGCTAGTCTGTACTTTTAATTTATCGAGTAAAATTAGTATTTTTTTGTTCTTTTGGTTTGAAAAGACAAGGTGTCACTGTGTTCATTTGTTTTTCTACTAAATAATTGAGCCAAACATAGATCAAGTCACATTACTACGTTCAAGTGATTTTCTTGTATTAATGTTATGCAGGAGCACTATGGACAGACATCTTACATTGGAGATCATTGGGTAATGGAACCACGAGGGATCTAGAAAAAACGTCAGCGTTCTATTTTTTAGAAGGAAGTGGAACCTTAGTCAAAGTGTTAAATTTGGAGAAGGAAAAATTATCAAATGTTTCTTATGTCATTGTTGACAGGTAGATTTTTAGGCATTTAATTACTATAATGTGTTTTCAATTTGAGATTTCCATAAAGACTATATATTACCTTATTTGCTATGCACAGGTCATAAATTCTACAGAGAATATCCAACAATTCCTCGTTTGAAAGATGTTTATTTCTGACAACAACTTCTGTAACACACTCTGGTGAAATGTCGAAGGGAACGACATCGTTATGTAACAGCCGTATCAACTTGTTGAATGTTAACGAATCTGTTGTATACTGAATTGCCAGGTTCTCTTTATCTGCTTCAAGCCCAGCAAGCATTGTTTCAGTGTATCTTTCTACAGCAGCATGATTTTTAACGAATGGAGGTAAATAAGAGTGTTGACGATAAAGTTTGTCAAAAGAAGGTTCCTCTTCATCAACTTCATTTCTTGTATAGTTTGTCGGTTCTTCTGGTTCTTCCTCTATTGCTTCGGAACCATCGGACTCTATCTCATCTGGGATCAGTGGAGGAGGTAAACTCTCACGCCAACAATAAAAACTTTCAAGTTCAGCTTCATTCTCAAAATTTCTTAGTTCATTGCTCGATAACTTTAAAATATTTATTATTTTATGTGTTGGTCTTACATGTTTTGGTTCTTGCATCTGCAAACAATGCATAAAAAATGGTACAATACAAGGAATTATTTTCGAATGTTGTCTCCATATTCAAATGAACCAAATCAAGTAAGTTTTATTTTAAGTCGGTAAGTTAAATAACAATACAACGTAAGTTCTGTTTTCACTTCTCATACATATATCTATTATTTAAAAAAAAAAGTATATAGTTTGGTGTTGACAAATGTACGAATTTGAAAAGCTGGAATTCTTGGTACCATAAAATTACATTAGTCACACAAAAGAACTCCCCACAACCGTCAATGTCATATGTTTTATGATTTCTCCAAATTTGACTCATGCGTGTCATTGGTTACTCGGAAATGCGACATACGTTTTTTTTTTTTCATCCAGCAATTCTAATTTCCTTTAGTACCCAAGAAAAGTCCACTTGGGTTGCCTGTTTTTAAATCTTACTCATATCGAGGGATAAGAGGGGATATAAGACATGTCCACAAGTCCCATGACTGCTGCAGTAGTTTCAGAGCTCCTGTGTAGTTTTTTGGTGTTTTTTTTACAATTTACCTTGATAATTTTAGTTTCGGAATTTCAGATACTTTTTTACTTAACCTTCTTTTTATAATTTACAAAGTGTTGCTTATAGTCCTAAGCATGATAAATCTTGTCGAAAAGTGTCTTATGGTGAATATGCCAAACATTGAAGATATGTCTTTATCGCCTGTTTTCCCTATTGTATACGATATGATTTCCATAAATACTTATAAATTAAAATATTATGTGATTTAAAATTACAAGTAAAACCTATAATTTATCAATAAAATGAGAGAGAGAGAAAATACTCCGGTATTAGTAATACATACCATCGGAAGATTTTGATCTAAACATTTTGCTTCAGTCGGCTTGTTTTCAATTTCTGGAACTAGAAAATCAACACATTGAACCATTATTACTATATATATATATATATATATATATATATATATATAAGTCTAAAATTTTTTGAAAATACTAATATATTGTTAAACTCATTGACACTGAAGAAGGCTTGTTAAGCCGAACACGATTTATAACAACATATAATACCATCTTATATAGTATCGTTGTGCAAAATTTCTAGACTTATATAATTTTTCTTATCTGCACAGTATCGTCTATTCTAGACGATCCGGTACATAACAGACTCAAACATCAACAACAATGTTAGATCTGTAAATTTGCTTTCGCAAATGTTTTGTTCTTCCTCTCCGGGATTCGAACCCATGCTACTGAGATATCGTGACACCAAATCGCCTGCACTGTAGCCGTCCCGCTAGACCACACGACCACCTGGGCTTCATAAAATGAAGCTTTCGGTGGCCGGGTGTAACCTTTCCACGTCAGTTTTAATCTAGCGTCGTACTACAGTACATGATATATAAGGCATGGAGATGTTATTTTTACAGATCAGCTAAATTATCTATAGTAAAGGATCCTACAAATTAATGTAAGATACAGTCACAGAAAATAATTATATTTATAAGTACGTCTGAGCCAGTGACAACTCTACAACAGATTTATCCATCGGATCACCAGCAGTGATGGTGATACATGGCTGTGTACATTATGTATATACAACTCGTCTAAACATCAACCCAACAATGTTAGATCTGTAAATTTGCTTTCGCAAATGTTTTGTTCTTCCCTCTCCGGGATTCGAACCCATGCTACTGAGATATCGTGACACCAAATCGCCTGCACTGTAGCCGTCCCGCTAGACCACACGACCACCTGGGCTTCATAAAAAAATGAAGCTTTCGGTGGCCGGGTGTTACCTTTCCACGTCAGTTTTAATCTAGCGTCGTACTACAGTACATGATATATAAGGCATGGAGATGTTATTTTTACAGATCAGCTAAATTATCTATATATATATATACAACTCGTCTAAACATCAGCCCAACAATGTTAGATCTGTAAATTTGCTTTCGCAAATTTTTGTTCTTCCTCGCCGGGATTCGAACTCATGCTTCTGAGATATCGTGACACCAAATCGCCTGCACTGTATCCGACACGCTAGATCACACGACCACCTAGGCTTCACAAAATAAAGCTTTCGGTGGCCGGGTGTTACCTTCCTCGTCAGTTTTAATCTAGCGTCGTAATACAGTACATGATATATAAGGCATGAAGATGGAATTGTTACAGATCATCTATATATATATATATATATATATATATATATATATATATATATATATATATATATATATATATATATATATATAGTCTAAATTGAAAACAACGTTCAAACCTATGATTGCGTTGGATAAAAACCGCAATTTTTATACGTGTGCATGTAAAACAAATTTCTTGGTAGAGGGGTCTAAATACAGCACAAACAACAATTTCCAAAAGACCAAACAAAGTGAAAAAGTCTATTTTAACAAAACGCATTTGACTAACAGGTCGAACAACTGATGTTCTTAAACCCTGCTGACTGCCATTGGCGATTGCCAAATAAATTGATCACCAGATCTAACGAAATGGATCTTAATATTAATTCAATACCAAACAGAAAACAATAAACTTGTGGAAAAGATGGTATACCTCAAATATATATATATATATAACCTGATGCAATCATGCAATTTTATACCTTATTCACTTGATAAAGACATTTCTCTTTCTTTTTTTACAGTTTTGAACAAAAAATTCGAAGATATATAATCAAATCTAAGAAACCACACTTTTACAGTATACAGTTTTTTGTTTGTTAAATTAAAACATATTTTCATTTATGGCCAAAAGTTTCACAGTCTAATGACAAAAACAAAAACGTATAACTAGAAAAAAAAACTTACTATTGGCTTTTGGCAACTTGTCCAAAATATATCTCAAACACAGAATAGTCATAAATGCAGCTGTTGATAGTCCTAACGCTGTTGCCGCATATTCGATGTAGTCGTCTGCTGTCAGCTTCGATTCAAGATTAAAGTCTGAATAAGATGCATCGAGGATAGTCGATAGTGTAGTATTACCAAGATCTGTCCTGTGTCCTATTCTAGTTAAAAAACGATTGACTTGATCCAGTAGGAAATCCATTAGTATATATCTAAGCAGAATCAAAAACAAAGTGTACAATGCTTCCGATTTTTGCAAGACGTTGCCAATGTACTACAATCCTTTGCAACAACTATGACGTTATGACTATTGCGGCAAGGGAGGTAATTGTCGGATGTTGCTTGAAGGAACTTATTTACAAAGTAGAATATAAACAATAATATTTGCCTATAGGACACCATAGCCCCACACATTTTCACTTTTCAGTGTTTACTGAATCGCCAAATCTCGATCCAAACCCTAATTTGGCACATATTTTAAAAGGTTCACAACGAAATAAACATGTTCCAAGTTGACAATGACCACAACTTTCTGGTGAACCAACTTTAAAAATTTAACCTTACATATGAGGCGGACATACGGACGAACTGATCGGAAACATATTGCCTCTAACTATCGTAGGCGGGCAATGAAATACAGTGAATGATACACATTTTATATATGGCGTCAAACAACTTGTTTTAATTACAATTAATGCATTCATCTATTCACGGGTGTCATTCGGTTTATCGAGAGAAATGATCGTGAAAGAATATCTAACGGTGGTCAAGTATTGCGAGACGATCGTGAAAGCTCTGGTACCGGATCGTGAAAGAAATTTAATCGAGAAGACATATGAAAGACCAATAAATAATCTAATATAATTAATTACTCGGACAAATTTACAACAAAATAAAACTGTCTGTCAAAATGGTTCAACATTATGATCAGTATGTGAGAAAATCCAGTTTTAAAAGTACATAGTTTTTACAAAACAACAAAAGGCAGATTGCTCCTCGACATTTCAATGACATAAAAAATGTAAACAAACATGATTTTTTTCAAAAATACGAATAAAATAAACTACTTTTCTCCAAAAAAGGCCATTCTATTTGAAAGAATCAAATGGTTCTCACAGTTATTTTGTATAAACATCTGAAACTTGTTAAATAAAGAAGTATTTACACAAAATTGATATTTCGGATCGTGAAAAATCACGTACCGCTTTTTGAAGATCGTGAAAAGGATTGTGAAAGGTCTGATGCTACGAAGACGTTCAAATTCTTCTTCAATTATATGATAATTAATATTTGTTATTGGTATTGAAAAAACTAGAGTGGCATGACTGACCCGGGTCTCTTTTGTTGGTGAATAGGGCTATAATCGTACAATGCCATTGGATCTAATTATCTTATAATACCACACAGACTTGGTAAATTATATCAATATATTCAGTCTATTTGTCCGTCCTTCATAAGTTTTGTTTTCTTATACGAATTTAATATTGTTTTATTTGGTATAATAACTTTGAAATCCAGTCAATCTAGCATCAAGTTGACCCTAACCTTAAAGTAATTGCAACAGAAGATTTTTAAGTTTTAATCTTTAGCATTATACTCCAAATATACACAGAAAAAAATCCAACAAAATATGACTTGAGGAAGACTAAAAAATCACGATTTTAAAATTCCTATGGAGATTTGCATATATATAGATAGTGACTTTAACAATTTAACATATTCAAGAAGATACATAAAATATTCCAGCCTCATCCTGCATGGACTGTTGCATTAGATTTTCCATATTTGCGTAAACAGGCAAATTACATAGTTTCCCTGTGTTGTTTGGTCCACGATACGAACAGTGATATTATTTTATGTGATAAATGTGGTAAACTTTTCACCGACCCATGTATTCACGCAATTTCGTCGTGTGACTACCTATCTGACATTCGGGATGAATTCTGGTGCGAGTTACTATGTATAAACCCAATAACTATTAGTGCTTTTCTTGGTTCCTTAGCTGATGAAGATTTCTGTTATATTTTACTGTCATGCAAAACAGAATTCGAACTAGACTGTGAGCAGAAAAACGTTTTCAATTTTTATGCGTCACATACGTTTACAAATTTTGCAAAACATTTTCTCATTCCTAATTAACAATGTGAAATAAGGTTAAAGTAATTTCCCCCTTTTTTTGTGTGTGTTTATCAGTTCAAACTTTATTTATATTGTGTTATTCATTAATATTGTATTCGTATCACTATCTCTCCTAAGGGAGGCTAATAAAGATAATATATATTGAATGATAGTAAGATGTCTACGTCTGGCTGTCGGTCAGGGTTCATATACTTTCGACCTTATGTTCCGAATTAATTGGCCAAACATAACTTTTACATTTGTCAGTTTCTAAGGTACTGTAAGCATTGGAACACCTATATTTGGTGTACGGGATGTTTGTAGAGATCTGTATGGCATGGTTCATCTGACCTTGACCTCTTTTATGAATCTTTGACAATCTTACGCGTATGTGACCCTTCTAGTAAAACCCTTAATATTACAGACGTTCAACAAATATACTATCATAAGTAAAGCAGACGAGACATTTCAGCATTTGCGCTCTGGTATTCTTTAGTCTGTAATATATAGTTATCTCATTGGAAATCAATCCACATCTGCTACGTTGTATATAAAGATACATAGAACTTAAGAAAGTACTGTTGCACAAAATGTTGGTTATCGTTCAATCTCAAATTGTTCATGAACGATGCTGTTTTTGCTATAAGTTTTTGGTTGATGGTTAACTTTTTGGTTTAAACGTTGCTACCCATATTATTGGCTAAATAGTGGCGGTCTGACTGAATTGTACTAGACAGATTCTCATAGCTGAATTTTTCACACTGATTTAACAAGTTTTTAGTTAATTTTTTTTAACTTTCGAGGTAAAGTGTTGAATTTAAAAAAATATAGCTTTAATGTTCCTTCTTATCAAAATAGTTACAATCTTCAACCAGTTGCAGGTATATCAAATGGTAAAAAGAAATATTGATTTCTGTTTATTAAGTCTGGTCACGCATTATCTTTCACGATCAAAATAATGCGTTGCCTGATCTTTCACGATCAAGTTTGATGAAAAATCAACAAATTCAAGATTTTCATAAACAAATGAACGATTTTAAGGGAAGAGCATACTTTAATTTTACTGTACTATCGGACACACCAAAGATTAAATTTCAAATATATCATGATATATCGAAATATGACCATTATAGGTATAAAAAGCGTGTTTTTTTTTAAATTAATTTCACAGACATGCATTGCGTCTTTTGTGTTATTTCACAAAGCACTGCATATTTTCTTTATCTTATTGCACAGTAATGTCGAGGAAGTTGAATCATTTTGACAGACATATTTTTTGTTCGGATTTGTTCCACGTTTTGGAAATTCAGCGATTTTTTCACAGATTCTAAAGTAGAATTTACATTTAATTACATTCACGATCCGGTACCAGAGCTTTCACGATCGTCTCGCAATACTTGACCACCGTTAGATATTCTTTCACGATCATTTCTCTCGATAAACCGAATGACACCCGTGTTATTGGTTCATTAAGCGCAAAATTATTGCCTGTTACAACTCACGATTTTTCTCTAGACATATTGAGACAAAATGCTGTTTTTGTGGTTATTTAATGCCCCATTTTTTAGTCTAAAGATCTAAAAATCTAAAAAGAAAAAGAAAATAGCAATAAACACTGAATCGATTTGTGAAGTTGATAATAACATTAACGGTACCATTTTTTGGAATTGGGTTTTTTATGTGCTTATTGTCGATTTAATGAATCAAGCATTTTCCAACTTTTTTATAGTTTGTTCTTATGTTGTGCTGTTTCACTACTGGCTATAGTTTGGGTATGAATTGAGCGCCCTTACAAAAATGTTTAACCAAGTCACATTCTGCATGTGTCTGTCCCAAGTCAGGAGCTTGGAATATAGGGGTTGTTGTCGGTTGATGATTGCCTTATCCTTTTTTAGCACAATCAGGCCGTTGGTTTTCTTTTTTAAAACAGACCGTGACATACATACTGATGAAAGATTAAGCTTTTTTTTTTGCTTCAAATCTTGTCAAATTGACTTGTTTTGATCAATAGACATTCTTTCGACACCTATTAACATTTTAGACGATAATTTGAATTTGACCTTTTTTTGTATCATTTGTTAAATCTATTTTGCAAATTGGAAATTTCAAAACATTTGCGTTGTATTTTTTTATCTATCCAAATTTTTGGGATTGTTAACTTTTTCATGTGTTTGATTTGTTTGTTTGTGGTTTTCTATTGTTTTGATAAACATATCCAGGAGATAACTCAATTGTTATCGTTTTCATCGTTTTCTTTCCATGATATCAATGTAATCGAATTAATATGCAAACAAGGAAATATGATATGATTGCCAATGAGACAACTATATCATCGTCCACAAGAGACCATTGGACGACAAAGTAAACAACTACAGGACACTGTACGGCTTCCAACAATAAAGCAACACATATACCGTATATTAAGCTATAAAAGGCCCCGTCATGACAAAATGTGAAACAAAACCGTTGGATGTGTAATGACTGATACTTTAGAATATTTTATGGTGAAATTTTGTCCAGGACAATATTTCTAGATGAAATAGTGTCCTTCTTTGTGAAATTTTGTTTGGTTCTTCTGGACAATATTTCGCTGTGAAATACTCTTCCTGACAATATTTCGCTGTGAATTTCTGTCCATGACAATATTTCACAGTGAAATACTGTCCATGAAATTATGTCTTCCTCCAGGATCCTCCTCCAAGAAATTGTGATTCGCAGTGCTTCTGGAATCTTTGAAATATTGTTCTTAAAGGGGCATTAGCTACGATTCAACTTTCAACACTATTGTGCTATTTCGTGGCGGTCCGTTTTATTGGTGGATGAAGCCGGAGAGAACCACCGACCTTCGGTAGGAAAACTGACAATCCTAGTCAATTAAGATTGGAGTCGAGTGCACCTGTCCCGTGCGGGATTCGAACTCACAACCTCAGTGTTAACAGGCTAGTGATACAGTACAGTAGTTCGACTACTTAGACCACTCGGTCACCTTGAGGTTAATTAGATGGCGTCTAGACTAAAATACACACGAAGTACTGATACATACTATCGAGTCCATGCATCGTAAATTGTTTATTTTAGAATTTTTATAATTTGGACATATGTTTTATTATGTTATAAGTCGAATATGAGAATTTGAGTCAAATCGGTGAACATGAATTTGACAGCTAATTACCCTTTAAAAAAGATGTGTATACTATTACCGTGAAATGCTGCACCAAATAATTCTCATTTATTGTACACAAGCATGAAGCATGCACATTTTCACAACTGAAAATATTGTGTAAGGCAAGTAATTTGTGTATCAAACAAACATAAAATTGAGAATGGAAATGGGAATGTGTCAAAGAGACAACAACCCGACCACAGAACAGACAACAACAGAAGGTCACCAATAGGTCTTCAATGCAGCGAAAATTCCCGCACCCGGAGGCGTCCTTAAGATGGCCCCTAAACAATATACTAGTTCAGTGATAATGGACGTCATACTAAACTCCAAATTATACACAAGAAACTAAAAGTAAAAATAATACAAGACTAACAAAGGCCAGAGGCTCCTGACTTGGGACAGGCGCAAAATGCGGCGGGTTAAACATGGACATTGTGATTCGCAAAGATTCCAGAAGCACATATTTATCAGAAGCTAATCTCCAAATTGCATTTAAATAAATAAATAAGTTAAGTCGAATATGCTAATAGTATTATATAATTTTACACTGTTTAAATGTTTGTTATCATCAATAAAATAAAACACTTTAATGATATCATTGTCCAAAATATTACTTTTTATAACCTCTTTTCTTTAGACAAAATTTTATGACACGCCATTCTTGAAATTTTGTCAACAGTTTTTCATTACTATCGATCTATGAAATATAGTCCAATATAGAAAAAATTTCATATTAAATTTTGCCCATCTCTGGACATTTTTCCATACAGAGGGATAAAATATCATCATCTATAATCATGAAATATTGTCTTGGTGGACAATATTTCATAGGACAATATTTTTCTTTACACCTGTACTGATATGATTTGAATCGAAGAGATGACAAAATTAGTCGTTTCGGTACAAACGTTGCGTCTCTGGTGGTAATATTGGTGATTATATCGCATTTAAATTTGCATCACACAAATAATTTTGTTAAGATAGTTGTTAGATTTCAAATAGTTTTAAAAGTTCTGTAAAATAGGAAATTAGGTGAAATAACAATCTGAGACAGACATACTTGTGTAAACTGGTCTTCAAATTTTTTTTGTCCTCAATATTTGACATTCCAAAGTTATCCAAAACATTTTATATACTAGTAGTAACCCTCTTGCTGCCGGTAGTTTTAAATGGTTGCATTTCGTGAACCAGAAAATACGACAGCTGGTTGTCTGTGACGTTACATGCCCAACAATGACGGTCATTCGATAAATGACGTACGTCACAATCTAATGACGTTCACAGTCATTAGGGACCCATTGAAGAAAAATATTACACTGTTTAATTTTCGGTATTTTATTTGAAAGAGATACAGCAATGATGAGAAGCTTGCATAAATTAAAACATGGACATATCTGTCCTTCCGGCAGCAAGAGGGTTAAAATTAATAATTTAGAAGTAAATGTGATATGAGGAGTATGATGCAGGAATAATATTTTAAAATTATAAAAAAATATTAACAATGTGTACTTAAGTAGGTCTTTCCACTATTTTGTGGAAAGACCTATTGTATTTGTTCTGATTATTTTTTTTCTTCTTCCGCCAAATTTCAAAACTTGTTTTGTGGTTTCGCAAGATGGCGCTTAAATTTTTTTCATATGATATCGAACAGTTATTGCGCTTTTAAGACTGACCCTGTTTAGTCGAAGACTTTTTATTGTAAGAGTTATCTCCCAAACACTGTTTTCTTTGTGGTGAGATCTCCTCTGTAACCGTAAAAGAAAGCGACAAATTTATTTTACTAAATTGGTCGTTATATCCTCAGGATGATTTGTCAAATTTTAACCGAATCAATTCGTAGACTCCATATGACAGTTATTTCCCCTTTTGAATTTGACATACGTGATATGTCAATGTATCACATTGTTACGACCAGAAAAATCGACTTTTAATTGTAGCCAACAAAAGACACAAATCAATAATAAAATTTAACAAGATTTATTATACACTAGTTTAGAAGAAGTATTACACAAATAGAAATGTCAACTTAACTGTCAAAATATGAGTCCAATCTTTTATCTTTTCTTTATCCGGAAATCTTCACGGGAATCCACAGAATATTACGTCCAATAGGTCATAATTTAGTATGATGTTGTTAGTAAATAAAAGTGTCAATCCAACTGCTGAGAATGTTGATGTCTTTCGAGGTCTAAGTCTATCTCTATGTTTGTGTCTAACTTTAGGGTCTGCATTTAAATACCTGTAACAGAAAGTTCTAGATAACTGACTGTAAATGTTTAAATTACGTATCTTTTGTTATGATCCTTCTGGAAACGTTGTGTAAGTGAAATAGAAAGTTCTAATCATTCCACGAGTATCAATGATTGTTCCAATGATTTCTAAACTGCATAGTTGTAACACAATGTGTATTATTTTGTACACAATGTAAAAATATATAATAGGCCACACAAAACAAATTAGACCAACTAAAGAAATATGATAGTTACAATATCATAACACCTCCCCCTTAAAAAAGTTTGAGTGTAACAAAAACTTTTCATGAATAATATGTATAAAAATACATAGTATATACACAGTGTTTTACAATAACATCATAGTCCGGTAACAATAAACTCCACCTAGTCAATCTCTGGTTCTTGTTTCTCATTTTGTGTATGAAGGTGAGAGGATTATGATCAGTATAAACAAGAATAGGATGCTCAGTGGGATTCAAATATACATCAACATGTTGAAGTGCAGACAACAGTGCAAAACACTCTTTTTCAATAGTCGAATAATTTTTCTGATGTTTATCTAATTTCTTAGAAAAGTATGATATACGTTTCTCAACATTATCATCTGTCTCTTGATATAAAACAGCTCCAATTCCAATATCGCTTACATCAACGGCAAATATAAATTGTTTTTCAAAGTCTGGAGTGATCAGAACTGGACTATTAATTAAAAGTGATTTGCTATTTTCAAAATGAGTCAATGGTTGAACAACAGTAGCAAAATTTGAACAGAATTTCCTGTAAAATCCAATCATGCCTAAATATCTCATAAGTTGTTTTTTATTTGTAGGAGGAGGAAATTTGGTAATTGCATCCACTTCAGCTATAATAGGTTTCACTTGACCTTGGCCAACTGTATGCCCTAAATAATCAACAGTGGCCTGGCAAAATTCACTTTTACCAAGATTAACAGTCAAATTTGATTGTGACAATCTATCAAAAGTATCATATAAATGTGTTAAATGCTCTTCCCAGCTATCATTACATACAATAAGATCATCAATATAAGCATAACAACAGTCTGAATCTTTTATAACATTATGATCATTCTTTGAAACGGCATTACAGTATATTGAAATAAGCCATCTGGTGTGACAAAAGCTGATATTTCTCAAGTTCTCTGTGTCAATGGGACTTATCAGTAACCTTTCAATAAATCAAATTTGCTCACAAATTTTGCTTGCCCAATATTATCAATGCAATCGTCTATCCTTGGAATCGGATAGGAATCAGATTTTGAAACAGAATATTATTTTCTGAAATCAGTTACGAAACGAAAGGTTTTATCTGGTTTGGGCACAAGAGACAAAGAGAGCTCCATTCACTGTTACTCGGCTCAATAATATCATATCAGTGGTTTTGTTTGGCACATCTGGAAAAAGATTTTTAAAAGAAAATACCAAAGCTTTTAATTTTTCTCTACGAACAAAAGACAGATGTGCAAGTTTTGAATCTAAGTTTGACAAAATTTCTGAATTTTTCAATCTAACTGTCTCTTCCATGGTTTTCGAACTAAAAGGTGGTTCAATTATATCTGGTTTGTCATGATTGTTCTCCAATTTAACAATGGCTAAAGTGGCAACTGGTTTACTCTCACCTTCATTAGTACGCTCTAAATATGGATTTAACATATTAATGTGACACACTCTATTTTGTTTACGCCGACCTGGCGTTTTTACAATATAATTCAAATCGTTGATTTTACTCTCTATGGTATGAGGACCACAATATTTAGCTTGTAATGGATGTCCAGGGACTGGCAAAAATACAAGTACCTTATCATCAGGCTCAAAAAAACTGTCCCTGGCATCTTTATCATACCATATTTTCATCTTATTCTGAACAGTTTTTAAATTGTTCTGAGCAATTTGACAAGCAGTATACAATTTTTCTTTAAATCTATTTACATAGCCTAGAAGGTACAAGTCAGTGTGTTCAGTAAGCCACTTTTCCTTAATCAATTTTAAAGGTCCCCTTACAGTATGACCAAATACCAACTCAAAGGGACTAAAACCAAAGGATTCTTGAACAGCCTCTCGGACCGCAAAAAGTAAAAAGTGAACACCATTATCCCAGTCCCTGTCAAATTGAAGACAAAAAGTTCTAATCATGTTCTTCAATGTTTGATGAAAACGTTCTAAGGCACCTTGAGATTCTGGATGGTAAGCACTTGATCTATACTGAGCAATCCCTAACTGGTACACGACTTGCTGAAATAAACCTGACATAAAATTTGAACCCTGGTCGGACTGTATAGACTTTGGAAGTCCTACTAGCGTGAAAAATTTGATCAGAGCTTTGACAATAGTAGATGTCTTGATATTCCTTAACGGAGTAGCCTCAGGAAAACGAGTGGAGGTACAATTGATCGTCAATAAATACGCATTTCCAGTCTTGGTCTTCGGTTAAGGTCCAACGCAATCAATGAGTACTCGACTGAAAGGTTCTTCAAAGGCTGGAATAGGCAGAATTGGTGCTGGTGGTATTTTCTGATTAGGGTTACCAACAACCTGGCATATATGGCATGATTTGCAGTATTCTGCGACATCATTTCTATGTCTGGGCCAGTAGAAATGCTGCAAAATCTTAAGACAAGTCTTCCTTATACCTAAGTGTCCAGCCAAGGGGGTGTCATGGGTAAGACCAATAATGTCATGCCTATAAACATTAGGCATCACCACTTGGTATACCACTCTCCATTCCTCCTCTGGGGTAGCATCAGGGTGTCTCCACTTCCTCATTAAAATGCCGTCTTGATGGTAATAGCATTCAGCCACTTTGTCTGCTTCCTCCTTTGGTTGAGCCCTCTTGCGGAGCTGAAGAACCTCAGGGTCTTTACTTTGTTCTTCGGCAAATTTCTTTCGGTCTAATGAATGGCTGTTCACGTCTGGCCATGGCATAAAAACATTCTTGTTAATACTAGGTTTTCTAATTATGGCCTTCTCTGAGATACCGGGACCTTCAGTGTCGGCTAGGAAAGTGTCAGAAAGGTCCATGTAATCAAACTGCTCTTCTTGCAAATCCTCATTTTGTTGTTTTCTAGACATCGCCCTAGTAACGACACAAGCTGGATACAATTCAGCATCATCTTCATGTGATTTAACATCCACATCCGGTTCACTGGTAAGAGTTGGTTCAGCAACCACTTTGTTCCTAGCTAGATCATTTATTAGCAATAATGAAACACCCTCAACAGGGAGATTAGGACGAACACCCACAACAACTGGTCCAGTTATCAAATCTGACTTCAGATAAATACGATGGAGGGGAACATCTATACAACCTAACTCCACACCTTGTAACAAAACGGAGGCACCAACAGAAGTCCCCTCGGACAAAGGCAACAAACCTTCTACCAATAAAGACTGAGAAGCTCCAGTGTCGTGAAAATCTTAATAGGCTGACAAACCCATCAGACATAAAGGGTTTATAATCCTCCATGTAATCACAAAACTTTACTTAAAAGCATGACTCGCAGGACATTCCAACGTATTGGTAACATGGGGTGTCGTACAAGCACTGGTCTTGGGCTTATTATCTCTTTCATTCTTCTTCTGGAGTCTAAAACAATCAGCCATTAGGTGACCATTCTTCTTACAATAAGCAAAAGTCAGTGACTTATTCTCAAAAGTATCAAATTTTGGACTAGACATATTATAACTAAACTGACTCTTATTCTGTGCAACTTCTCTTATGTGAAAGTGTATAATTATCGGAAATAACAGCTGCAGCTTGTAATGTCTCAACAGTTTTGTCATCTAAATGTGTTTTTAAGTCTAAATGAACACACTGCTTGAACTCTTCTAATAACATCAATTGTCTTAGATTATCAAAATTTTGAGCTATTTTCTTTGACGTAAGCCATTTATCAAATAGATCTTCTTTTTCCCTAGCAAATTCAACATAGGTTTGTGAATCAAACTTTTTATAAGACCTAAATTTCTGTCTATATGCTTCTGGCACTAGTTCATAAGCTTTCAAAACTTCTTTTTTAACCTTGTCATAATCAGAACTATTTTCTGATGAAAGTGCTGAGTAAATTTCAGGACCTTGCCATCAAAAACACTTTGCAGCATTGTAGTCCAAAAAGGCTTCGGCAATTTCAAATTTTGAGCAATTTTCTCAAACTGTTGAAAAAATTTATCAACTGTTTTTGTCACAAAATTTAGGAACCAAACGTATATATACTTTGCTGCATCAAAATTAAAATGTTCTGATTTTGATTGGAATTTAGTGTTGCTTTCTTCTTTTGCCATTTCAATTTACATTTTCTCAATCTCTAACCTTTCCCTCATTTCAAGTTCTGCCTGTTTGAATTTAAGTTTACTTTCTTTTTCTTTTTTCTCCATCTCTAACCTTTCTTTTTTTTCTTTTTTCTCCATCTCTAACCTTTCTTCTTTTTCTTTTTTTCTCCATCTCTAACCTTTCCTTCGTTTCGAGTTCTACCTGTCTTTCTTCTTTTTCCAATTGTTTTATTTTGAGTTCATGTTCTAATGCAAGCTGTTTTAATTTGATAGCGTCAACATTGAGTTCAAGAGCCTCTTCACCTAAAATTTCTGCGTCAACTAATTTGTCTATTACCAAATTTTTTATAATTTGTTTTCTCATAGATACTCTAAAGTCTAATTTCAGGTGTTCAGCAAGCAACACTAATTCCTCTTTCTTTAAATTATCAAACCCTTCCAGGTCTGGCGTTTTCAAAAATTTACCGGCATCAAATGCCATTTTGTAGAATTGTGTTGGCTAGTTCTAATAAAAAATACTGAAATATTTTCAATGAGATATTTACGTTATCCCGAACACGAGCCCCCAATTTCTGTTACGACCAGAAAAATCGACTTTTAATTGTACTTGAAATTGTAGCAAACAAAAGACACAAATCAATAATAAAATTTAAACAAGATTTATTATACACTAGTTTACAAGAAGTATTACACAAATAGAAATGTCAACTAAACTGTCAAAATATGGGTCCAATCTTTTATCTTTTCTTTATCCGGAAATCTTCACGGGAATCCACAGAATATTACGTCCAATAGGTCACAATTTAGTATGATGTTGTTAGTCATTAAAAGTGTCAATCCAACTGCTGAGAATGTTGATGTCTATCGATGTCTAAGTCTATCTCTATGTTTGTGTCTAACTTTAGGGTCTGCATTTAAATACTTGTAACGGAAAGTTCTAGATAACCGAATTTGTTTAAATTACGCATCTTAAGTGAAATAGAAAGTTCTAATCATTCCATGAGTATCAATGATTGTTCCAGTGATTTCTAAACTGCATAGTTGAAACACAATGTGTATTATTTTGTACACAATGTAAACATATATAATAGGCCACACAAAACAAATTAGGCCAACTAAAGAAATATGATAGTTACATTATCATAACAACATGAATGGTAAGTAATACAGACCTAAGGTACGTGTATTTGAGGTCCTAAGTTCATAAAAATAAATTTGAGGTCAAGGTCATGTTCTAAATTTTGACTTTTCATTGTTCCGATATCTCCTCTGTAAATTAACCGTAAAAGAAAGCGACAAATTTATTGTACTAAATTGCTCGTTATATCCTAAAGATGATTTGTCAAATTTAACCGAATCTATTCGTAGACTCTATATGACAGTTATTTCCCCTTTTGAATTTGACATAAGTGATATGTCATGTATCACATGAATGGTAAGTAATACAGACCTAACATAAAAATAAATTTGAGGTCAAGGTCAAAGGTCAAGGTCATGTTCTTAATTTTGACTTTTCATTGTTCTGAGATAACCTCCGTAACTGTAAAAGAAAGCGACAAATTTATTTTACTAAATTGCTCGTTATATCATAAGGATGATTTGTCAATTTTAACCGAATCAATTCGTAGACTCCATATGACAGTTATTTCCCCTTTTGAATTTGATATAAGTGATATGCATTTCTAACTGGTAAACCATTAGTGATAGAGACCTAGGGTCTTTTGATTTGAGGTCCTTGGTTAAAAAAAAAATAATAGTAAGTCAAGGTCAAAGGTCAAGGTCATACTCTAAATTTTGATTTCGCTTATTTTCACTTCTTTTTAAAAACCGCATAAGATATCGACAACATATTTTTACTAAATTGTTAGTTGCGACATGTTGTAACACATTCATTTTGGTTGAAAGGGTATGCTGACATTAAATGGGAGTTTTCTCCCCTATGATATTTAAAACTACGTGTATGGTGATATAACTCATTAACCAAATATAATAAAGACCTAGGGTCTTTTGATTTGATGTCCTTGGTTTATTACCTTGAAATTAAGGTCAAGGTCAAAGTTGAATTTGACGTTCTAGATTTTGACCTTTGCTTTAACTTAATATTTATACATGATAAAGCCATGGGACTCTTGCATTGGGTTGCAAGCCATATGACCTTGAAAATCCAAACCGGAAATGTAAACCGGAAGTAGCTATTTTTTGTACTTATTTAATGTAAAAGTATATAGAACCAGATATTTTTGGAATCGGTGTCAAGTAAACTATCAAGCAATAACGGAAATAACATTTTTCAAACCGGAAGTAACATATTATCTCCCTTATTTCAAACAAAAGTGTATAGAAACCATATATTTTTGGAATCAGTATACAATAATCTATCATTTGACACGTGAAGTGACATGTTAAACTGGATTTTATTATTTTCATATTAAATATATCGTTTTGGTGGAAAGACCTTCAATTGTTCTCTGAACAATTGGTTTTTAATTGTACTTATTGTTATTAATTGGTATAACTTAACTTTAAAAAAAAAAGATACCAGTAGTTATCCTTCTAAAGAAACCAGTTTCTCGTCTGTATCTGTTCTAGACACTGCTAACCCCTAAAATCAAATGGGACTTTACACTCAGAGCCAACAGAAAAAAGCAGATATACTCAACGGACAATTTCAGAAAGCCTTTTCAGACAAAACCGACATATCAAACCAAGAATTCCAAAAGCAGTGTAACATGTCCGGAAACTTTCAAAACATCTCCGACATCAATATAACAGAAAATGGTGTGAACAAACTTCTGAAAAACCTAAATCCAAACACGGCAGCTGGACCAGACAATATAACACCACGAGTCCCTTAAAGAACTTGTATCAAATATAGCACCAATCCTGACAACTATATTCCGCCGCTCATATCTTACAGGGAAAGTGCCAAGTATTAGGAAATCAGCTAACATCTGTCCAGTGTACAAGAAAGGGAAGAAATACGATCCAATTAATTATAGACCAGTTTCTCTCGCCTGTATATCATGCAAACTATTGGATAGTATTGTAACTAGTCATATTATGTCTCATGCTGATACACAAAACATTATGTATCCACTTCAACACGGGTTTCAGAGGGGCCTATCAATCACAACTAACTGAATTCATCGATGACGTAACTAACAACTTAGATCCAGGAAAACAAACAGATTGTCTTATAATGGACTTCTCCAATGCATTTGATAAGGTTAGTCATAGCCTTCTCATCCACAAACTGAATCATTATGGGATAACAGGTAAAACAAATGAGTGGATAAAGAACTTCCTCAGTGATAGAACACAGTCAGTAGTGGTGGAGGGTGAAACATCGACTTCCATACCTGTAAAGTCCGGCGTACCACAAGGATCTGTCGTGGGACCTAGTCTATTTCTGTTTTATATAAACGACATGCCCCAGAGGATTCAATCAACTGTACGACTATTGCCGATGTCACAATCTCATCAGATGCAGATTCAGCAAACCTTCAAAGGGACCTTGACAAACTGGCTGAATGGGAATCGAAATGGCTCATAAAGTTCCATCCTGATAAATGTAACGTACTCACCATCTCCAAGAAGCGAACTCCAGCTAAATACAAATACACACTACATTGCCATAACCTTGAACACGTCACATCAGCTAAATACCTGGGATGTACCATTGCATCAGATCTAAAATGGGGTAAACATATAACCACCATCTGCTCCAAAGCAAATAATACCATCAGTTTTCTGAAAAGGAACTTAAACATCTCCAATAAGTCTATAAAGGAAAAAGCAAACGTGTCCCTTGTCAGACCAACATTAGAATATGCCAGTGCAGAATGGGACCCGTACCAACAAAATGACATCCATAGATTGGAAATGGTTAAAAGAATGGCAGCAAGGTATGTTACTAACAATTGTCACAACACTTTATCTGTTAGTAACATGCTTGAACATCTAGAATGGACTACCCTACAAGAACGACGAAAACAGAGCCGCTTGTTAATGATGTATAAGCTTAATAACAACTATGTGAAAACTGATACATCAAATAAGCTGATACCAAATGAACGCCCTTCCAGAAATAACAACGAAAAAGCATTCAGAATACCATCATGCAAAACAACAGTCCGGAAGGAGACGTTCTATCCTAGAACAATCAGAGAGTGGAACGCCTTGCCCAACTGTAAGGTCTCTGCCCCGAGTCCTGAATCTTTCAAGGCTCAGCTCCGCCATTAAATTAAATGACATGTTTTACTTGCACCTGTATATAAATTTCACCCAGTTTTTGTTTTTGTTATTAAATTTCAAAATTGTTTTCATACACACCCTCCAAAAATGTGGCAGGATAGTCAACCAGTTGACGGTGGCCGCTTACTGGAAGAAGTAGAAGAAGAAGAACGTATTGAAATCCTTTTCATAATTATGACGTTCTACCTATTATCAAAATTGTATTTTTATATAGTTTACTGATGGAAAATTCACAATGTTTTAAAACTAGTCTGAGTTCTTTGCTTTTTTATGATAGCCAAACTTTTTAATTGTAGATAAAGCTGATTGGTTTTGCGAATAACACCCTATCAAAATATGTGTTGATACACTCGCCTTTTGCATAGTAATATTCCTTTCAGCTATAGCCAAGATCGTCTGACAGCATACAAGGCTGTCATCTAAGGTTGGTTAGCAACGTTCATGGCCAACTTTGTCCCACTGATTGTTTTTTTTTTTTTTTTCAACTTCTATTCAATTATTATCAGTAATGTATACCGCTAATAAAAGTACACACAGACACACACATATACACAACAAAAAGCGTTGTTTTCGCAACTTGCTAATGATATGTAATCAAATTTCGCGGAAAATCACTAACGTTATCAAATTGGCATCGTCTATTTGAAAGTAGACACAAAAGAAAACGAACATTGGCAAAAATAAAGATTAATTGTTAACATCATCAATAAATTATATTATTTCATATCGGTTAAGAATTAGCTTCTCTTATTGGATAACAAGGGGCCACATGACATTCTTTATTCTTCGGTAAAAAATTCCTTCGGCTTTTTACACACAAAAAAAAAACGGACCAGAAAACCGGTCGTTAACGGACTTTTACATGTGAATGACCAGTGGGGCGTGGTTTCTCTGTTTAGAGTGATGTCCCTTTAATAAAACGATTACCATATGTTTTCGTTAATTATAAAATTATAGAAAACTTTATTTTGTATTCATATACTGAAAGATTGCACTTAAATGAATGGCAGTGACTTATAGTTATCACTATGACTGGTCTTCACTCTTTCCTATAGAAATCGTACAATAACTCGAGTTTGCTTTGAACAATTTAAATCTATGAGAATTTTTAAAAACATTGTTCCTCAATGAAATAAACATAATAGTTATTGAAGAACTGGTCATTATCGTGATACATGGACTACCCGTAGGACAGTGGTATACACCTAATCGCTATTTGGAAATCTGTCCCGGTTGACCCGAGAATCTGCCCCGCTTGAACTTTTGACGTCATACAACAATCACTTTTCCATTGTGGCGTCAGATATTTTGTATTATGACGTCAAAATTTTACGGGAACCTTTGTGATGTCCAGTAATGGCGGACAAATAGCGATAAGGTGTATTGACTGCGACAGCGATAATGACCTCGCCTACGGCTCAGTCATTATCGCTGTCTTAGTCAATACCACTGTCCTGTGGGCAGTCCATATATCACGATAATGACCAGTTTTTCAATAACTATTATATAAATATGACGATAACTCGAAGATTTTTTTTTTATGTACGGCGGGAAAAGCACCACGACGATGTTGCATTAAGAATACACTGCGACGTAAATTAGCACCAAAAAAGGGAGCTATGATCTCAAGCATTTAAAAAAAACCCTCGGTTTTCTATTTCTAGTTAAAAAAAAAATGAGCACTTTGACCTGCACTTCTTCAAGAATGTTATATCGAGATTGCAAGAAAATATCAACGACAGAATTTTCTATATCCATTTGAATTGGCAAGAAAGGTGTCGTCGGCTTTTTATTACCAATTATTGTATGATTTCATAAACATTTTATCGCATGCATCCTTTATTTGAGGGAAAGCCTTAGCAATTATGGAACACTTTGCAAAAAACCAGGTAGGAAGTATCTCTTTCCGTGTGAAAATAGTTATTTTTTCGGAGTTCGAGTTTTTACAAAATTTTACAAAAAATGCAAATTTCCAACAGAAATATCTCAAAAAGTTAGTCAAGGTGGTATATTTTTATTTGGATTTTTAAACAGTGCATAACAAAATTGACTCACTGTCAAAATTTTAAGAAGTAATCAACGAGAGATCCTTTCTGTATCCTATGCCCTTAAAGTTCTTCTGTAGTCAGGTTTGCTTAAAACAATTTCATTGTCGTTTTTATTTTAGTGAGTTGCCTCTTTCCCCGCTACTGTAATATTTACGCTACGCTGGATATAGTCATAAGGACAGTGTTTAATATTGGTCTGCAAGTTTTTACTTCTTTCTCAATGAAATTGCCGTGTCATAAGGGGAATGATAACTGTTATACTATATTGATAAGTACTACATATTTTACTCTCTAAGTGTGCACGGTTTTAATCGGCGATGAAATTATACTTGTAACCTTAGATTACAGTCGATCTTGCTCGTCCAAAATATTGGTATGTATATGAATGCATTTTATTTATTTATTTTGTATCAAATTTGCTATATATAATGTCGTGTAAATGGATTAAAGTGACAAGGCCAAATTTATTAATTGCTTGCTTGTTTGGTTGATGTTCCCTTTACCACAACCTTCTCTTGGTATAGCCAGACAAACGATCGTGAAAGAAAAAGTATTGCGATCAGATTGTGAAAGAAATTTCAAGGAGAAGATACATGTAAGGTCAATACCTAATCCAATTTGATAAATTACTGGTATAAGAAAAAATATAGGGGGGGGGAAGGGGGTCGGAGTTAAGACGTCTAACAAAATGGTTTAACATTATGATCAATTCTAACAGAAATCAAAAAATCACATTAGAATTAAGATGTATAAACCAGATATTAAGAAAACACGATTTTTATATGTTCTTCATTGTGACTTAACCGTTAACAAATAATCTATAATACACACACTTATATAAACAAAACGTCATTTTTACTAAGAGATATTGCGCGCATATGGGGATAATGAAATGGTATATTCTATACTTATATAGACACTGTTCCATTGATACGTTTATTGAAATGATTATACAAATTTAATTTAATTTACTATGACGATTAGTTATATTCTTTTGAAAGGTAACTCGTGGTTTCCCAGTTGAATTAATATCACAAAATATGAACGTAATGCCATCCACTCCAGCTCTTTGGAACGACATTTTAACATATTGAAATTCAATCCACTACTGTTGGCCTTTCCATACATAGTTTTCGAACGAATTATTCCCGAATAAGTGGATTAGGTAGCAATATACAGTTAAGAAAAAATAATAAAATTTACCCTCATAAATTTTACCACCCCCTTTTCCTTGCTTTCTTACAAATCAAGCTTACTGTTTGTGCCATTTATGTGCAGGGGCGGATCCAGCCATTTATAAAAGGGGGGTTCCTAACCCAGGATAAAGGGGGGTTTCCAACTATATGTCCTCATTCAAATGCATTGATCGTCAAAAAAAGGGGACCCAAATGATCCGCCACTGATGTGCATATGTATGTAATCAGTATCTTCCATAAATTTAATATCCAGTAATTAAAATGGTTATAATTTCTTTTTGGTGTATCCATGGCAACAATCTGCATTTAATTGCTATAAAATAATGCAAAAAGGGGGGTAATAATGTCACATAGTTCCCCAAAATTTGGCCAAAAGTAGAATTTCAATCCCTTGGAGTGATACCTTTTCCGGAACTGTTTACATATATCTATCAGGAGATCAAATAAAAATCATAGGTCTTTTGTCTCTTTTTTTTTTTTTTTGTAAAATTGCGTCAAAAAGTTCGTGTGAAACATTACAATAATTTCTAGACCTATGGCCGGTCTGGCTATGAAAATACGGACAGTCAAAAATAACCTTGATGTTCTTATAAACCCACCTTGAAGGTTGAATTAGTCATCAGCTGTCTAAAAATAAATTTTATTGCACAATAACTTTCATATTTGAAAAAATCCACAGGGGCCAAAATGCGAAACCACACTCCTAACTGTGTATTGCTACCTTATATGAGGGTGATAATGGGGGTACCTTCATTACGAATAACGGTAAAAAAATTTGCCAAATGACGTTAACGGTAACTTTTGGTGCATGACGATAAAATGAAGACTTTCTTCAAGACGATAAAAAAATCGACTGAGTTTGACGAATCACGTTAATTTTTTACCAAAAATAACGGTAACGATAAGTATTTGAGACCTCTGACGAATCACGATAAGGATATTTTGACGAATCACGGTAAAATTTTAACCAATTTGACGCTAACGGTAGCCGAAAATGACTGTTTGACGTCTGACGGTAAAGGGCATTCATACCGTCTTATATGTTTGGAGGAGACGTTTTCAATCTGAAAAAAAAAAAAAAACGTTTTAAAACTTCTTCTACAAAGGCAACCATGAAACTGTGGGTTGCTCCATTGTCTGTTGTTACGGTCGATGATTATAAAAAGTTCTTTAACATTCCGACATCTGCAAAGTCATCATTGCAGTTGTGTACAGTAACATATTAAAAGTATTTTCAGGGAGGACCCCCAGACCTCCTTCCGCTTCGCGCATAGGCCAATGCATTTAGTATTAGATATAAAGACACTTAATTTTCGGCTAGGAACCCCCCTGGTAGCCTGATTTTTATTTTTCTTTGCCTCTTTAGTGAGAGCATGTATAAATATGGCGCACCATGGACGCAATATATACATGCTGTTAAGTTTTTCGTCTGTGCATGACCTCATGTTGGATAGGGCAAAAATTTAGCCTTGCAACTGGGCGCCGAATATGCGGGAACACATCAAACAGAGAAACGCGTGTGTGTGTGGGGGGGGGGGGGCAATTTCTATATCCCTTGGGAATCCCGGGGTTGGGTAAAAATGGGAATGTTGATGATATTTACAAGATGTTTCTTCGATATCTCAATAACCAAAATTTTAACATACATTATTGATAAGGACAATTTTGATACAATATAGCAATATTGAACGACACCCAGAACTATTTTAATATGAAGTACTATTAATTTGTATCATGAAGGACAATACATAGCTTTGCTTCCATAAGACGTTTTCTTTATTCGGAATTTATAGAAAATCGACCATACCTCTTGGAGAACTGTTTTCTCATTCTTTTTTCAGGGCTTACTGGTATATCAACATGACATCAAATGAAGAAAAAATTAAATCTCTTCCTCAGTCAAAAATGACACGTCGGCACTATTTACTGTACATTTTGATTGTGTTATTCGTGTATTCATATGTATGTACTGTCATAGTGGAAACTCAATACGCTTACTATGCCGTTGAGAGAGAAAGAAACGTTACGGGCTCAGTATCCCGTCATGCATCATGTACAGCTAATAAATCAACAAGTCAATTTCTCCTTCAACAGGAAATACAGAGAGTGACAGCACAGTGGAATGCCTATGGTCACATAGCAAGCGCCTTGCCAGCCCTGATCATGACCATCTTAGTTGGTTCGTGGAGTGATAAAATTGGACGTAGAGTTGCACTTATTATTCCAACTCTAGGACAAATTTTCAAATGTTCCTTTCTGGCTATTGCAGTAAAGTTAGAATGGAACATTTATTATTTATTGATCCCGTTTTTTGTAGACGGCATATCCGGTACTCTTGTTGCTTTTATCTCTGCTGCTCTTTCAACCACCGCAGATTTGACGAAATATGGCAAAACTAGAACATTTGGTATTGTTCTGGTAGAAATTACCCTCGGCTTAGGCGTGACAACAGCTAACATAACTTCAGGATACTTAATTAAATACACAGGATTTGTATACTCTGTAGTTACATGTTTATCCGTTGCTATTCTGGTCCTGTTATTGATTATCTTCTTACCAGAAACCGTTCAATCTAAGAAAAATTTTCAAAGTATCTCACAAATTCAATATATTAAAAATTCTATTAGCTTTTACATTCAAAAAGGTCCTTCCCGTTGGAAATATATTATACTTGCTGCTTCCTTTGCACTATCTGTGATGCCAACTATTGGAAGAAATAACGTTCAGATATTTTATTTACTTAATTCTCCATTCTGTTGGAGCTCTGTTTTGATTGGTTGGTTTGGTGCTGCAAGATCGGTGTCAGAATTGATCATTGGCTTAGGATTTGTTCGTCTTCTACGGAAATGTATGACAGATCGACAAATGCTGTTTGCAGGCACTTTATCAGCAATTGGTTACTACATCCTCATGTCAAGTGCAGTTAACGATGTTATGGTATTTCTAAGTAAGTCCAGAAACCTTGCATGAATATAAGATATCTTCAAAAATTAATATTTTAGACCTGATATATGCATGGACTATCATCTACACAGTAAAAGAAAACCGTTTACTAGTATATTGTTGAAGAAGGGTTTTTTTTAATTATCATTTTCGCACGTCGAGTTATTAGTTGTGTCATTTATTACTGGGTTAACTAAACAGAAATAGTTTTGCTGTTTGAACAGTCTATATTTATTTTTAGCTCACCTGGACCACAAATCCAATGTGAACTATAACATAGCGAACGTCAATCTTCAGTCTTCAGTAACTTTTTTAATCTCTATTTACATCACTTGACTTTTTTTGTTCGATTATTTCCATAGAAACCTATGAAATTTCTCTGACCACTATTTAGCCAATTCAATTGTACCAAACATGACAATGTGTCCCTGTTATAACCAAGGAAATGTAAGTACTGTTCTGTGAATCTCATTGATAAGTGGTTTAGTAATCGGAGTAAACATTATATAGAAAGTATATTTCTGTTCCTAAAATCGAGAAAATTAGGTGCACAATGTGATGTCAATAGGTCGAATAAGACATAGTCCACATAACCGAAACAAACGATAACTATGTAGTTTCATTTTCATTGAAAAGTCTGTAAAGACAATTGTTTTAAATAGCCCAAACGTATGGCATAAACTAATCAAAAGTTGATAGAAAATAAATATCATAGACATTTCAACAATTCCATAATATACTCATTCAATTCAAATGTGTTGTAAACAGCTGTCCTTTTATATTCTAAGCTCCTGTTGTTGGAATTATGTCACATTACCCTAAGCCTATGATACGATCTTTACTGTCAGCAATAACAGCCAGAGATGAACAAGGTATGATATATATAATTCAAAAGAAAATTACACAGTCATAGCCTATGATACGATCTTTACTGTCAGCAATAACAACCAGAGATGAACAAAGTATGATATATTTAATTCTAAAGAATATGACACCAAACCTATGATACGGTTTATATGGCTCTCTTGAAATTCACTTTCGATAGCCCGAATCAGCAATAACAGCCAGAATTGAACAAAGTATGGCATGCATATAATTTTAAAGATCATTACGCTGAACAAATGATACACTCTATATGGCTCTCTTGAAATTCACTCCCGATAACCCGAATCAGCAATAACAGACAGAGAAGAACAAGGTTTGTCATATAATATCAATAATACTAATGATATTCTCACTCTATATCTGCTGGCGGTGCAGTCTTGGTTGTTTTCGGTACTTCACGCGTATTGCATACTATATATTCGGGAAAGATTTGCTATGTTCGCAGTAAGATTTATTAAATCTCGTAAAAAACGACGACAATTAAGCTGATACTTCCCCTTTCCCAAATAAAAATCTCTTATTGAGATATATGCACCCACGCCTGCACAAGAGAATAATTCTCCAATTGTTCTGTGCAAAAGGTAGGTTCATAGCCAACGTATTTTCAGTATTGTTCTTTTGACAATGACTTATAATTTTCCTCTGACCAAATCATCTTTCACTTTGAATGAAATAAATAAAATCGAGTATATTTTAAACGGCACCCTGTCAGTTGGACGAGAAAATAGTCTTTTATCCCAAATGTATAATATACATTTTAAACCAGTTCACAATAGGAATTAACATTGGTTACATTCAATATACTATGTAGCATAGTTAGTTTAATCAACTTCAAAACAACGGGTACCTCAGTGCTTATGATGGCGTGATGGCCTCGAGATGACCAGACAGGGTCAAACCAAAGACGTGATAGGTCTCAGTTAAGCATGTGGCATAAAGGAGTGAAAGCAACAATTAATCGGCTTGTCTGAGAAAAAAATAACGTGTTCATGTTGGTTGGCATATTTTCCAACGGGCTGTAACTGTATGAGCTGACACGTCTAAAATTAGGGTCTGCCAAATGCCCAACGAAACCTCTCTCCAAATAATTAACATCTATCTTATCAGCCACCAAAACCGGACTTCAGAGTAATTTTGGAACTGCCTACTCTATAAGTAATGTTAATCAGATGTGGATACTTAGAAAAATCCATAGATCTGTTAAGAGTATACGTACAATCTTAATCTCTTTCCCTGTTCAACGTTTATATGATTTTGGATTTCGAAGCTTTTGGTCTCGAGCATACCTGACGACCATTACTCTAGAAAAAAAACTCATAAAAGAAACCAGGCAAATAATTTTGTATGCCAGACTGGCGTTTCGTCTATAAAAGACTCATCAGTGACGCTCGAATCAAAAAGTGAAAAAGGAAAAATAAAGTATGAATTGAAGAAACACGTTTTGTGCGCAGGTAAATCCTATCATTCATTTCTTACAGGTAAACAAGATTGCTTTACATATTTTGTTTTAAAAGTTACATTGAAGTTATGTTATCTACAACAATTAGAATTAAGAAAACATTTATGCTTTATCATTCGTAGTAGTCTCACTATAATGTGCAATATTACCTCTTGAATATATGTACTTTCTTTACAGGTGCAATGTTTGGAGGTTTAACAGCCATTGAGTCTACATCTTCTTTGTTGGGTTCGGTGTTGGCCAACTTTATATATGGAGAAACAGTTGCTATCTACAGAGGAATAGCTATGGCTATATTTGGAGTCTACCATTTCATCGCCCTTTGTTTAATAAGGTATATGTTTAAATGGTCGTTCAATTTATTGAATTGTTTTAATTTCGATTTACACATTTCGACTGTTATCGTTTGGTCAGTATCAATACCATGTACTTTTTCACGAAAAACTAAAATGGTGAATCTATATAAAATAATATTACACATCACTAAGATAACAGAAGCACAATATGATCATCTGTTCAAGTGCAAAATTTGCAATTATATTAGATATGATTTGTTTTGTTTGTATAAGGATAGACTTTTAAACAGAATATTTGACATTTTATTAAATCTTTGCTGATATTGGGATTTACTTATGTGTAGATGTTTTATATTTTTTTGTGAGAATTATTCTCTTGAATATACATTTTTATCTAAAATGTACGAATTTAATCTTCTTTTCAGCGTATTCATCTTTAGAGAAAAACGAGAAAAGAAAATAGAGGATGTGGATGTCGGTGATCAGAAAATTATATATACAATTAAAATGTGATGACTTAAAACCTAAATTCTTTACCATAAAACAAACGTTTACATATGTAGCATTTGAATGCACAACTGAAAGTTCCTTTACCATAAAACAAACGTTTACATTGTATTTGAATGCACAACTGAAAGTTCCTTTACCATAAAACAAACGTTTACATTGTATTTGAATGCACAACTGAAAGTTCAATTTCTGATATGAGATCATCAAGTATGTAGTCTAATCATACAGTGTATTTTAAGAAACGAGTTTATTAGTCTGTGTTTAACTATGCAGTCTTCTACCGAGCTAAATGAACAATTGCTTTGAATTAAAAATATGTAGAACATCTGCTTATCCATTATAGATAATAAAATGTCGTTTAGTCTCGTCTTAACTGTGCCAAAAAAAATGTTAAGAAGGACGTCTAGAGGTCAGCATGTAGAATAACGTACATGTAGATACCTCTAAATCACCCGGAGATTATATACTATGGTTACATTTAGATGTATTTTGTTGGTTTTTTGTATATTTCGGTTGCCGTCTTTTTGATCCCACATTCCCTTATTTTTATGTTGTGCGTAAATGCGTCTCTTAAATACCAAAGTCCTAAATGTCCACACTAAGCACATATAATAATGCGTATTTTTCAATTTCATGATGGTGATGTTCCGTTTGCTGTTTCTTTCTAACGGCATTTCTGAGTTGGTTCGATATGCCAATGTTTATTATGACATCTTAGATTTCAATGAAAGCAATGTTTTACTTCCATATACTGATTTAAACAATGGATTTTTTCAGACTCAAGGCAATTAAAGACTTGACATATTGTATAGACACTTGTCTTTTGCTGAAGGCCGTATGTAGCACTCTACGCGTGTTTTGATTTTCTGTTCTGAATGGTTGCTGTCCCATAGACGTGTACCCCACAAATTGTTTATTCGTATGATTTCTTTATCAACAGATTAAGGGATCTAAGCGGTCTTTCAGTAGATGCGACGGTTCTTTTGAGTTACATGATTTAGTATTGTTTTACTTGTGTCTATGTTTGAGTCGTGTGTAATAGAAAATGAAAGGATATGGAGTAAATGTACATGGAATAAAATCGCACACAATACATAGAAAACATAGAAAATTATCAATGAACAGGGCTTTTATTCCTGTTCTTCATCTTGACAGTTGATGTAAGGTCTTCAACAATGAACGAACCATTCATACCCTACAACAAGGTCAAGACGGCCCCTAGCGTCGACTTAAGCCCTAGCGTCGACTTAAGCGGTACTATTGATAAAAATAAACCACAGTTCACCTTCTTGCTCCCCACCCGCCTCGGAGTGCCAACTTGTGCGATGCTTGTGTACGACGGTTCTCCAGTCGAAAGCACCAGGGATACAAGAAAAGTGCAGTAATTTTGAAAGACATCGATCGCCGCTAAAATATGCCTTGAAGTTACACATGTCGGGAGCGGTCAATGAATTGCATAATTTATAATTACGGGCGAGGTTTTTGAACATATATTTGTCATACATTGCCCAACAAAAGACCAATAATTTCGAAAATGCCGATATTATAGATTTAAGTGTGCATATTCTGAATCGATATTTATTTTTCGTTCTTCTATTGACCTTTTATTATTTGACTAGATAAAAAAAGTGGGATGCCAATGTACTAAATAATTTAGCTTTACCAAGGAGGTAACGTTATATTATGTAATATAAGAATTTGGAATTTATGTTAGATCATATATTCAATTTGTTCACAATTGTCTAGAGCGATTTAGAGCTTGGCATACGGTGTAGCCACTTGTTTACATTTTGATACGAAAAAAGAGAAATGTGGGATGTAAATCAATGAGACAGTTCTTCAACGTTACAATTTGAAACAATTAAAAGATAGCTATTGGACAATAGCTAGGTGTCCACACGATATGTCAAGCTGTAAAGAGGTAGGGCCATTTACCCGTGAGTTTTTTCATTTGATTAGCTAGGTAAATCCTGTTTTTATGTCAATAAATACGTTACCATCATAAATTCTGAGTACATCCATCTGCGCAAGTCTGACAGGCGGAAAACCCCAAATAAAAACATCATCCAATGAGAAGAGGGATGACCAAGCAGTGCCCGTATAACCATGCCTTTATATCATCCATTTAATTTCCGCCTGCGCATCGAGACACACGTGTTACAGAGAAGACTTTCAAGTTTTTTGTTTTTTCGATAGTGAATATTGTAGGTATCCCCATACCATTGTTTATTAATTATTGTTGTTATAATATTATATTTTATAAGTATTTAACTTCATACTTATTTAATTATGGAGTTTAATGCTTCCAGTCCTTTCGAGGCCATTACAGGTAATGATGTTTTTTTAGACGGTTCGTTACCCTTTACTGCTACCGCAACAACGGTAAGGCAGGGAACCCCTCCTATTAGTATTCAACTAACCGACGTTTTTACTTCGGTGACTACTAAGACCGGTCAACAAACCCTCAATTCAGGTTCTGTCGGTTATCATGGAGGTGTCCCTACCATTGCCACTGTTACGCACACATTTTCTAGGCCAGTTGACACCACTGGGTCTATTTCATCCTACCCTGGTATTTCTATGGGTCTAAACTTACCTGGGTCTAGAGCACCAGCGTCATACTGTGGCTTCACTTTACCTGCTTCGGCTAGTAACGCCATGTCTTGGTCTAGACCTCCTTGGTCTCAGGGTTATCCTTATTCAGGCTTTCCTGGTCAGGGGTTTCATGGTCAAGGGTTTCCTGGTCAAGGGTTTCCTAATCAGGTTTTTCCTAGTCAGGTTCCTGGTCAGCCTTTCCCAGGTTTCTGGCCTTATTGTGGACCAATTACCACACCAGTTATTGTTCCTCAGAGTACTACATCTAATCTGTCAGTTCCTGCTCCTCCTTTAGCAGTGTCATCTAGTAGTTGTAGTAGTGTATCTGTACCTGCTGCTCTGCCTACCTCTTCTGTTAGGCATCAGTTTAATCAGGTTACTGACTCTGGCCCCTCTTTAGATGGGTTCAAGAGTATCCTGGACGACTTTCGTCAGTCTATTTCTTCTGAATTGACGTCTTTCTCCAACCGCCTGGGTACACTAGAGAACATTGCCAATAAGTCAAATTCTCCAGTGATTTCACTCCTTCCAGATCATAATATTGGTAGTGACCCAGAGGACAGTGATGAGGAAGAACGATTTTTGGTGGCCCCAGGCAGTCAGGAAGAAGGTTTTACTTCTGATGAAGAAGGTGATAATCCAACTCAGGTCTCTCAGAATGTTTCTCAACCTTCTGTTCCTGTGTCTATCTCTTCTGTAATTGGTCATTCTTCTACCAATTCCAGTAAGGATCCTGAGGCTGAAGATACTCCTTCTACCTTGAAGGATCTTAGAGATTCGGTTTATACCATTATGAGAGATGTCAACAAGGTACCATTTCAGTCTCCTCCCAGACCCAAGAGACTTACCTCTACTTTCGAGGCTTCATGTGGTCTGTCTATAAACAACGCTAAGTCACATACTAGTTTTCCACAATCCAACCATATGTCTACTTCTCTGCAGATCATCAATGATGGGATTGTGGCTAATGAGTCCCAATTTTCCCAAGTGAGTGGTTTTGGGCTTGCCTCATTTACTGAGCAGTTCCGTTCTAAAGATTATGATATCTTTGATTCTACCTTGGGTAAATTGGTACCTAAATATGACAAGGTTTTTTCATCTTCGATTGCTTCTAAACCTGTTGATGGACTGCGTCTTTCTCAGTCTGTTTGGTCCAAAACAGAGAATCTTCTCAGGAATGCCTCTCATGTTTTAGGCACTGCTGAACACTTTTTAACTGCAGTTGCTCCAGTACTTAAAGACTCTTCTCTTCCACCAGAGGTCAAGCCTTTTCTATTACAGGTGGACAAGGCTTTAGGTGCCTCTCAGTTGTTGATTATGGGTTCAATAGCCAACTGCACTTTATCCAAAAGAGCTGAAATTTTGGATAAAGCAAAGGTTTCGGATAATCTTAAGGATGCTTTAATTAAGTCTCCTTTAGATGATAAGATTTTCGGGTTGCCACTTAATGAGGTACAGAAGCATCTCAATCAAACCCCAGCTCCAGTGAAGGTGAATGTATCTCTTTCTGGAAATAATTCTAAACGAGGTAGTTATTCTTCCGCTGGAGGCTCTTCTTATAATTCTCAAGAGAAGAGGAGGAAAATGACTAATGATGGAGGTAATAAACCTAAGAAGTCTTCATTCCCTAAGTCTAAACCTAACAGTTTTAAGAGAGGTGGCAAGAGGGCCAATCCCTCTTCCTAGGAAGTTGCCCCCTCGTACGTTACTGTCAGAACCCAATCCAGAGATGTACTACAAAACTCCTCTTTTCAATTGCCAGTAGGGGGGAGGTTAACTCATTTTCTAAAAAAATGGACAAGTATTACCTCAGATTGTTGGGTTCTGTCAGTAATTCGAGGGGGATTGACTCTTCAATTCAAAGAACAACCTCCTCTTTCTTCTGTTCCTATCCCACTGTCCAATACTCAAGATCCACAGAAGTTTCTTCTTCTGTCAACAGAAGTAGAGACTCTTTTGACAAAGAGGGCAGTGGAGGAAGTCCCTGTATCTTCAATAGATCCAGGTTTCTATTCTCGTCTATTCCTGGTTTCGAAGAAGACAGGAGGAATGAGACCAGTCATCGATTTGTCTATCCTCAATTCTTACATGATTATTCCCATTTCAAAATGGAGACCAATCGTTCAATCAGAGTTTATTCTTCCAGGTATGTGGACAACATCCCTGGATCTGACGGACGCTTATTTTCATGTTCCAGTTTGCCATTCATACCGCAAATTCCTTCGGTTTGTATGGAACAAAAGGGTTGACCAATTCAGAGCTCTCCCTTTTGGTCTGTCAACTGCACCACTAGCCTTTACCAAACTCATGCAGGTAGCCATAGCTCACCTTCATTCACAGGCTATTCAGATTAATTCTTACCTGGACGACTCACTGATCAAGGAACTTTCTCCCGAGAAACTCTATCTCAATACCGATGTAGTCATCAGATTGCTTCTCTCTCTGGGGTTTCTCATCTCTTGGAAAAAGTCAGACCTTATTCCGTCTCAGGACTTTATTTTCCTAGGCGAACATTACCTTACTCATCAGTGCATAGTTTGACCTCCTCAGGAAAAGTTTCAGAATCTTTGTTCAAAAATTCATCTGTTTCTATCTCAAAAAACAGTTACTGCTCGCCAATTTTCACAACTGCTAGGTCTCTTGAATTCACTAGCGGATGTTGTTCCACTTGGTCGCCTTCACATTCGACCTCTTCAATTTTATCTACATCAACATTGGCTCCCAGCTTCACAGGATTGGGCATTCATCAGGAACTGTATCCTCATTTGGTTTGGTGGACTTCTCAAGCAAACGTTTTGAGAGGCCAACTTCTGTCCTCTCCAGTTCCAAATCAGACTCTGTCCACAGATGCCTCCAACCTCGGCTGGGGAGCTTATCTGGAAGGTCTTTCAGTTTCAGGAGTGTGGACTCCAGATCTTTTGAAGGAACATATCAACATACTAGAAATGAAGGCAGTTCTTCTTGCACTGTCTCATTTTCAGTCCCTACTGCAGAACAAATCTCTTGTTCTAGCATCGGACAACACCACTGTGGTGGCTTATTTGCGAAACCAAGGGGGAACTCATTGTTACGAGCTGTTCCTTTTAGCAAGAGAAATTCTCCTTCTTTGCAATCACCTTCATCTACAGATTGTAGTTCGTCATGTCCCAGGGAAACTCAATGTGTTAGCAGATGCTCTGTCCAGGACACTTTCCCAGTCAATACAGAGTGGGAAATTCTCCAATCAGTATTTCAGGCAATAATACTTCAGTGGGGTCTCCTCATGTAGACCTGTTTGCAACAAGCCTCAATTACAAAGTTCAAGTGTTCATGTCTCCTGTACCAGATCCGAAAGCTTACGCAGTAGATTGCATGAGTGTTCCTTGGGACGGAATGTTCGCTTACGCCTTCCTCCGTTCAGATTTCTGTCAGAAGTTCTTCGGAAGATCTCAGCAGAGCAAGGGTTGATCATTCTTATTGCTCCAGCTTGGCCCAAACAAGCCTGGTTTCCAGATCTTCTTCATCTGTCTTGTGCTCGTCCACTGGTTCTACCAGTACGACACAACCTTCTGTCCCAGTTCAAGGGCAAGATTCTTCATCCCAATCCAGAGAAGCTACATCTGTTCGCGTGGCTTCTCTCAGGGATAGCTTCAAGGAGAGAGGTTTTTCTGAATGCGCAGCCAGACATCTCTCCCGAGCAGTTAGAGATTCCACTAACATCGTCTATGATGCCAAGTGGACTATCTTCAGTAGTTGGTGTAGTGAGAAGGAAATTGATCCTTTCCAAATTTCTGTACAGCAACTAGCAGACTTTCTGATCCATCTTTTTGAAGAGAAAGGATTATCTCCCTCTACAATTAAAGGCTATAGATCAGCTATTTCTAGGACGATTCAACTGTCTGGAGGTCCAGACTTTGGTAATAATGAATTCATTTCTCTTTTAGTTAAGAATTTCACTCTTGAACGCCCTAGACAGAGAGTTTTAATCCCGTCTTGGAATTTGAGTGTAGTTTTATCAGCTTTAAAAACCCATTCTTTTGAACCTGCTGAAAAGGTTGAAATCAAGTTTTTATCATATAAGTGTTGTTTTCTTCTTGCCTTGGCCTCTGGTAGAAGAAGAAGTGAAATTCATGCGTTTTCCACTGCTGATTACTGCCTTCGTTTTAATAGGGATAAGTCATCTGTTACTCTATTAACGGATCCAGCCTTTTTAGCCAAAAATCAAATTCCGAGCAGAGGTTCAGAACCGATAGTGATTCCAGCCCTTCCTGATGATTCAAGTTCTAAAGTACTCTGTCCTATCCGAGTCTTACTTTTATATCTTCAGAGAACACGGAGTCTCCGCACTTCCTCAAATTCCAGGTTATTTATTCCTATTTACAAAGGAAAACAAGATTTGTCTGCTAAAACCATTTCAACTTGGATCTGTAAAACTATTCAATTAGCTTACAATTCTTCTAATGAAGAACTTCTGAATAGTATGCATGTTAAAGCCCATGATGTATTTCTACCTCCTGAGCCCTTTTTAATAACGCTTTTTTAGAGGAAGTCTTATCTGCAGGTTTCTGGAGAACTGAAAATTCTTTCATTTCTCACTATCTGCAGTCTTTATCTACTCAAGCTCAGAGTTTGTACTCCTTAGGACCTTTAGTTTCCACACAAAGAGTTGTTTTTCCTCCTGCATCTTCTGGTTCAGGGGATTCAGCTTTGCGTTAGATTCTATATTTTACTCAGAATTTATGATGGTAACGTATTTATTGACATAAAATTGTACATTTTTAAAGTAAAATGAGATTTTATTAAATAAATACTTACCATCATAAATTAAAGGTCCCTCCCAATCTCCCGTTCATCCCCTGTTTTTTTCCTAGGGTTTCTTGCTTACTTTAGGAAATTAAATGGATGATATAAAGGCATGGTTATACGGGCACTGCTTGGTCATCCCTCTTCTCATTGGATGATATTTTTATTTGGGGTTTTCCGCCTGTCAGACTTGCGCAGATGGATGTACTCAGAATTTATGATGGTAAGTATTTATTTAATAAAATCTCATTTTACTTTAAAAATGTACAATTTTAAATAGCCCGATAGATACTAATTATAGTATATGAAAACACGTCACATCATCTATTTTCATACCTTGAACAGGTATTCCTACAATAATCAAGGCCAAGACTATTGATTTTTTTTGTTTATCAAAACCAATATTGATTTTGTTTGTAAATGCCCCTGAGGAGCATTTAAATATGAATAATCAACTAATAGATATTCAAAATTAGTTTTGTATTAAAAAAAAACATGGTGCTTCAGTTAGCGTGTTAATGTTGGTAGGTGATTTGTAGCGTACATGTATTTCACAGCTTTGTTTAACTTAAAATTAACAAAATATTAAACAAGAATGTGTCCATAGTACACGGATGACCCACTCGTACTATCATTTTCTATGTTCAGTGAACCATGAAATTTGGATAAAAACTGTAATTTAGCATTAAAATGAGAAAGATCATATCATAGGGATCATGTGTACTAAGTTTCAAGTTGGTTGGACTTCCACTTCATCAAAAACTACCTTGACCAAAAACTTTAACCTGAAACGGGACAGACGGACGAACGAACAGACGGACGAACGAAGGGACGGACGGACGGACAAAGGAACGAACGGACGCACAGACCGAAAAACTGAATGCCCCTAAGTGGCGCCTGAAAAGGGGGTTAAATATAAATACAAGAAACATTTAATAATCTAATTATCTGATATAAACCAGCTAATCTGATTCAAGATCGGTCTCTGTTTTAATGCCAAGAAGCCAAAAAATATCGGACGCATTTAACTGGGATGATGTATTCCTTAATCTGGATGTATCTATATCTATACACTGTTCCAGCTTTTAAGGTTTACCGTCTATACGAACCGAACAATTGCTTACACCAGTTGGTACTAGAATGGCTTGCGTAATAAACACATGTAATCTGGTCTTTTCTACATAGCATTGTACCAAATGGATCGACCCTATGTTGTGATACAGATTCAACACTTTCTTGATGTTTTACCTACAGTCACGATTGGTAGTGTAATTGATTTTTTTCTGTGTGTTGTTTCATTTTCTGATGACTTAGGTTCCGGTGTAGGGACAATGTAACAATGCCAGTACTTGTATCTACACAGTTGGTGGATTGGCGATAAAATTACTGTCTGCATTTGTTACATGGTCATACCATTTTCTAAAACGTTCTTGTTCAAGATTTAGAAAAAATTATTTTTGTTGTTTTGAAATTTTTCTGTGTGACTCTGAATTAAACAAACATCCGGAAAAATGTGATAGAAACATAACATTTTACTATTTCAACATAAAAAATGAGAAAAATAGCGTGAGATTTGAACCCCATCTTAAAAACAATCCATTATTTACACGTTACAGTCTTAAGCGCTACCCGTACCGATGGAGCCACGGTGACCCTTGAAAACATATTCGATATTAAGCAGCTATATAGGTAAAATTTAGTGATGTTCCACTTTTTATTAAAAAAGTTGTTTTTTAGGTATTAAGGACACACTAAACACATTTAATTTTTGAGGGGAAAAGTTGTATAAATTACAACAACAACAAAAACACAACTTTGTTTTGGTTTGAAGTGTTCTTCTATGGGGATTCCCTGTTTTTCCAACCTAAAAACACGGTAAATTCCACATATTTGACTTTCATCCTTTTTTGGAGGTTAAATTAACTATTTTCCAATCATAACATAATACATAAAAATCGAGATATTGACCAAAAAACTTTTTTATTTCATGTTTTTATCGTAATTTTTATTCTTTCAGCACTTTTTGAAATTGGCCCTTCCGTGAACAAATTTCAGGGGAAATTGGCCCTACCTCTTTTTAGAGTTTAGTCAATGTCTTGTTTTATCGAGCTGTATCGCTGATTCATTGAAGTATACCTACCCTACATCTGATTTTCATTCATAAATATGCTTAGCTAAATATGCGGGATTGAATATAGTTTTATAAGTATCCAACCATTCCCAGTATCTATATCGGCGGAATGAAAAAAGGAACCGAAAGAAGTTATAAATAGATGAAGATGTGGGGTAGGATACGCCAATGAAGGCAGGAACAAAACGACAAAAATAACCAAGAGAATGCACATTTATTTATTACATGATACAATGAAAAAACGCCTTAAAGGTACCAATCTCTAATATTCAAACAATACAAAAACTAGTAATACTATACCAAACTAACAGTAAAGTGTTACATAGTAATTTACCCGCTTTGTGTTTATAAATTAGCTTTTTGACTCTAAAGTATAGATGGATTTCACACAGCAATGTCGAGAACAGTGCCTAACAACATTGTTCAGAATCACTTTGACTTTGACGAAGTTTTTTAGAATTTTTTTACTAAATTTTTGACAAATTTTTCATTTTTATCATCGACGATCAATAACAGCTGTAATTGACGGATTGGGTAGTCAAAAATAAATGAATCGTTGCATCAAAGTTAGGTAGTATTGACCTTTCTTCTAGTAAAGATGGTATATGACGTTTGGCACATGGGATTACAACTTTTTTTTACTGCTGACATTTCTTTTTCTTAACCCCCCCCTTTCCCATTCAGATGAATGACCACTTTAAGTCGTTTTTCAATAAATGAGGAAAATAAGGGACAGCAAAAATCCTTGGATCGTCAAGGATATGTTGTTTTGTTCCTAAAATTCTATTTGGATTTTGCGTTTTTTTTTTAATGTTCTTGGTCATGCATAGAAGCCCGATAAAAAGTATACAAAGTAACAATGTTCTGTATAGTATATTGCATTGATCTATAGTATATAATTGCATTGATGTAGTTAGTATAAACAGTAGTATTGGTTTGTGTTTGGTTTATTTGGGTGTTTTGAAGTGATATTTTTTTTATATAATAGATATTGAATCGCACAGAAAATAATCTTCATGCGAGCAAACAAAGCGTACTTCACGCCTTTCCTTTTAATTGTTACGAATATAGATTACATGCTTTAAATTCGGAGGAAAATTCGAATTTAATAGAGAGAATTAAAAGAATGAAATTAAGAAATATGTTGAAGTAAAAGAAATCAACTAATGGTGATGATTATTTATTTTGATTTTATCGACCAACGTCTTTCTAAGTAGCAGTTATATTTCAACACAGTAATGCAATTTATAAAATTGAACCGCACTTCTACAGTATTACTTAATGACAGTTATGTGATATAAAAATTGATAGATGAGATTAACTATTTCTTCCGAGATTCTGTTGAAACTCCTTTTGCGAAACAACCTCCCAACCAGTTATAAAAGGAAAGCCAAGCATTTTTTGTATCTTCTGTAAATTCATCACCAAGGCCTTCGGACAGGGCGTGTATCAAGCATTTACCGACAACCTGAAAATAACAGATTAGTATTATAAACACTCAGAGATGCTTTTTGCCTTTAAATCAAACTTGATTGTCGGAAGCTGGTAAAGCACCAAATGATTTACGTTCCATTTTTGTTTTGTTGTTTGGTTGCTGCATTATTGACGCATACCCACATCTCCTTTTATCTAGTAAATCATGCCTGATAAAAGATCAGAAGCATCCAAAAGATGGATCCTTCTGTACATAAAATACTGTGGTTCTTCCGAATCATACGACAAGCATATTTTTGCAAAAAAAAAAAAAAAACAACCAAAAAGAGCATTATTTTTAATTTGTGTCCGATAACTTTCCATTGGTATTTTGATTTCCCTTTTTGTATGAATTGCTTTCTCTGGTGTAATATCAAGCATCGTCTAAAGGAGATTTATTAAGAACTTTTAAAATATTTAACATAAAACACAAGTTTTATCGTGGAATATTTCATTAAACCCTTGTGTTTCTCCTTAAAATACATATACCAAAACAATGGCATATTATGTAAATCACTCTGCGGATTTAGTTTACTCCTTATAGTAGCTCTTGAAATTAACAAACTATTGTATTATGATCGTTGTACAAATATTTTTTATCTTTCTTTGTCTTACCTTGTGTTACTTGTGTGTATAAATTTATATTATGTTTCAATGCTTCAATGTGCAAGTTTTGTTCTCAGTTGTGTTCGAATATAAACGTTCAATTTTGATAAACCTTCCTTGAATGAAAGAGCTCGCTGATGCTATTTGGTAATTAAGAAAAACAATTTTAAAAAAGGATTATTATATTACAAAAATGTATATCAAAAGAAGTCCGGTACACGCAAAAGAGAGGCGAAAGATACCAAAGGATAACAATAAATACATACCGGTAAATGTTCTTTCCTGGTTCCGTAGTGGAAATGTCGGCTGCCAAGATCGACAACTATCGAACTAAGCTTCGTTAAATCATCGATCGTATCAACTGCTACACCAACAACTTCGAACACTCCTTTGACGTGATTTCTTAATTTGGTATTTTCATTACAGTTTCTTGTGTCTACAAATTTAAACAATGGCTTAACCTCTGGGGCTTCTTCAAACAATCTGAAAGGAAACAGGAAAAAGAAAATTATGGATAAGCATATAATGTAGCCAAATATATGTTGTAAAAGAAAGGAAAAAGAGTGAATGTACATAAGACAAAAGACCAATGAAATATTATATTGTAAAAAATATCAAGTACTTCAAATGAACACCACTTTTTTAAAATGTTTAACTTTGTATTGGTATAATTGTAAAGTTCTGCATAATGAGAATGCGGAAAGTGAGAACAAGTTGCTTTCTTTAAAAAAAGAAAAGCAACACGTGAACCCGAGACCGCTGACTGGTCACCAAAAAATTGTTGCTGAATTTTTGTTTGCTTTTGATTTGAAATAATTGATTGTGAATAGAATAAGATACTGATGATGTTAAATCACCTTTATTGAAAATATGTCATTGTGTGTAGATTCTTGCACAAGTCAATTGAAGGCAATGTTGGATAGTTGTGAATAGAAAAGCGTATATATACTGCTACTATTTGAATTTACATTTTAAGGCTTGACTATTTTATTTATTAATTGGGAGTGTGCATTATTTTTTCATAATCCTATTGCAAATCCCAGTTTCTGCAAACCGGATGTCTAATGCAAATTGCATAAACCAATCGCAATATAAATTCAAGGACTCAGTTTGCTTTATAATCTGGATGCATTTATTCTATCTATCATATCTTTTAATATTTTGTTTCCTGGATGCCTTCAGTTATTCTTATACTCGTTATTGAAGCTGTCTGTACACATGGTTGATGTTGTATAGATAAATTTAAAGTCCAATTTCCATGTAAAGTGAAACCCTGTGGCATGCAACTTATAAGAAGGTTTCGTATATTTTTCTTGAGAGTAACACACCAGCTAGACCTCTTATATACTGACAATCATTTTGGTCTCATAAAACATCTTAAATTTTAAGAATTTCCTAAAGTTTTTTAAATCAATCCAAATATTTTACAGGAAAACTTGGTTTTGAAGAATATCTTATTTTCAGAAGTTTTATGAATACCTGAACATACTCTCAAAAGAACCAATTTATATAAAAGATATGTAGATATAAAAAGATACCAGGATTAAAATGTTGTACGCCAGACGCGAGTTCAGTCTACAAAAGACTCATCAGTGACGCTCGAATAAAAAAAGTTAAAAAGGCCAAATAAAGTACGAAGTTGGAAGGAATTGAGGACCCAAAATTTCGAAACAAAGGTTTTGCCGAATTCATCTAATGTTATCTATTCCTGGGGTAGGAAATCCTTAGCATTTCGAAAATGTCAAAGTTTATAATAGGACAGTCACTCAAAAAAAAAAAAAAAAGAGAAACTGCTAGAGATCAGAATACCTTAAGTAATGATGACCATGCTTGGAAGTCACATGTCAAGCTCTTACTGCCGTGTCCTGAATGTAGATAAGAAAAGCGAAAATTCACATTCGCGAGTGAAATTACTATCTATACGCAAGAAATAGTAAATAGAAAGCATACGCACTGATACTCTACATGTAGATAAGAATACGCATGGGCATCATCACATATATTAATCTTGGCTCAAATCTAATGTTTAATAGTTGAATTCGGATGTCAAACTAAATACCTCAGGTGTTTTGACTCCGGATTCATTGCCATTTAATCCGGAATTTGTGCGAAAACAAACCGATAGCGTGTCGTGTGAACAGGGTGATATATAATGTAAATGAACCAAGACGTGTAGGATAGCTGGTCAACACAATGAATACAATTTTCAAAATTGTACCATACTGCAAAGATTTAGATGCTATATAGTACGGCGGCTTCGTGAAAAATTGTTCACATCCTGCTACAAGCACGAAACTTGGCACAAAGCTTCCTCTAGTATTACTCTTTGATTTCAGATAGGGAGGCAGTCTGAAAAAATGCACCACTTCCGGTCAAATCCAATATGGCGGACATTATACTTAAATCGGCCCAATATCGAAGTCTGGTATGTTAAAAAGGTGTTATAATCATGCTTCTATTATTATATTCGGCACCAACCTTTGTTCTTTGCTACTTTTTGATACATTATATAGATTATACGTCTTTAAAACCCTACTTCCGGTAAAATCCAATATGGCAGACATTGTTCTAAAATAAGCGTAATATTTAGGGAGGGTAATTGAAATGTGTTTTAATGTATTGTTACTATCATTATATTGTGCAGGAACCTTTCTTTGGTGCTTCTCATGGATACAATATATAGGATATATGTCTTTAAAACCCCTACTTCCGGTAATATCCAATATGGCGGACATAGAAATATCAATTTTTAATTTTAATATTAAACTTTTTTCAAAATGTAAAAAAAGTGTTTTTTGTGCCGGTCATTAAACTTTTGGCTTTAAGTTATCCTCAAACCACTAATTCACTATTATGTTTAAAATGTTTTAATACAAAGTTAACACTTCCGGTAAAAAACAAATATGGCGTAAATGTCAGAGATGAGTACTCAATCTGTATCCTCGATGTAGAGTTTTGGATAGATTGATTAAAAAGAATAAAGTCACTAAAGAACTTAAACATCTTTAAAATTACTAAGATATGGCCGCAAATGCATGTCTATTCACAATCACCACCACAAGCACATACAGCAGTGCACGGGAGACCCGATTTTCCACATTTACAACGACCGCGGCATCCTTTCTTACATCCACAATGTACAAGCTCCTGACAAGATGACGAGGCCTCAGAAAGAGCTGTCCAAAAGGGTTCCCATTGATCTTCTTTGTCCCTTCGCCATCCATAAGCGCCTGGACGAGGTAGCATAGGAACCAATTCCAAGCTCGTTCCCCGTACACACCCACCTTGGTATATTGCACGTTTTACATGCTGGAAAAGACTAGACAGAGTCGGCGGAATAGCCTCAATTAGTCTTCCCTTTTGCGCAAACAGTTGTTTCTTCGTTAACCCCATCTGATGAGTTTGTTCGATTGTACATCAAAACCACGTATCGTTCTATCAATGACATTATCAAATCCATATCTTGTGATGTAGGCTGATCAGTCATCATTCTAAATGCTAAAGTCACATCTTCAAATGCCATCCATGTCTCCCACGCAGTCTTTTTTTCCTTTTTCCAGCAAACGAATATACAGTATCACAACCGGTAAAGGCATGGAACACAGGAAGTGTGTGTGATCGCTCAATGCCTAGTGCATTTGGAAGGTCATGGATATTTATATATCTAAAGCTTTTTCCACTCCCAAACGCAAGCCATAGTTCGTCTGCCCCTATGTCCCGGAATAGCGAAACAGCAATGACAGCAAAATCAGTATCAAATGTTCGAATTATGACTCGTTTAAGTCCGCGTTTCACTGCATCAGACACATGCACCATGATTCTAGTGTCAGCCTCTTCATGTGAAAATGGTGCTAAACTTGAAACATCATCACGTGGTGGATAACAAAGAACATCCTGAGCATTTGTTGCTACAACTACCTTTTCCTCAAAATTTTGTTGAGCAAGCTGCTGTGAAAGAAAACTAAAAAGTTCTTTCTTATTGTCGTCATCTCTCAGAAAACTTTGCCAATTTTGAGGAATTTTGTTTTGACCAGGACTCGTCTACGTATTCCCTTTCCCCTCTTGCTTCTTGTAACAGCCTTAAAACTATTGTCTATGTACGCATCCCAGACTACATCCACTAATGTTAGTTTCCAGGTGTTTCCTAATGTAAGGATGGAATACAAAATCAGCATAATCGTCAAAGGTACGAGATGTTGATGGTTTAAGCATATTCACATTTGCTGCTCCGTCAATAACTAAAACATCCACCTCAGGAACATCACCTGTCGTTGTTGTCAATGGTTCTAAACACTTACTGAGAAGATCCGATTTGGTTCCGAGACGCATTTTCCCATTCTGGCTCAATGCTGGAGTATTTATATATTTTTTCATGAGCAAAGAAGTCTTCCAAGTCGCCACCTCTTGTCTGACAAGATATATAGAGCCTTGAAAATAACGGCACATCACTTTTCAGTATGCTTATTTTGTCCTTCATTGCCGAAACAGTCTTCCCATTAGGAGTTCTAAGTAATGCCATTCCATTTTTCTTGATTGGTTCAAAAATGGGAACAGTTCGTTTTATCAGTCTGTCTTCTATATACTTTTCATACTGTGTTTTACCGATCTTCTCTATTTGGCGGATAGTAACAACGACAGATGTTGGTGCTATATCCTTCGTATCAAGGACAAGCAAGTCCTGACTATCTTCCATGAACGGATCCCCTAACTCATCCATTACTTCTACCATCGATCAAACATCCTTCAAAAATGACTTTTGAACACTAGTCTTATCTTCGTGGTGATGTTCGTCTTCTTCTACCTCAAAATCATTTATAGTGCTCTCAAACTCTTTTGTCAACCTTGCCATTTCAGGCCCTGCAATCATCCATCGCCGTAAAGCTACAGGATTTTCAGTTAATCCAACTGCACCACCATCAGATTTTATTATTGCATTGTTCTGCTCATGAGCATGGTCTATTGCTATTGCAGAAAACTTTCTTTTTGTTTTGTGAACAACAAATTTCCCTGATAAAAACCCAACAAGAGCATCCGGATTGGTAGAGGAAAGAGCTGTCATATCACGAACATGAACCGGTAATCATCTTGAGTAGTGGATATGATCCAGTGCAAATAACCAAGGGATGATTCTAGTAAGTGCATCTATGTACAGTTTAAAATGTCCTTTTCTTATGGCTCTGATGAAAATGAGCGCATCTAATTCAAGTTTCAGAGTTAGAAACCAGTAATGGAACTGAGGTCTTTCTGTAGACATTTAATTTGCAAGCACCACTCCTCCATGTCCAGTTTAGGATCAACTACCTCATTGTCAGTGTATTCCTGGAAAGCAGCCTTCAGCAAGATGTACAAACAACATGCAGATATCTGATGAGCACGTCTCGTCCTTGTTACGTGACTAGCATTCAAAAATGCCTCAGCTTTTCCAGAAGATGCAACATTGGCTTGTGTCAGCACGGTTGTCCAACCAGATCCTTCCAGCTAATCTCCAATGGTCTTAAACGTTGCCATTTCAATATGAAGTCCACCGAACATTACTATGAACTTGTTTTCATCGTACTCTATATATAACACAGACATCTTTATTCAATCTATGTATGTTTTAATACTATTTTTTGCGTTAAAGTTCTGTAAGAAAAGAAAGAGAAAACAGTCAGAATTGTTTGGAATAATTTTATATTTATTAGTACATTTACGGTAATGTTTGGTTACAATCAAAAGTTTATTAGAACATTTACAGTAATTCTAAAACCCATTTTATTTCGATATACATTCAGCTTAAATTGCATATTATTCTTAAAGAAATTTACTGAGAATTTTAAAAAAGTGATAGAGGATCTAATTTACTTACCATTTTCTCATTGCTGTATAGTAAGATCAGAAGATTGATGGAATAAAAAACAAAACCTTTCCATAATAATAGGGGATTTAATGTTGGGGAATGAAATGAATTATTATATACTTGCTGCAGAATTCATCCAAATGCCAACATCTTTTTACAAAACAATATACCAAAATTGACCAAATTTGAATATTTTTGTGTGCCGTTTTTTATTTTCCCGGAAATACGGTATTTTTATAAAGATCTGCTAAATATCATATCAAAAAGAGACACAAAAGAAAGGTTTGTGCCAAATTTGATGCAGTTATGTTGAGTACTACGCCTATAAACATACTTTTCGTCGAAATTGACTTGAATAGATGATGTCCGCCATTTTGGATTTTACCGGAGGTGAGACAGATGTTTGTGTTACATCCCATTTTTTTTTTCAAATGCCTCCCTATCTGAATTAAAAGAGTAATGGTTGAGGAAGGTTTATGCCAAATTTCATGCTTGTAGCAGGATGTGCACAATTCTTCTGAAATATGCTTGTAGCCGCTGCACTATAAGGTTGAACTATTAAAAACAAAAACAAAAGAATTGAAATTTAATTATAAACATACATTCCTGTTAATGAATCTTTTCCTAAAATTAGAATATAATATCAATGAACACAAACGTCAAGTATTTACTGATGGACATTTTATTTATCAAATCAATCTCTTCTTAAACTCGAACTTTCCACTTTATGAATTTATTGTTATACAAAATATAAGCAGAGACTTATAAATCCACACTAAAACAGTATAAAATAATTAACGTAGTAATTAAATTTGTTTATGATTATTGTAAAATATTAATTACGTTTTTTGTGAGATGCAAGGATTTGAAATCCTTGTGAATTGAAACCATGCAAGTATTTTTTTCATTCACTACCGTTTAAAATTTAGATACTAACTTATGTATACGCATCCCTGCTCATTGGTGCTCATATGTTGCATATAATTTTCATAAATGTATTCACTGTTCAAACCTGTGGGACATAATACACGTATATATAACATTTTAAATTATATTCTATTAAGGATAAATTTAGTCTCAGTTTAAAGTTAATAATTTGAATGAATATTCTCTTGGTCTGGTAGTATCTATTAAATGAAATTAAATATTTTTGACAGAAAAATCCTTTTGTTTAATTATCTATCTGCTTTCCGACCACTGTGTTTCCGACCTAAGATTATAATAGAAATATCGTTTTGTTAATTTTCTTCATGCTTTCCGACATTTTCCCAGGCTTTGATTGAAATAAAAAATATCACGTGATAAACGTCCAGAAATAATCAGTTTATTCTGGGACATTATATATATATGTATTAATAAACTATTTCCAGGTTTATTGTCACAATGCAAAACAGCACGCTGTATTAAAACTACACACACAACACGTACAGGGACCGTCTCAAAGCATGAATTATATAATTGCGTTATCATTATACTTGATATTTAATAAACAATTGCATTATTAAAAACACATATGTTTTGTCAAATGGCAAATAGGTTCTAACATATAAATGATTTTGACTGCAGCCTAGTCTTTATTTCTTTACTATCCGATCTACAAATGAACTTGTTGAAATATAAAATGTCACGTGGTAGCCTATCCATATACCTGTAAATGGTCGAACATCAATCCTTACATCTTTCTTTTTTTAAATTTTCTCTATTTTCTACGGGAACTCGGACTTCATTTTTTTTTTTTTTTTATTTGTTGTGTGTGCATTCTGTTTGAACTGTAGGAAAACTGAGTAACATTTTGTGTTGGAAGTTTCACTTTCTTTATTTGGATATGGAAATTTTTTATTCTAAATTTAGGTCCGCGCTCGCGGTGATGTTTGTGCAGTCACGTGACGCTCAAATATATATGTCTGTAGAATATTAATTTCTTTTCAAGAGAGACCGTTGAACAGAGCACATGTGAATTGAAAAGAGTAACACGACAACTATTGATTTTATTTTTTACAGGTCATTGATGTCGGATCATACATGCATTTTTTCGTAAACATATTTACGGGAACACAGATTTGTATTTTAATGCATGTTTAGAAATTTGATTGTAGGATTTCAGCAATATTTACGAATCTGGGAGCGATTTCTACGTCATTGATTTTAATTTCTAAATCAAGCGGACCGCACGTTGTATTTATAGTGCTAGCGGGAATATATTTTCTACATTCATTTTACAGGTACACTATTGTCTAATCGCTGATCACAAGTCTTCATTCATTGCATGCACAAAAATTAATGCTGTTGTTATAGTACTTTAACAAAACGTTTATCCGGATTAATTTCAGAAAATACATGAATTGGAGCAGATTTTTGCAGGGATGGATTTCTATTTCAGACAGAATGAAGTTTTTACATAAAATGTATTGGACTGAAGGCGATTTTCTTTTCATAAAAATGAGATAGCTAAAAAAAAAAATCAGTTGGAAAAAAGGGGGGTATAACTAGTGGTTGATAATTGAGATAAGAGACATTTACAACATGATAGCTGCAAAGTTTGAAGTTTTAATTAGTAATTTGTTGATTTGACCATTTCAGGGACATTGACCCTGTAATAAAATGACGCGTACCATTTTGACAAAATTTTCCAGTAAGGACATGTCGCAAAAAACATTTTGGTTAAATTGTTTTGTTGATATCTATAACTCTTTCGGGGAAGAAGCGATATCAACTTAATGTAAAAAATCACAACATGACCTTGACCTTTGACGACCTAATTTTCTTCTTTTTTTTTTGGACCAAGGACCTCAAATCAACAGACCCTAGGTCTCTATAACTTATGGTTTACCAGTTACAAATGCATAAGGGGAAATAACTCTCATATGGAGTCTCTGGATAGCTGCGGTCATAATTATTCTTCAGATCCTGAGGATATAATGAGCAAATTGGTGAAATAATTTTGTCGTAATCTTTTACGGTTGCGAAGGAGATGCGCACACATGAAAAACAGTGATTGGGCAGATAACTCTTACAATAAAAAGTGTTCGGTTAAACAGGGTCAGTCTCAAAAGTGCAATAACTGTTCGATATCATATGCAAAAAATCTAAGCGAAATCTTGCGAAACCACTAAACACCGTAAGAAAAAAATGTGGCGGGAGAATAAAAAAAATAATAATAATCAAAACAAATACAATAGGTCTTTCCACAATAGACAATAGACAATACTTTATTATTAAACCTCAGACACATAGGTGTACAAGAGGACATCATATATACACATTAACACATTTTATACTCAATACATTTACACTAAACATAATAATGCATGCATGGTAAAATACAGCAAAATGTTAATTTACAAATTACCATAACATTCAACTCTAAAAGACAAACATAAATCATAAGTATCGTGTAAGTAGTTTTAAAAATATTGATAAGTTTTGTAAAGTTCTACATGACAAAATATTAAAAGCTGTTTTAATTTGTACTCCGTTGGATTTGCAGTATAATATTGTGGTATATATTTATTTCTAAGCAGTTTAATTTCTTGTTTTTGACATTTGAATAGATAATGAAATTCATCTCCTATTCCATTTCCACAGAAATGACAAATTCGCTCATTTTTGGTATTCCAGACCATCTTCCCGTTTCTACAGGAAATTTTAAATTTGAGCATCTGAGTTTTGCTATATAAATCCTGTCACACTGCTTCAACTTTACTAAATAGGTTTCCAAACGAAATTCCTGTTTGTATTTTGAATAAAATGCACCCTTGAAGAGTTATTCATTTGGGAAAACCAATGTTGGATAAATTGATCATTCAGTTGTCGTGAAATTATGTTCTTTAAACCCAGTTTATCCAATGGAAGTTGATCTTGCCAAATAAAACTAATTCCATTTTCGTCAAATATGGATTTAACGTACGTAATCCATTTAAATTTTGTGGGTATTGAAAATGTAATTTGAGCATTAATTTATACATAATGGAAGATAACTTGTTCTCCAATAGTAAACTATTCCAAAACAACACCATTTTACGTTTAACAATAGTTTCCAAAGGAATCTTCCGAGTTCCCCATACACCATATAATTTGGTGTACTGCTTCTTAATTTCAAAATGTTTTACAAAATTGAAGGTGTATTTTCTCAATGCTATCTTTACTTTCAAATCCCCATACCTCTGAAGCATATAATAATACAGGACTAACTAATGAGTCAAAAAGTTTTAGCTGCAAATCGACGGGAATACATATGTTTTAATTTTTCGGTACAGAACATATAAAGACTTCTGTGCCTGATCAAGAAGTTTTTTCGTGCAGTACAAAAGCTACCGTTGTAATTGAAAAGTACACCAAGGTAGCAGTAGGAAAAGTGGAAAGACTTATTACTGACAGAATTATTAATTTATTAACCCCATGCTTATTCAACAACATGTCGAACCATTTTGCATATACACTTATTTAATAAAAATAATATCTTTTATCTAATCTGTAAACCCCATCCAGACCCTCATAAAGCCCGTGATCTTTTAAAAATTATAGAAATTACATTAAAAAGATCACGGGCTTTATGAGGGTTAGGATGGGGTTTAGATTAGGAAACAATGGACAAAAGTGCAGAATGAAGGGCTAAAAATAAAGGATAGACAAAAATGGACCCCAAAAAAATGAAGAATAGAGAATATCGGGGTGATGAAATATAAAGAATACAGAATAATGGTCAAAATATATAAATGAAAAGAGAAAATTATCTGAATTTTTTTAAAAAGGTTACAAAAATGAAGGACAGACACCCTTCCAGAATCTCCTTTATGTTCTGCTTAAAACTGAAATGTAATTGACGCAAGTAGATAGACACTAAAATATCTGATAGATATTGTATTGTATAAATATATTTCGCTTTACTTTTCTTCTGTGAAATTCTAGTATTTGTGTTCTAAGTGTCACTACTAATATTTCATTTGAGTGTGAATATAAATATCGTTTTTTTTTTTTTAATAAAAAAAATCAAAATTATTGTTAAAGTTGATTGATTTGCATTAAACGGCCTTTCCAATTTCGCATTCTCTCTCTCTCTCTTGCTTCTGTGTGACATCGTGTCAACACCTTCTGCACTGTATCCAGTGCCCTAGACCATTTGGCCAACTAGGCTTTTTCGAACCCCTGCTTCTGTGTGACATCGTGTCAACACCTTCTGCACTGTCTCCAGTGTCCTAGACCATTCGGCCAATTCAAAAATATTGTAACGTCTTTTCTCGTCCGTAATTATAAGTCTAGATTCAGTATATAATTTTACATATTTCTCTCCCAAAAAACAAACACTACATGTGAAACTAGAGGCTCTAAGAGCCTGTGTCGCTCTCCTTGGTCTATGTGCATATTCAACAAAGGACACTCCAACATTGTAAACGAGAATAAAATTCATGACAAAAATCTCTGTTTTTTTATCTTGCTTAGCTGATCATTTAGTCTGTTTAGTTTCTCTCTATCTTCTTTAGTTTTTGCTCAAAACACAAAATAGGGTAAAAAAAATCCTCATTTAAGGGCAATCACTCCTATAAAAAGTGACCGTCTACTAACTATATCGGCAAAATTTGACTTGTTAGTAGATCTTGCCTTGCTGATCATTTTTGTGATTTAAAGTGTCTATTTATCTATTAAAATTTTTATCATATAAGGCAAAACGCAAAAAAACGAGGTAAAGATCGTCATTTTAGGGCAATAACTCCAATAAGGAGTCGTCGGACGATTTCCTCCATTTGTTTTAATTGTAAATCTTGTCTTGGTGATAATTTTTGCTTATTTAAGTTTCTATCTATCTATTATAATTTTTAAGATATGAAGCAAAAACGCAAAAAATGGTAAAAATCGTCATCAAAGGGCAATAACTCTAATATGGAGTCGACTGACGATTTTCACTATGCAGACTTATTTGCAGAACTTGTCTTGCTGATCATTTTTGCACTTTAAAGTTTCTCTCTTTCTATTATAGTTTGCAAGATAATAGTAAAATTTGTCATTTAAGGGCAATAACTCCTAAAAGAAGTCGTCTGACAGTTTTGACGTATATGAACAATTGGTAGAGCTCAATATTTCTGCTTCTGTCAGATTTTCTCTATTTATAACGGTTTTCAAAATAATAGACAAAACTTGCATTTTACCCCCATGTTCTATTTTTAGCCATGTCGGCCATCTTGGTTGGCAAGCGGGTCATCGGACACAGTTTTTAAACTAGATACCCCAATGATGATTGTGGCCAAGTTTGGTCCAGTAGTTTCAGAGGAGAAGATTTTTGTAAAAGTTAACGACGACGGACGCCAAGTGACAAAAACAATTTACTTCAAACATTCAACACCAATTTAAATATAGAAATAAGCGTCACATTAAGTTGAAATTTGGTATATTCATTGTTCAGAACTCACAATTCATTGAAATGACGGAATTTATCATAGCAATGTTCAAAACGTTCAGATAATGCATGATAACCTAAGCCCTAATCTTTTCAAAATTTTTATAAACGACTTTCCATCATATATTGATAATGAGGCATATGATCTGACCCTGGGTGATACTAATATTAACTATCTAATGTATGCAGATGATATTGTTTTGCTCTCTGCCACAATAGATGGTCTTCAATCTAAATTAAAAAATGTTGATAAGGTTTGTTCTGATTGGTGCTTTAACATAAACACCAATAAAACAAAAAAAAAAAATAGTATTTAATAAGCAGGGTAGACTTATCAAAGAAATATTTACTCTTCAGGAACTGGAATGTGTACAGGATTATTAGTATTTAGGTCTTAAATTTTCTGCTTCAGGGGTATTCTCTCATGCAAAACAGGAATTGTACAAAGAGTCTAAAAGGCGATTATAAACTATGCAAAGATGTTATTCGTTCACATCTAAAAATTACTACCAGTCTACATCTATTTGATCATATGATCAAACCTATTTCTTTATATTCCTCTGAAATTTATGGTTCGGCCGACCCAATGGTTCACCACAACATTTATTTTATTATACAGTATAGTAAAAATAAGGAGATGTAGTATGATTGCCAATTATAAAAATAAGGAGATGTGGTTTGATTGCCAATGAGGCAACTATCCACGAAAGTTCAAATAAAGTGGATGTAAGCAATTATAGGCAACCGTACAGCCTTCAAAAATGAGAAAAAATCCATACCTTATAGTCAGCTGTAAAAGGCCCCGACATGTTTATATTGCAATACAATATATAACGATAAGGTCTATTCAAAAGCCTTTTAAGACATCATAATTATTTGCATTTGTTCCGTTGATTGATGGTGTTTTATGGACTTAAATGAGATCAAATATATATAGTTCTGTTCAACAGTTTTACGGTTGATCAGTTGTAGTTGGTTGTTTGAAGTTCGAAGTATGCTGCATATTTAACTTCGTACATTTTTTCAGGTCTGCAACCGATATAAAAATAAGGAGATGTGGTATAAGTGCCAATAAGATAACTTTCCACCAAAATTCAAATGAAGTGGATGTAAGCAATTATAGGCAACCGTACGGCCTTCAAAAATGAGAAAAACCCATACCGTATAGTCGGCTGTAAAAGGCCCCGACACGAAAAGTATGAAACAATTAAAACTAACGGCCTAATTTATAACAAAACTGTACGAAAAACAAATATGACAGACATGAACCAACGACAACCAACTACAGGCTCCTGACTCGAGACTGTCTAAATGTGTACAAACCCGACGTCAAATGTTGATACTATTCTACTTCAATGACTGTAGGCGAACAAATTAGATGACAATGTACGAAAAACAAATATGACAGACATGAACCAACGACAACCAACTACAGGCTCCTGACTCGAGACTGTCTAAATGTGTACAAACCCGACATCAAATGTTGATACTGTTCTACTTCAACGACTGTAGGAGAACAAATTAGATGATACCAAATTACAATCCAGAAACAAATTATAATTGCAATGGTCAACGGAAGGTCAATGAAAGACTTTCCCGCGCAAATGTCATGTGCTTAACGGGATAAACCATTTTTAGGTCTATGTTGTCGTTCATATTCAGATCAATTTACACAGTAAAATAAAATATAAATATCACATATATATAATGGTTTTGAATTTAGTTACTTTGTCAGAAAAATGATTTATCTCTCGCAAACAACACTAAATAATATACATTAACTCGACTCTGAATCTAAAAACACCTAAAATATAATGGTATATGGAATAGTACGAAACAGGTTCTCCTAACATCGATAAAGGTGAAATACGTAGATTCAGAGTTTTGCACAAAGAAATAAGATTAGAGATAAAGCCCTATGTAAAGTGGAAACCAAAAAACACCTGAATTTAATCATCGGTTATCAAATTTGCTTGCATAAGAGCCTTGAAGTTGAAACTACGAACGATTATGTGTATCCTGTCAACTCCTAAAAAATACTGTCTACTTCCGCGCGCCATGAACTGAATTTTTACTTCTTAGGTCTTTCTACTTTTCTGTGGAAAGACCTATTGTATTTGTTCTGATTATTATTATTCTTATTTTTTTTTCTTCTTCCGCCAAACCCTTTTCTTGCAGTAAAAGTTGTTTCGCAAGATGTCGCTTAGATATTTTGGATATTGTATCGAAAAGTTATTGCGCTTTTAAAACTCATCTTGTTAAGGTGAAGACTTTTTATTGTAAGAGTTATCTCCCCAAACACTGTTTTTCTTGTTAGTGTATCTCCTCCGTAACAAAAAGAGATAACGACAAAATTCTTTTTCATATTTGTTTGTTACATCTTAAGGAATTTTGACTGATTTGGATCGAAGCGATCCAGTGAAATTGTATAGGAGTTATCTACCTTTATCAAATAAATTTGTCGTAAAGTTTTTGTTACTCATAAACCATAAGCCGTATAAACCTTAAGCCATATAAACCTATAGTCTTTTTATTTGAGGTCCTTGGATCCTAACTTAGAAAATGAGGTCAAGGTCAAAGGTCAAGGTCATGTTCTGAATTTTGTCTTTTGCTTGTTTTTGAATTTTCTCCGATATTTTTAACGTTATATATAAAAGAACTAGTGCAAAATGTTTGTTATATTGTGATGAAGATATGATACATTTGGTCTGAGACAATCCAGTGACATCTTATTGGAGTTATTGCCCCTGAAATGTTTTATTTTAAGGAAAATTGATTATTTCTTCAGATTGGTACATGATAAAGCCATAAGATCTTTTGCAAAATGTTGGGTGACATATGACCTTGAAAAATGTCAAACGGAGGTGACCTTGAGTGAACCGGAAGTAGTCATATTTGCACTTATTTCATGTAAAAGTACATAGAAACCATATATTTTTTGTATGGTCATCAACCTATCATTTGTGACCGGAAGTGACATTTTATAAACCGGAAGTCGCATATTATCTCCCTTATTACAGGCATAAGTATATACAAACTATATATTTTTGGAATCAGTGTGAATAAAGCTATCATATGAGACCGGAAGTGACATTTTCTAAACCGGAATATGGCAATTATCTCCCTTATTTCAGGTGAAAGTCTATAGAAACCATATATTTATTGAATCAGTATGAAGAAACGTATGATTGGACGCCAATAGTAGCTTTGAGTAAACAAGAAGTAGCTTCTAATCAATTATTTAGAAAATTGATGTGGAAAGACCGTCAATTGTTCTTTGAACAATTGGTTTTTAATTGTTATAGAGTATGTTAATAATGCAGCCACCAAATGTGTGGTAGGTACTTTTTAAATCAATTACATTTATTTCTGTATCGATGATCTTCAGTATTTGCCACTTTTTACACAGAACCAGGACATAGGTGCACAGAATCAAGACAATTTTTTCTAAAACCAGCACATTATCTGGACATCTGTGTAAGATAACCAGAGATGTCCAAAATGAATATCTGTGTAAGGTGACCAGAGGTAACCAAAGTTAATATCTGTGTCAGGTGACCAGATGTAACCATCGTTAATATTTGTGTCAGGTGACAAGAGGTAACCAAAGTCAACATTTTTGTTAGAAACTAGAGGTAACAAAAATCAACATCAGTATAAGTAAGGAGACTAGAGGTAACTATAGTCAAGATCTGTGTAAGGTGACCAGAGGTAACCAAAGTTAATATCTGTGTAAGGTGATCAGAGGTAACCAACCAAAGTTTATATATGTGTTAGTTGACCAAGGGTAGTCATTGTCAATATATGTGTTAATGGACCAAAGGTAACCAAAGTCAATATATATTTAAGGTGACAAGGGGTACTCATTATCAATACCTGTGTAACCAAAGTCAACATCTGTATCAAGAGAACAGAGGGAACAAAATTAAACATCTGTGAAAGGTGACCAGAGAAAACCGAAGTCAGTATATGTGACTAGCTATGAGATTTCCAGGCTTATGGAGGTACCTGGTCTTAAATGGGCTTATTACATATTCATCCAGTACATACTGAGAGATACATCCTGTCAAGTTATTATGACGGATTTGTTGAAACAACAGTGCAATGGGTCTTTTGTATATCTACATAAGGAGTATTCGATTCATTATTTTGATTAACGAGCGCATTTTGTTTTTGAGAGGACACATTATACCTTTCATTGGCGCTGAGTAATATCTATCGGTCTATATGAACGCAGTTTCAAATGTACTAAAACAACTCTATTTGCTCTTTTTTTTTATAAAATGTAATTTATACTTGCAATGAAATTAGTTTAGAATTTGTCTGTAGTAGGTTTTTTTTTCTTTTAAAGTTTAATAATGCATATGCAAGTCCCTACCAAACATAGCATGCGAAGCGTAACGGGTTATATAAGGCGTAGTTTTCAAAATGACGGTGCATCTATTATAATGATGCAATTTTAATGATTCCATCTATGAAAACTCTACAGAGCAGATAATTTTAGATTTCAAACGCTTTGAAAGCTTTTTTTATCAATTTATGCAGAATAGAGTAATTTCAAATTCAAACAAAAACGTAAAACTTAAAAATTATGTAAAGTGGTTTACCTTCTCCACAAATACTCACAAAACGACAATTTAATACCAGAGAAAATTGAATGAACTATCTGAAAAAACTGTTTAATTTGTAAGCGTTTGATTTACCTTCAAATTATATATTATTTTTACCAGGCATCAACTTATAAATATATTTTAAATCTACCATGCTAACATAACAACGACTTCTTTGGACTTCTATGATAAATGTCTAATATTGTTTCTGATCTTTCTGTTTACTTATATATGGATATTTCGAAAATCTGGACTCCTAATAATTCAATACAGTATGTTTACAAAATGTGACGTTATGTTCGGTGACGTTACGCACGTTATTATTAATGGGTTCTCAACTAAAATTTCAAATTCTCATGTACAGTTTTTTTCATACTTTCCGTGAAATAACTAGGAAATAGCATATTTCAATGAAAAGATGCTAAATTTGAATAATTGGTCAAATATGTTCTCAATTTTTTAATTGCTTTCATATTTTGTATAAAGTGGCATCTTTTTATAGTACGTATGCTATCTGTTTGATTTTGTATGCTTCCAGCATTAAAATTTGATGTAGATGCTGTTGTTAAAATAATAGAGTACTGGGGCATCTAACTATTACTAGACTTCGGAATTCGGAATTTTGACTGTCCCACTGGTATCTTTCGTCCCTCTTTTACTAGGATGCTAGTTTTGCATATATTTTATTTTTATATTTTGAAGCTACTGCATGTTCTATATTTTCTTTTTTTTGGATGCTGGAATTCCATTATATTGGAATGTTGGCATCCCATTATTTTGGGATGCTGGCATCCCATTATTTTTGGATGCTGGCATCCCGTCATATTGGGATGCTGGCATCCCGAAAAAGCTGGATGCTGGCATCCAAACTGTAGGAGTGCAGACATCGCAAAATATTCAAATGCTGTAATCCTACAAGTTCTGTTTGATAATGTTTTCCGAATATTTCTATACATGAACGAAATTCGGAATTTTGAGTACACCAAGAATGTGTCCTGTAAATGATCCAAAAACCGTTTTTGGAATACTATAAAAAAGACTCTTGAATGTGAAGCTGAAAAAGTGAATACTTTGTTTATTTTCTTGTATTTCGTTCACGATGATAACTTCCATAGCATAATTTTGTGTAATGCAAAAAATAAAACAACAACAAAAACCGTGTTGTTGTTTTCTCCCAACACTTTATTTAATGACGTCAGGGATGTTATGACGTAAATGTGATTTGCCATCATGCGTAGAGATTCAGAGACTGTAAACATGACGAGGAATCAATTCATAAGAATACATCTACCCGATATTCTTGAAAAGTAATGAAAAAAGGTAACCCTTTTAATATTCTCTTATTTATTCGTTGTTCTAGTGTTTAATACTGTAAGCACATGCACTATTTTTCCGTGCTAATTGCGGTAAATCCCACCCGCATGACGTCATGTAAACATTTTATTTAAAATTCGTGAAGTGGACATGGTTGCAAGGGAAGGAAGAAAGACACTTCTTTGGCCATTACGCCACAATTTGTAACAACCGGTGTAAGGGAAATAACCCAATTTACCATATTCCTAACGAGTCCCGAAATAGGCGCTTGAAAGAACGGCTTTTTGTTACCTCAATCGGCTTCATAGCAAACGTTTTGATGACCTGACCATGTGGACCCTTTGAAAGGGAAGATGTAAACACCTCTTTCCTCGCGAGTCTAAGGTAAGAGTTGTGCTTAACATTGAAGGGGAATATTGATTTGTTCACTGCATTACACGATTACACATTAACGACCATTGTATTTTAATGGACTTTAAAAAACTCTAAGTGATGAATATACTGTTTTATTCTTTTATTCCCGTTCTCAAGGTGTAATTTACATTTAAAATGTCAATCTTGGGAAGGGGTTTCAAGAAATATGGTAACTTCCGGTTTATCTCGCATTCGGAACTTCTCGGGTTTTATGTATTCATTTGGAAGAAAGCGCCCATGTATTTTTTATTTACAATCCAAAAACGATTTACTATGCTTCATTTTCCCAATTATTGATCACTGTGTTATATTTTTACATAAGAATAAAATTATTTATCAATAATTGACTTATCCACAAGATAATCTTGTCTGATTTTAATTTATGTTATACTTAAAATTACAATCTTGACTTGAAATTGAACTTAAAATTAAAAATATCTCAGACTATACTATCAAGTCTTTGCTTATAAGTAATGTCATGATATTGATAAGCCGTTACTACTTAATTTTCCTGAGGCTGAACAGGGGGATGCAGAAATATTTTAAAAGGGGGCGGGGTACAGTCAATTTTTTTTCAGTTGTGCTGAAAATCAGCACAAAAATTGCAAAATACATGTACATATTTGACGTTTTTTTTCTTCTTCATGATGATTTAGCTATTTTATTTTATCATTATTTATGTTCAGACGTGCAATAGCTTTGCCGCGTGCATTGTGATTTGGTGATTTCATTTTCTGTTCAATGCCAATGGGTTTGTATCAGTATCAGTATAAAGGGAAATTTTATTTTTTCAGGCCAAGATCTTTTGAACTGTGGAACGTTTTGCTATTTACAAATTTCACTTTCGATTGATCTGTTGAACTGTTCAATGAACATGTAAAATGTACATTATTAGGGACTATGTAATTTTTTTCCAGTGAAGATCCGATTGTATTAAGTTCCTCAAGTGATTGTTACAGTGACACATCTACTTCATCAGACCCAACAATTGACCCTGTGGTTATTAATAAATTGAAGAAGCTGAAAGATGAAGGTACAAACTACAAATACTGAAATGGAGGAAATCAGATTTTAGAAATACATGTAATATAACTAATTGCAATGGACTAGGGTAGGCAGAAAAAATAGGGTAGGGTAGGTAGGGTAACATGAATCAAGGCTTTAAGTTATATTATTTTGATCATTTGGTTTGATTATTTTATGGCCCCGCAACAAAGTTGTCGGGGCCATATAGTTTTACCCTTGTCCGTCATTCCGTCATTCCGCAACAAACCATTATACGGACTTTTTTTCTAAACGCCTTCAGATATTGGGCTGATTTTTGGTATACGAGTTAACCATGATGAGTTACAGATCAAGTGTAAGTTTGTTCCGCTCCGCTAATTTTGCCGAAATTACGGGCTTTGGACTTTGATAAATTGTTGAAAATCACAGTTAGGCAGCAACCATTTGATTTTCTGGGAGGGCTATGGATTTTTTCCGGACAAACTTTTTTTGCCTTCGGCGAAAACAATCTATTTTTTGGCGACAAGTTGAAAACAATTTTTTCTTTCAATTTTAGCATTACATATAGTGGCAGCTGAGAGTGAAACAAACAAATTTTTTTCTCAGGGTCAAAACAAATTATTTTTTCTCCAAAACTGAAACAAACTTTTTTTCCAAAAATCCATAGCCCCCCAGAAAATCAAATGGTTGCTGCCTTATACGGACTTTTTTTCTAAACGCCTTCAGATTTGGCGCTGATTTTTATATGTGAGACTTCCATGATGAGTTACAGATCAAGTTTATGTTTTGTTCCGCTATGCTGATTTTCATGTCATTTCAATACATCTTGTTAGATCTGCAGTACATCCACTTCCTGTTTGCTGATAGTTTGAAATTTAATTACTCATTGATCAAGGAAATTTTCATCAAACTAGTATTGGTCTTGAGAGCTTGATACTATCCATGCATGTTTGTGTCCACATGTGTTGTTGAAATTGCAGATTTTTCAACTTTTGAGACGGGCCATTCGTGTCGTTCCGACACATCTAGTTTTATTGTGCTTCTTATCAAAATCTTGCGAACAAATGTGCAATAGATTAGGAGCTACCATTTGATATTTATGGGGGCTAGGATGAAATTTGAAAAAATAGGCAGGACAGGAGTTTTGAGTAAAAAAAGTCAGGATGACAATTTAGGTAAAAAAGTCAGGATAAACTAAAAAAAGCAGGACCAATTAGAGTGAAAATAAAAAGGCAGGACAGAGATTACAACTTAAAAAAAAATGCAGGACAAAATTTTTCATCCTAGCCCCCTCATAAAAATCAAATGGTAGCTCCCTTATGCAAGGCTAGAAAATTAAACTTTTTTTTTATTCATTGAAAGGATATGGGGGAAATGCTACAAATACAAAAATAATCAAGCATTGAAACAGTAAATGTCCTTTTGATTTCACATGATCTGATCTGACTTTGAAATGAAATCTTTTTTCATTATGTTCCTTATGAAAGCCTTGCCTGTGTTTTTCAATAAGATTTCTCCTATGCATTTTTGTAGTTTCTGAGTAATAAGGGTCAAAGGGCAAAAAAGATCAATTAGTAGTAGTGTCTCATTATTTAAAATAGTTTATATATATTTCAGTTGACCGTTTAAAGGCGGAAGAAAGTGATACTGATAGCGACGTTACCCTATATTTTGGGATGAAGATAACTTCAAAGGCCCACCTAGTAGAAAACGTAAATCCAGTGATTATACATGTACGCATGTTCAACAAGGAACGCAAACTAAGGTATGTTTTAAATCTGATGTTCTCTTTATCAAATAAATAAATCATTGTTAGCTCACTTGGCCTTGAAGTCAAAAACTTTCGAGTCAATATTTTGTACTCATACTCCAAAATCAACCAATCAAAATGTTGGATTTCATGTTTCGAGCATGATTTTTGTGCTCCAAGAACTGAGCAAAGTTTTATGACTTCAACCCCCGGACCGCAGGTTCTTATGACCAATTTTCATCTCTTTGCTTCATCAACATGTGGAGCTCTATATATTTATTTATCCTGCAATTGGGTGTCTTACTATACAGAAACAGCCCTAAAGATATCGCTTTAAAGCTCGGCCCACTGCCGGACTACGTTTGTGTTTTGCTGTTGACAAGTGTTGAATCTGCGCGACATCAGAATATGTATTGCAGTCGCATCCCAATGACGTATTGTTCGACATTATTCGAACTAACCATTACTTTTATACGTTCTGTTTGTTTTCAAACATTTCTTTAGAGCAATAAGTATTAAACCAATTTTCTAACAGACAAACATGAACAGCAGTATTTTCTATGACGACAATCATCAATTTTAAAACTTGAATGTGTACATGTGTAACAAAATCAACCATGTCAATTTCACCATGCATGTTAAGTGAAGGTCAAGTTCAGTTAAAAATTCTAAAGCGTAGTATGTTTACCTCCAGATATATTCATTTTAGATTTCCACACTCCAGTCCCTGAGAAGACAAAACAAACAGATCCTGGCGTTAAAGGTAAAAAATAGGTACCTCACAATACGTAACAATAAACTAAAATATAAAATAGCTGAAAAAGTGTCTGCACTAAAAAAAAAAATGGACCAATTTGAAGAGGATCTTCATCATTTTCATCAATAATTATAACCATGGATGAAATTACAGAAGAGGTGAATTTGCCGCCTGTTCCGTCAGAATTAAAAAACGAATTTGTTTACAAGGCTTTTAATATTTTAAAAAAGAAAAATAGTTCACCAATAGATAAACTAAGTAATTACTTGAGCAGATCATCAGGAACACTCTTTGAAAATGTAGCTTTACCAGCTTTAAATACCAAATTATATCGTTTAATAACTGATGTCAAACGTAAAGGAGGAAAGGGGAGGAAGGTGCTTTTAGAAAAACCTTTTGTTATACCTTTATTACCTGATTTTGCAGATAATATAAAATCAAAAGTAGAAAAAAACTTAATCTGTGATTTGTCTCTTGAACTAAATGAAGCTAATGATGACAGGGTAAAAAAAACCTTTAATATTGATAAATTAAGGAAGGAAAAAAAGGCTTTACAGAGAAAGGTTAGATTGGAAAAGGTAAAGACAAAAAAAACAAAAGATAAGTGCCAAAATCATCAAGCATCAAATCTTTTTCTAATAAAAAAACATCTTAGTATCAGGAATTTTGATATGAAACGTCAAATTGAAAGAATGGAAAGGGAACTTAAAGAGAAAGAAAATGTGATTCAATTTATGAATAATGAACAGAAAATTAAGGATACAGATTTTTCAAAGTCAATGCATGTCGCAAAAGAAAAATTAGGAAAATTAGAAGAATCAGTTAACACATTAAAAGCAAAAAACAAAGATCTGGAGGAGGAGAATGATTATGTCAGAAATTTGATACAGGACAATAACTTGTTAGAACTATATGATGAAACTTCAAATCAGTTTACTGCTGACACTATAGAGTGTGTGATGAACCTTCAAAATAATAACATTTCTGCGTCAAAATAGGGAAGTCATAAGAACAGTGTGTTCTTTATGTAAAAGACAACCAAATAGGGTACCCTCAGCCACCACTGTGAACAGAATCAGTGATATGAAACTATCTATAGCTACAAAACAGGTAGAAGACCTGTCAAAGAAAAGTAATTTAACACTTTATTCTGATGAAACATCAAAGTTCGGAAAATCATTTGAAGTTTTTGCTGTAACGGATGAGGACAAGAACAGTTATTTGTTAGGTTTACGAGAAATGAATTGCAAAAGCTCCGAAACTGTATTAGAAACTTTTAAAGATATATTGCAGGATTTTAATGATTTATGTGATGGTAATGATGTTGGTTTCAAGGTACTTACTGCTATTAAGAATACCATGTCAGACCGGGCTAGTACTGAAAAAAAGTTTCAAAATTTACTCGAGAATTATCGAACAACCATATTGACAAAAATTATTGATGGTTGGCCAATGTTAACAGAAGAAGAAAGGGCTGCTTCATCTCGAATGAATAATTTCTTTTGCTCTTTGCATCTTTTAGTAAATTTTGCAACCGTTTGTGGAGAGGGTCTTAAAAAATTTGAATCGTTATATTTAAAAGATCACCCTATCCAAACTGATGATGAAAGTGAAACTGAAAGTGGTACTGAAAGTGGTACAATTCGACTTCTTCGAACTTCGGCGAAGTCGTTCAGTAGAGTGTGGATGAGAAAATGGGGTGTATAAACAGTTTAATACATACTTACTAATGAAAAAGAAGATCATGTCAAATTTATTCGCTTCACACATAACAGATTTAATGTGTTCTTTTACTTGGACATGTCACTTACTTCCACAGGAAAATATTAAACACTTCCTTCATTCTTTTCAAGGATGTACAAATAGACTCCTTAGTTCAGTTTATCAAGACATTTGTAATCCACCTCGTTGCTGGAAGTCGGGCTTTGGGAATAATTTCAAGATTATAACAGGCCCTTTATGGCGAAATATTGAATGCAAAACCCATATTTTGGACATAAATGATACGTTGACAGCATTGCGTTCATTTTAGCAGAAGCAAAGGACGATTGTTCAGAGGTTGTAACTGGAAAACATCTCCCATTTCCAGAAGAAAGCTGTAAAATTGAAAATGACATTGTAATGGCAGAACTTTTAAACCAGATGAAACAGATGTTATGACAATACAGGTACTACAGGCTTTGTTCTCATGCATGTTAAATCTACTGGACAGACAAGCAGCAGATCATTTACCAGGTGGAAAATATTTCTCAAAGCCAACAGATATATCTGCAGAAAGTAAAAGTGTTTTAAAACACAATAAATTACCCGAATTTTTTTTTGGTCAGTTGGATTTTTGTTGAGGTACAGGCCGAATGCTTCTTTTTATGTAACGAAGCTTATTTACTTTATTCACATAACAAGACAGATGAATGGCTTCAAAGTCTAGATGATGTTACGAGGATTCAGCTAATAAATGATAGTAGAAAGGAAGGTAAAAACATACGTCTTAAGTTCAAAGAGAGATTAAAGACAATTGAAGAAAAAAGAGTGGAGACATTGAAACTTAAGGAAAAGGAAATCTCTGAAAAAAAGAAACGTGTTCTAAAGAAGAAGGAAACTTTCACCAATGATATACTCTTTTGGGCTATGGCAGAGTAGGGAAGATATTAAATTAAAACTTGAGGAAATACCCAGTAATGCTGAAAAGAAGAAAGCACTAAAATCACAGCTTAATTTTAGGAAAAATGTGTTGCTACAAAAATCTGACAAATCCTATTTTTTATTTTCAAGTAAGAAAATACAAAAAACAATACCCGAATTAACAGAACAACTTTGCAAACTTGTTGATGAGTCGAAGTCAGTTGCAACAGTAGAAAGTAGTAGTTCCTCGCAAGTTTCACTTCTTGTCGGAAAAACAATAAGGCACAAATTTACAGAAGGAACATTTATTGGTAACGTTATTTCTGTGGTACCTGGCTTTGTAAAATGGTACAATGTCACGTATGATGGTGACCCAGCAGTCTATGTGTATCAACTACAAGAGGACTATGCTGATGGAAATATTGAGATAGTTGTCCGATGGTATACAGCGCATGCTGTTGCAGTTGTTACTTTTCAGTTCAATTGAAAGTACACATATTCTGTTGTTATTTCACACTGCATTAGGCACAAACTATTTAATTTTCTAGGTAAAAATCAAATAGTCTAGGCCTTATTTTTAGTGCTGTTTTAGAAATATATTGTCAAAACATTTGGCCTTATCAGATGTGGCTTGTACCACAGATGCATATATGCTAGCCTAAATTTTAATGTAGTAAATTATTTTTAAAAGGACAGTTTTCCAGAATAGCACTTTTATTAAGAGATCACCACAGGTTAGAAATAATTTATGAAAGACAACTCTTGTAAAAGAGAGGTACTCAAACTTTCGAAAATAGTGAATGGATTCATAACAGTTATCTGTCTGTGAAGATCTTTGTTGAAATTTAAATTTATTCTGATAAGGTGGTACCTTACACTTAAAAAAATATATCTCTGATGAAAACTCATATTTTTATTAACTGTTGCATTGAATATATTAATTGTATCTTTTATTTTCTGTTCGATTGAATATATCAATAGTACTTTTATTAAATATGCACACAAACCATGCAAACAGCAAAAGAACAAAATATATAATGCACTTAAGAGAGTAATTTTTCTTTATTGTACGATACCACCTTAGTTGTTAAGTTAATACTTGAATTGATATTGAGCAAGTCAGTTTAACTCAAGTTTGCAAACAATATTTTGCCAAGTCATTTGTTTCATGTACAATAAAAAACAAGAAGACTCAGTTGCCATAACATTTTTACTAGAATGAAAGATTTGTAAGCAATTTTATAGATGAATTTTAAAGGTCAATTTCTATTTGTTTTATATATTGGTAAATTATTATAGTTAATATTTGTGTTTAAAGAGAGTATTATGTACAATAATTTGTGCTGGTAGTTATATGATGATGATGCAAATCTAGACAATTCAATATTATTGAGTCTTGCTTTTCATATCTTTTATTTTCTAAATTATGCATTCTGAAACTTTAATAGTGATTATATTATATTTTAGATATATAGCTAAAAGACAGAGTGGAAGTAGGAGTGGGCAGGGATACCTATTGCTTTATATCTGACCTAGGTATGATTACATGAAATGACATTTCATTGTTATTCTGTTGTTTTCTAAGATACAAATGTATGTAGTTGCTTTTTTAAACCTTGATCTATCAAAAGAGAAATTAAAAACCACCACAAATTGATTATCTCCCCTTTTATTTGCATATTTGTTAATGATTGATATATTTTTTTTTCAGGGTGAATGTTGATATATTCTGCTGAAAGAAGTTACTGAATACCAATTTCATGAAAAAAGGTAACTAAAAAATCTAAATTTCATCAGTTTTTTTTGCATTTAAAAAAAATCTTGAAAAAGGGGGTCCATTTTTACTCAAAATAACTTGTCAGCTATGGTATTGTTAAAATTTATGGATTTAAACTCCATTTTGTTTTTCATAAATTTAAGGTTGCACATCTATCTTTTTCTTTAGATTTTTTACAGCTTGAATTTGCTTCTCTTTAGAAACTACACTGAGCCTCTTGTTTTTTAACGATATGGATTATTTCCCTTTGATAATTTTATTAAATTTTGAAAAAAATTGAATATCTGTTTATATTTTAGGTAATAAAGTGTACCAATGCAGATTTGATCTACAGACAGATGTTGTGAATGAGTTAAATTGCCAAATTCCGCTACAAGAACTTAAATACAAGAGAGGAACCGCTTTTTATGAGATTTTGAATTAAATTGACATTCAACCAATGTTTTACGATATTTCAAATGACTGCCATTTTGCCATTTTTCAAGATAATTGAAAATTCAAAGTGTTATGTGTTTCATATACCAAACTCTATCTGATTAGATGTGTCATTCACCTGAATTTTATTATTTAAAAATAAGTGGTTGTTGACTGAACGAAATAGAATGCTAGTCGTACAGGTAAGTAAAATTGACTGATTTGCTTATTTTTTCATGCACTTCAGTAGTCCGAGATGTATTTAGCCAGTCAAAAGGAAATCGGCACTTGTTTGGGTAATGGCTTCATATATTATATCAAATATTATCGAATGCCGAATTTTTTCTATAGGTCCCGATTTGACCAGGTGCCGATTTGACTTGTGCCCGACGGAAATTACTCTGACGTCCAACGCTCGTGGGCCCAGCTTGTCTTGTGACTTGTAAAACAGTCGTTGGAAGTGAGAGTAATCTCGGACCAGCACTTCGGTGACTTGATACCACAGCCGGATTATATCTCTGCATGATTACTTTAAATTCCAGACGGCAAATTGCAGGCTTTTAAATGGTTAGGCAATAATGATTAATGTCATTCGGGAGATCATCTCCATGTCCTCCGGGAGGGTGGCACTTCGATCCTTTCGTAGTAGCCAGTTGCGGATCCAGAACTTTTATTAAAAGGGGGGCACTGACTGCCGATGACAATAGAGGGCCCGCTAACGTCATGCTTCAGTGATTCCCTATATAATCAACCAATTTTTTCACACGATTGGGGGCTGGATCCGCCTATGGTAGCGGTGAGAATCTGAGACATACTTATCATGTCTTATGAGATGGCTAAATCTGAGACATCCAACCCCAACCTTTATAGATTTTTGAAATATGTACACTATCATGATATGCGTGATTATGCTGTTCCACGGAGAGATATATAAGATGTGGCATGTGTGCTAAATTATGAGACAACTCTCCACCGGACTTAGACAAAATACCATAGCAGTTAAAAAATTTAAAGGTCAGCAAACGGCCTTCAACAATGAGCAAAACTCATACCGCATAGTCATATATGAACAAGGGTGAATGTAAAATACTATATTTATTATGTTTTAAAAGAAAGGAACAAATATCACACAGATTTACCGACTTCAAATTAAATTTACTCTAATATATACTTATATCTGACTTGGGAGAAATTAATAAATAATATGCTACATGGTTTAATGGGTCAAGCTAGTCCTACATATGTGCCTCCGTGTCATCTTTTCTTAATTGTTTAAAGCTGATATTTTCGTGTTTTGCTCTTTTTTTAATACGAAGCTCGGTGGAAGCTTGATAATAAAAACAATACATCATGAGCAAATTTGAAAATGAATGAAAACAAAATACGAAAATTAAAGAAAATGTAAATATCGCCACACAAGTTTTGTGTTCTAGGACTAGGCTTCAGAAAAAAACCTAACACAAATTAAGGTGTAAAACAAATCCATCCTTGGATGAGAATTAAATTTCACGAAAATTGCTAAATAGGATGTATTTCTCAAAAAAAAAGAAACATTGGTGACATTGCACACTTTTCTTCCTTTGATATTGTACAGATCTGGGTGTTGTTCCATAAAAAATCAATTGAATTAGTGGTTCATATGTGCAGTCTTCACGCTTAACCACAAGTTCTACGGCATTCTCTTGTAAAATTGCTATCGGACTTGTACAATTCTTCTCTACAAGCCAACAGAATACAACTAGAATTTTTAAAAAAATGAGCTTCTGGCTTGTGGACTCAAAAGTTAAGCGTGAAGGCTGTATGTGTTTTCAATAGTTTTTTTACGACTACACAGAAAAATCAGGCATAGATTAGTATGGAAAACTTACGTAAAAAAAGTTCAAATGAAGGTTTTCTTCGAATAATAAATTAATGCGTTTTCTTGTGGGGAAGGAGGCGCAAGTACGTATACCATATTTGTTATTAACCACGAGTGGTAATTTTCAACTTTGGGAGAAATCAATTTTTAACCGATTTAATACTACATCATATATTTGCAACATTTAATATGAAGAATATAGACTCATTGATTGCTTATGGCCAGATTATATTTTAAAGACCAGAGTGCCTAACTCGTAACTAACTGTGAATGTAAAACTAAAGGAGGTTCGGGATGTATGCCAATTAAGAGACAAATATAAGTCCAAATTGGCATGGCTGAAGACGTAAGCAACGAGATTTTCATTTTAAACAATTTCTTCAAACATTTTTATCGGTCAGAATATGTATGCGTATGTTAAAACTGTATTGGATTTCTCGTTTCAGCATTTTTCAAGAAGTGGCTGTACCTTTCCGGTTACTATCCATGTGTTGTGTATTATGTATCGTAACACTTTATAGTTATTGGACAGGTTGAACTTAGACGACGAAACATCCAAACAGCACCAGATCATTTGAGATTCCAGCTGATTTCAGATTAGATAAATGATAAAAGAAAGTTAGAAAGCTCCAGTTCGTGTAATAGATTTGATTAAATGTTTAACAAATATTGAATTACTAAAATACAGAAAAAAAAGATTCAAGTTTAATGATTGTAATAAAGAAAATGTAAATTGTGCTAAAGAAATGAAAGTAGATCCTAACATGATGTACTGAATCATGGAAAGATGTATACAGCGAGTCCAGAGATACTGATAATATCCAGTACGTACAGATCAAAGAGAATGTGCACCAGTATCGATAATAGAAATAATTTTTTTATAGATATTGTATGGTTATAAAACGTGGTACATGTATTATTGTATAAAAGCAATTGCGGAAAACAGATCTTCTTATTTTATATATTGAATGCTAATATATACTTTAATTAAAATGGGGTTTGTCATAGACACAAAATTGTAATGCAGATTTACATATAACATACCTCATATTTAACATCTTAATAAAGTACAGTCACCAATCCATTTGTAGAGTGTATGTCCTGGATGACTCATCAGTCATTCCCAAGGTTGTTGGTCATTGGGCAAAGACCAGTAAAATTGGTTTAATTTATTTGATTGAAATGCCTTACACAACAAAATGAGCAATTAAATTTTAATTTTGTCCAAATCATGTGTTATTGTCCTGTAAAAAGAGTCTTGTCCAGTAAAGAAGAATTTTTTACTGCACCAAATGTCGTTGTTTTCTGAAAGCTTTAGAAAACACTGAACTTAATATCATTTTAGCCGGCTATTGCATTTTCAAATATCTTTTATTCTATGAATATTCGAAACATAAGCATATCAGACTGTAAAATTGTAAAATCAGACCACAATAACATCACATGTATACATACTGACTATGCGGTACGGTGACCTATAGTTGTTAATTTCTGTGTCTTATGGTCTCTTGTGGAGAATTGTCTCATTGGCAATCATACCACATCTTTTTGTCTTACATAATGGTAATTAAAGTTAGAAAATAACATTAAAGTTGGCCAATTGTTGGAAAACTTAGTACATTGACATAGTTTTATAAATATCAAATTGTTGACATCAGCATTCACATGGTGAACTAGCACTTACAAATCATACTCAGTCTGTTGGTCAAGTATACATTTCACACTCTGACCTATGATTTCTCATTCTCAATATGCATTAAACTGGCCACTGGACATGAACAAAGACAAAAATATCATCTTCCCGGCATTCGTCAGTAGTTTTTTTATGTTTACTGGTTTACTGGATTGTTTTCATATGCATTCAACACACATCAAAACATTAGGAAATGTACTGGGTGTTATATTGGTGGATTAATACTAAAATCCAGTTGATTAGGAAGCAGCATTTAAATTCGTATGACATCATGAAAAAAGGTATGTCTGAATGGTTGTGATGCCAGAATCCCCATATTTTGGGATGCCAGCATCCATATATTTTGGGATGCCAGCATACGGATATTTTGGGATGCCAGCATCCCAATATGTTGGAATGCCAGCATCCGGATATTTTGGGATGCCAGCATCCCCTTATACTGGGATGCCAGAATCCCAATATTTTGGGATGCTAGCATCCAAACTGATGTGATGTCATCATTCCAATGTGATGGGAAGCCAGAATCTAAAAATAATTGAAAGCCAGCATCCAAACGTTGAGGTATTCAATATGAAATTAAAAGAATTACATCAGCATCTGTCAAAGTAGAAGATGCAATTTTAATTTTTTTTCTTCATTATCTGCAGACACTTTTTTGAAATATGCTATATACAGAAACAAGAAGTACTTTTTTATACAAAACAATTTCACAACTACAAAAGTTATTAATATAATCAAGAGAGCATCCATAATCTTTGAGAACCAATAAAATCCATTATGCAGCATCTGCTATTCATAAAAATAAATGAATCAGTATGATTTTTTGTAAAATGAGCAAATGTTGATACTAAAACAAATGCAATATAGTAGAAATATTCCGAATATGGAACATGGCCGTAACATTTTCTCTGAACATTGAAAAATTTAGTAGAATACAACATAATTTTACCTTAAAAATTCAAAATTGTCAAAAATTCTGTGATAGCATATGAGAATTACAAATTTTAGTTGAGAACCCATTTATTGCGTCAATACCGTGAAATCAACCAGTCCACACTTATAAACAGCTTTTCTATGAAATCTGTACAGTAAAGCTATATAAAATTTATATCCATAGACTAGGCAGGTACTACTGTTTCCAAAAAAAATCAAAAATTGTTTTATATTTTTTACAATAGTCTAAAATGTGGACAAAAATATTGACAAAACGTCAAAAACATGCGTGTCAGACGTAACAGACAATACGCATAATAACTTTTACAGGGGTGTTTGTGCTCTTCGAAACAGTGTAAAATCCGCGAAAATTCGCATAAATGTTATTCGTCATATACAAAGTATTACGTCATTCTGATTTCGCGTTGATGCAACGGCCAAAGCTGATTTTTTGCAAAAATAAATCATCTTCACCATGATCAGATTTCAGAAAATGGTAAATTATCAAAATTTATAGGTTTTTAAAATATAAGATTATATGAAATTTCGTTTTCATAAATTATGTTCACAAAAGTACATAGAAAGACCATTGCAATACCGAGTTTTTACAGCACTCACGCCACAAATAAAATTGCAACCGCTTGTGGCAAATGTCTTGCAAGAATGTCCAATGTCGAATTTCGCCGCTTTTTAAAAGTAAACTGTCACTTGCAACGTCATTTATTAAAAAAATCGATTTGTTGCATACAAAATAGTGCTTTTCCGTAATTCTACTTTAACCCAACAAAACAGTTACATACTTTTTGATAATTTGCTGAGTCAAAACGACTTCGTTTTTAAACAAATCCAATGTCTTGCAAGTTTGTCCACTGAACGATTTTCTTACGTTTTCAGCGTTGTCAATTCGGGACGCTATTTATGTCTTTTAAAATCAAATCGAAAGGTTTGTTAGTTTTTGTGTTTTGGTGTTTAACGCGACTTTTAGCACCCTTAGTTATATCATATCGGACAGTTTTCTATTGTAGAGGAAGTCTGAGAACCTAGGTTGCAATATAAATTGTAAACCCGTGGAACAGACTCTCAAAATACACCAAATTTTGTTACAAATCTTCTTGTCCGAGAGTTATCGTGTTACAATTACAGGGATAAACATAGTCAATATCTGTGAAAGGTGACCAGAGGTAACCAAAGTCAATATATGTGCAAGGTGACCAAAGGTAACCAAAGTCAATATATGCGTAAGGTGACCAGACGTAACCAAATTGAAAATTGTGTAATGTAACCAGAGCATCATTTTAAGGTGATCAGAGGTGAACATAGTCAATATCTTTGCAAGGTGACCATAGGTAACCAACGTCAATATATGTATAAGATGACCAGAGGTTACCAACGTCAATATCTGTGTAAGGTGACCAAAGGTAACCAAAACTAATATGAGGAAACAAGAGGTAAACAAAGTCAACATATGTGTAAATAAGGTGGTCAGAGAAAACCGAGGTCAATATCTGTGTAAGGCGACCAGAGGTAACTAAAGTGAATATCTGTGTAAGATGACCAAATATAACAAACGTCAATACATGTGTTAGGTGATCAGAGATAACCAAATTAAGTATCTATGTAATGTGACCAGAACATCATTGTAATTTGACCAGAGGTAAACATAGTAAATATCGGTGTAAAGTGACCAGAGGTAACCAAAGTGAATATCTTAGTAAGATGATCAAAGTTAACCAATGTCAAAATATGTGTTAGGGTACCAGAGGTATACAAATTAAATATCTGTGTAATGTGATCAGAACATCTTTGTAAGGTGACCAGGGATAAACATAGTCAATATCTGTGCAAGGTGACCAAAGGTAACAAAAGTCAACATATGTGTAAGGTGACCAGAGGTAACCAAAGTAAATATCTATATAAGGTGGCAAGAGGTAACCACAGTGAATATATGTATAAGATGACCAGGGGTAACCAACGTCAATATATGTGTTAGGTGACCAGAGGTAACCAAAATGAATAATTATGTAATGTGACCAGAGCATCATTGTAAGGTGACCAGAGGTAAACATAGTCAATATCTGTGTAAGGTGACCAGAGGTAACCAAATTAGATATACGTGTAAGGTGGCAAGAACATCAGTGTAAGGTAACCAGAGATAACAATAGTCCATACCTGTGTAAGGTGACCAGAGGTAGCCAAAACACAATCTCTGTTAGGTGACCATGGGTAACCAAAGTCAACAGATGTGTGATTATGGTAACCAGAGGTAACCAAGGTCACTATTTGTCTAAAGAGAACAAAAGGAACAAAAGTCGATATTTGTGTAAAGAGAACAAAGGGAACAAAAGTGGATATTTTGTAAAGAGAACAAAGGGAACCAAATCTGTGTAAGGTGACCCAGGGACACACCGGAGCCAACCAAAGTCATTATATGTGTCAAGTGACAAGATGTAACCAAAGTCAATATCTGTGTAAGGTGACCAGAAGTTACCAAATTAAATATATGTGTAAAGTGATTAGAACATCAGTGTAAGATGACTAGAGGTAACCATAGTCAATATCTGTGTAAGTTGACCTGAGGTAACCAAAGTCAATATATGTGTCACCAGAGTCAACATTTGTGTCAAGAGAACATAGGGCATCAACTTAAACATCTGTGTAAGGTGACCAGAGAAAACTGAAGTCAATATCTGAGTTAGGTGACCATGATGAACTAATGTCAGTATCTGTGTAAGGTGACCAGAGGTACTCAAAGTCAATATATTTGTAAGGTGACCAGAGTTAACCAAAGTCAACATATGTATAAGGTGACCAGAGATAACCAAAATCCATTTCGATTCTTATTACTTTTTTTTACTTTTGACACTGTCATGACAATGTCTATCAACATAGTTTAATCATGAACCTTAAAAAAAACTCATATTCATATAAAATATGCCAGCAATAATAAGCTGTTTATCCTGTAAGAACTTTCACTTTCAACCGGATATAATGCACTATTTTTTGTCGCGTAGAGACATATTTTTAACCGTTTCTGTTAGGGTTACCTGTGGGTCCCTTTCAACGTAACTATTATCCTTGTGCCATAGAAGCTACCAAAACTACCAATATATACGCCTGAGGGTTCACACAAAAACAAACAAAACAAAACAAAACAAAAATGCTCGATTTTAAAATTAAAGTTTATTGATTTTGACAGAATATATATTTATTTCATCGACGGTAGACGGCAAACGATTGACAAATCAAATAAATGGAATACATTAGAGAAATACATTAAGTATGAAAACTAATGCGAATGTTGGAAATACGTCAATTGTGTAGCAACCAAATAAAACACAAAAGAAAAATAACATTACAGGTCTTCCTTTGTGATAAGTGTCCGTACCATTTATCAATAAGAAAATAAGGAGATGTGGTATGATTGCAAATAAGACAACTATATGACAGTGGATAAGGATTCAGCAACTCGCGGTCACCGTACGGCCTTCAACCCTGAGTAATACCCATACCGTGAAGTAAGCTATAAAAACAACTTAATAAAACAACATTTGAAACCATTCATAAGAGAACCAACGGCATGATGTGAGCTCACATAGGCGGATCCAGGAGGGGGCGGGGGCCCAGGCCCTCCCCTTTGTGGGAAAATTTTGGTTGATTATATAGGGAATCACTGAAGCATGACTGGAGCGGGCCCCTCTTAGGGCAGTCAGTGGGCCCCCCTTATGAAAATTTCTGGATCCGCCACTGGCTCATAACATTAAACGAAACCAATGACATTTATTTGTCTTAATGTTCATGGCAAGTTGGTTTCCTTTTATACGTTGAATTTGATATCATTTACTGCTTTTATTTTTATTGTCAAATAGATTTTTAAAAGTATTGATTGAATGTTTGAGTTTTTTTCGGCTTTTTGTAGTCGTTCTGAATACCGATATATGGAATTTTAATATGACACCATTCGTAAGTACTCTCACAGAAATGACTCCAGCCTTTGGCTGTGGTCATTTACGTGCCTGTCCATCTACTATGACAGAATTAGTTGCAGTATAAATTAAACACAAAATCAACATCAAAATCATTATGATATTACTCAAATAGAATAGTCATTTTTATTTCCAAAGTTACAGAGGTGAGACTCAAATAAAGAAAAGAACTTGAAGTTGAAGTTGCACGGAACTATATTTATTCCAATAAATGGCTTACTTGATTGATAAGTGTTTATAAAAATAAAATATCACTAAAATACAGATAACTCTCATGCTTCAATCCGAAAGCAGACAGAATTCATTTCGATTTCCTGTTTACTGCGTGAAGCTGAATATTTTTCTCTTTTGTTTCTAATATATTATTGTGTTCTACTGATTTGTTTTCCATTCGTGGTATCTATTATATTGTTGATGCCAGCGACATAAACTGTCAAGTATCATGGTACCAGTATAAATATTTTATAAACTACTGAAATTAATACCTTTGCGAAGGCAATAACCTGTCACTGTACTGATTACATCAATCGTAATAGCAAAACTTATTTAGTAAAACAATTATATTCTAAATGTTCTCGTATTTATTCTTTATTCTTTATGTAGTGGACTCTACTTTCAATTTTTCTTTGTATGAATATTTTCTTATTATTGCAAGCTTGAATGCATGCTGTTTTACCTTAAGGGAGCCATATTTACGTGTGGTCCTTTTGTTGGTTGATGCATCTTTATTGTTAATTTATTGACACATTTTTATCAAATTAGACGCCATTTACTTTATTTAAGTTGAATATAATATACTTATTTCATTTTACCGAATGGAAACAACATTTTTTTTTTCATAAAAAAGAGGTTAAAACTACAAACCGTGTAAAAATTTCTTTTAAAAACAGCCCATCTATACCATTCCTGACTTACTTTATAAACATTGGCATTCCTAGGTCTGTCAAATCTCCCTTCTTGAGAAACTATACCGTTCCTAACTTACTTTATAAACATTGGCATTCCTAGGTCTGTCAAATCTCCCTTCTTGAGAACTATACCATTCCTAACTTACTTTATTAACATTGGCATTCCTAGGTCTGTCAAATCTCCCTTCTTGAGAAACTATACCATTCCTAACCCACTTTATAAACATTGGAATTCCTAGGTCTGTCAAATCTCCCTTCTTCAGAAACTATACCATTCCTAACTTACGTTATAAACATTGGCATTCCTAGGTCTGTCAAATCTCCCTTCTTCAGAATTTATACCATTCCTAACTTACGTATATAAACATTGGCATTCCTAGGTCTGTCAGATCTCCCTTTTTCAGAAACTATACCATTCCTAACTTACTTTATAAACATTGGCATTCCTAGGTCTGTCAAATTTCCTTCTTCAGAAACTATACCATTCCTAACTTACTTTATAAACATTGGCATTCCTAGGTCTGTCAAATCTCCCTTCTTGAGAAAATTGGCCCATGACTTTTTAACTGTAGTCTTGTGACTTTCTGTGAGTCCAGGCTGTGGTCCTGTAGACCCAGAACAACCCATCCCACCTGTGAATATTGCAAAATCTAAAATATTATTTTCTTACATCATTAAATGACCCTTGACACCCTAATTTGCGTATGAAATGAGTGATCAGTTTATATGAAAATTTGTAATCCGTATACACTTTATTATATCCCGTTTTTATTAAAAATTTTCTATTCCTTAATCAAAGTCTATCTGACAGATCATCCTTGGTTATTGGTTTTAACACAATAAATGTTCCCCAAGTACCTATATTAGGTTGATTTTGTAATTGTAGGGTAGATATCTTAGTATTAAACAGTAGTGAAGTAAACTATTCAATTTCAATAAAAAATTAACTGAATGAGTTGTTTTTGAATACTTTGAATGCCAGCAAAATACATACGAATGACATTGTTGGCCTTTTTTGTTCCAAATTTCATTACTCACTTCAGTAGTTAAAATTTAAGCATTTTGTTAAAATCAACCATGTTTACATTTGCTAAGAGGCTACTATTATGGGGCGCCGAATTGGACTTGAACTTTTTGTAATGAAAATCAATTTTGTGTACACAAAATTCAATTCTGTCATAACAAAATCATTTTTGTCTTACAAAACTATGTGATACAGACTTGTTTTATGAGAACTTCAATTTTGTAATGACAAAATTCTTTTTTGTAGACAAAATTCATTTTTGTAGACAAAATTCAATTTTGTCAAATAGGTATGCAAATATAAACTTATTTGCATACAAAATTGACTTTTGTTACCTGATATGGAAATTAAAAGACAAAAGTCAATTTTGTGAGACAACTTTCAATTTTGTTTGTGAGACAAAATTCAATTTTGTGTTTATTTTTGTGTAGACAGAATTGAGTTTTGTTAAACAGAAGTGAAAATTTAACAAAAGTCAATTTTGTGTCACAAAAATAAACACAAAATTGAATTTTGTGAAAAATCTCAGTTTTGTATGCAAATTAGTTCACAGAATCCAAACTAAACTAATTTGAATACAAAATTGACTTTTGTCGCCCAATTTTCAAATTAGGTAACAAAAGTAAAGTCTGTGATATAAAAGTGAATTTTGTCATGACAAAAGTAACTTTTGTCCACTGAAAGATAATTTTGTATGACAAAATTTAAATTTATAGTATGCTACAAATTGTGTTAAACTGAACTAATTTTTGTTTAACAAAACTCACTTTTGTCCGTACAAAATTGAATTTCGAGTACAAAACCACAAGAGTCCCGTTCGGCGCCCCGTAACTATAGCTATAGAAACAAAAGGTAACAAGGCCAAGCAAGTAGTTGTGCTTCATCGAAATTATATACAACGGAAACTAGCCCATATTTTGGGTTAAAGTTATCTTTAAAAGCTGGACCTTGACTGACAAGTAGGAATGACTACACTGAATGACATAATTAACGAAATATCAAAGCAATCTGATTAAAATACAGATCCTTTGTCCAAATTTCGCTTATAAGGAGGAGGTAATTAGAAACCGTATATCAAAGAAGAACAGACGACACATAAAGTATAGTAGACAGAAAAAAAGAATAAAAAACAAGACTTCATCAACAACAAAAAGAAACATATCTATATTCAAAGTTCGATTCTCGGCAAGAGTTAGAAATTCCTGTTCCGCATGATTAATATGTATTTAGTGTTTTTTTTTCAAGACAAATTAGTACAACGACATTAAAGGAACAAATATCAATGTATATCTGTCATACACCCGCTTTACAGGCTTATTGAATTATAAAAAAGAAGGACATGGAACATTGTCTTCGCATCTCAGATCATCCATTTGTTCTTTCCTAGTTTGCCTCAGCAACTCATTCTTTATTAGTTGCTGGTTTTCAATGAAACACAACAAAACAGAAACGTTGTGATATCTTTTATATTTGCTCATAATGTTTCTATGTGTTTCTACACATGTTATTTTCATCTACAACGGGTATTGGCATCTTGTATCCGACAATTTATACTAAACTCCGAACTTGATTTCAACAAAACTTTTACACAATCAAAAAGCATTGTTAAACACTTATTGTACTTTTTGCTTCAAATTTGTTTGAAGTTTTCCATAGCTTGATATTTGTAGGTATATTTAGAATTGCCAGATCATAAGATCATTTATTATAAAGAAAAAACCAATATGATAAAGGTGTCACGTAATACTTACTAGTTAAAAATGCCCCCTCTTTAAAAAAAAAACCCATATTCTCGCAAAATAATTTACTATCATATCTATATAAAACGATACAGACATATTCTAGCATGCATCCTTTTAGCATTTATGCTTATATATAAATACTGGTCAATAGTGATATTCCGATTGAAACAATTGTTCTACCCAAAGACATAGGTCTACCGAATAAACCATGAACTGTCACACAATTTACTCTCAAAATTATCTGTACATACAATTTGATCTTTAATTGACGCTTCAGAGACAATCAAACGCCGTTTTGCGAGCAAAAGTCAACGTAACATACACTTAAATTGGGACTGAAGTAAGATTGTACCAGTTTTAAAGTGTGCATGTGATGTACTAGTATTGAAAAATTGTATTGCCATATACAGAAACTAAGTAACATTGTTGTATAAGGTATGATCATTATTCATGATTACAGGTCTACTTACACAGCCATCAACCCCTCCTGTTAGTTATTAAGGGTTGTTTATTTGTGGTGGTTGAATGACTACTTGACACAAGTTTTAACACTTATTGTATGATGAAGGCTATAAACATGACCCTTTCTTCTTAACCTCAAGATTTAACTGGGGTACGAAAATATGGTCATCCATGGATTTCTCTAGTCAAGCAGTAAAAACCCTTGCTAAAATGGGCCTACCGTTTTGGTGTGCGACATGCATAAATACGCAGACATGTCCAGTCGGAATGGAGACGTTGCATGGTAAAATTTCGGTCCATATCTAACAAACCCTCATTTTCTAGTGGCATTCCAAATTCCCGCCCTTCGTACCGGTCTACTTACATTGCAGCACCTACCTTTTCGAATTAATTGTAAATTTGTTCTTTTCCTGAAAATGCGTGAAATATTTGCCACTAGACATTTAACAAACAACAAGCAATCAATTAATCAATCTTAATCTAACAGTAAAAATCTGTGTCTTTGTTAGTTCCAGAGGTATTATGACTTTGATATTAGGAATTTGATACGGTATTCCAAATCTTTAATTTCCTGTCAGGATTTTGCTTGATACATAGATAAAAGGTTACTGCTTACAAGGAACATATCTAACAAAATGTTTCTTAATAACAAAGATGAAGTCATCTCTTCGAAAGTTGAAGGAGAGAAACCATAGCTTGATTTAACGTTAGGGAATATTCGTGTAACAATGATATAGTCACAATTCAGTCCTCCCTTCCTCGTTCATGAAATTTCACAGATTACGACTTACTACCGAACAATTAACTTGTCAAAAACAACACAACACGAAGGGTGCTAGTAAATGACCAGACATTGCTAACCCTGCTGATGTACTTTGTTTCTCGACCTGTTTAATTGATTTTACATAACATTCTTATTTTTCAATATCTCTGTTGTTTCTTCTGGTTATAATCTTCAGTTTATTTTGTCCAAAAATATATTCATATCTTCGTTTCATGCTTTCCCGTCTTGTCGTATTTTAGGGTTGGAGAACTAGCATGTACTTTTATTTAGTTTATAAAATGGTATTTATTAGAGTTATACAAGAGATATTTATCAAATCACTATTGTATAATGCTTTTTCGTCCATTTTGACTTTGAATTATCAGATTATATTATAAGTAAAACGGCTAGTGTCACTACTGTCGCAGGAAACGCTTACGTTTTCGGAGCAAAATTCACTCCCAGTTTTGGTTGGATTCGTGTTGCTCAATCTTAACTTTTCTTTTATTTTATGGGTTTATAACCTCCCCATATGTAAATACACTTTGTATCATCTTATGCTTTTTAAATGCACCTTAACTGGAGACTCTTGCGCAATTATTGACTATTCTATAAAAAACATATATCATTTTAAAATCTTATTTGATGTAAAGAATGAAGTTCTCTTTGTCTTAAACCTTACGAACTAAATCAAAGCAGTGTATGTTAGCATACATATATAATGTTATTTTTGCTTATCCGAAAAAGGTCTAAGATTCTAATATTTCGCATCCTTTTGTTAATATTTTTTCTTATAAAGCACGTATCGTATTGCTTGAAATCGGTATCATATAAATTTTCATGATGGTTAAAACATACATTGGCAATCATAACACATCTTCTTAAATTATTTCATAGTGAAAACGATGGAAAAATTTTGTAAAATTTCTGTAATTTTATATGAACTGCATTCAATTTGCGAGAAAAGGCCAAACAATTTTAGGGTCAAGCAATGACCTGTACTATTCATGTTTCCTAACATACACTACTTACCCGAAAGCTCAATCATTTTCCCCAAAATCTCCGATTCATTTGATATCCTTGTTAATTTTTTCTTCACATTTTCGTCCAATTGATGACACATTTTCTTAGAACATACAGTACTATATCCACTCATTCTTCGATTTAAGTAACAATTTTGGCAAACCTATACTGTTTATTGATTTTGAGAAAAGAAGTTAGATAATCTGCTTGTAAATGAGAAGTTCAAACTCAATTCACTTGCATTATTAATGACATTTTATTTTAGAAGCGTGTTGAACAAATCATTAAAAAGATATATTTGCTCAGATCACAGTGTAAAGCAAGGATTAGCCATCTGATTTTAGCGTAAAACAGATTTGAATTATGTCGATGGGGAATTTTGTAAACAATCACAAAACTCCTAAAAGAGCACTAAATTTTCAGGCATTGGCAGGCGTTTAATACATTCGTACTCATTTAAACCTCTTATAAATGTTATGTAGATGTTGAAAAAGAAAAAGAGAAAGAAAAATATATATATACTAGTAACTGGGGATTTTCTTAAACTTCGGGTTTAAATTCTGCTCAGATCGAAATGTCATATTATTTCAATGTTAAATATGTAAAATGCAAAGAGGTAGGCCAATTTCCCCTCATTCATTGTTTCACTCAATGGGTCGGAACGTTGTTGTATGAATATCGCATAGTTAAAATAATAAACTTAAGGTTTTCAACAATTTTATAAGATACGTCCAATAATGTCACAGCCACGCATTACTGCTGAAATCAATTTTGATTGATTGTTAGTACTTAAACGTCCAGTTTCAAATATTTCATTCATGTTCAGGACAAAAATCAATTTTGAAACGATATTGCAAATCTTAGGAAAATGATGACATTGTAAACCAAAATGAATTTATATAGCTTTACTTTCGATAGAATTTCGGTTTGAGTTAAGAATGTCACTATCATTTATTTTATAAATACACGTAATTTGCCAAAATTCTTCAAAACTGCATTTTCCGATTCATTATTAGACGTTTATTATTGAGGAAATTGATTAAAAAAATATATGCCATGGTGTGAAGTAAATTTGGTGAAATTGGCCCTTCATATTTTGTATTATTTAAACGATTAATATGATATATATAATATACTATTGATTGATTGTTGCTTGCTTACGTCCAGTGGCAAATATTTCATGCATATTCAGGACAAAGGCAAATTAACAATTAAAACGAAAGGTATGTTCTGCAGAGTAGTTCGATCGGGATAAAGGGCGAGAAATTTGCAATGCCCTGGAAATGAGGGTATGATGGATAGGGGCAGAAATTTTGCCTTGCAACAGTCTATCTACGGACCTCTCAGAAAGTTGTTGCAAGATTTTTTAACGTACAAACACCTTGTGGTATATGATAAATGAGAATGAGTTAAGTGTTACATACACTGCAGTCTCTAAAGAATAAACACGATAGCGCAATCAGAAAATGATAGGCAGACTCTATTTGACCCTTCTTTTTACCGTTGTGGTTAGTTCATTCTAAAATGATATGTTGTTTGATTAGGTTTTCAAATCATTACAAATCCAACCAATTTTACACTGATCTGTGCTCGAATGTAACTGAGGTATTGATGACAATTTTGCAAGTTGTTTGCATAACTTAAATCATAATAAAGGAATGTAGATACATAGTCATTGTTGGTTTAAAGTTCTTCAACAAGGCATTCAAAATAGTGATACTAGACATTTCAAATTAAATAATTGTAAGTTGCAACAACATACTTGTTCTCCTAACGTTTGGGATTCATGCTTTATCTATTGTTTTTCTGTTTGTACATGCAAGTCGATGTAGCCGTCATGCTTATGCGTAATGTACACTATCTTGTAATTAATTGCACAATGATTTCGGTTGAATTGATAAATTTCACGAATGTCGTCTATTTTCTATTCGATCAAATGTGAAAAATAAATTTAGAATACTAATTGGGATGAAACAGTTTTATGGATAACAGTGTTCGACTGTGTGTATATAAATGATGAATAGTGGGATTTAATCCTTCAACTTATTTTTCATTTTATCCAATTCAGTGACAGTTGATAGATAAGCCATTTTACATGAGTTTTTTTTAAATTGTACATAGTTGTAAGCAAAATTGATAAATGATTTGCATGCACATTAAATTTGATTTTTTTCTACACAAGGTAAAATGCAAATTGAAAAAGGACAAATCATATATTCTTTGGGCCAACAGTTGTAGATGTATTACCAGTTAATATTATTTCTTTGATTAGGGGCTCTTTTCACAAAAAATCTTACGACAAAAATTGTTCGCAATTTATACTGAAATGTTCATGATTTTAGAGTATTTTTTCTCGTAAGTTTTTTGTGTGAAATTAATCGCTGCAGACACTTACATATGCATGCGATTCATTAATAAAACAGTCAAAATAAAAAATCGTGAAAAATTTGCACTGACTGAATAATGATTGTAAATAAGTATTTCAACATACACTTTAAAAAGGCACGCAATCACCAGTTTTCCCCTTAATTTTGAACATTCACTTTTTAAAAAATGTAACAATCTTACGTTAAGGATCAATACAAACACCCGTATTTCGATGTTTTATTTGATTTATTAGATTTGATGTTGGTCACTTGTGTTTTGTAGGACGTAAGATATTTTGAATGCATATATTCAAAAGGTTGAGTCATTACACGTTTCATTATTTATTTTATGCATCTGATATCTGATATATAAAGCGTTTGAAATATAATCTAACAATGAAAACCAAGATATTAGGAGTCGTGTTATATAAAATGTTTGATTTTGGCATTACTTAACATTTAAAATTCATAAATTGCTGGGTGTGTTGCCTAAAGTAATGATCAGATGTGAAAACAAGGTTGTGTAAAGTCTGCCATATTGACTACTGCTTCTATCTCTAGGGCATGTTTCCATCACTGTCAGTCTTTGCCTCTACATTTAATATTTTATGAACTATTAACAAATATTTAAAGAAATTAATTGTGTATGCTTTTACAGAAATAATCACTTAATAATTTGCATATGGATATATAAGTTGATACAGCATGCCAGAGTCAATTTTACTGATTAACAAAGTCTCGGTGCTACTACTAGGGTGGTTTTTAACGGCCTTGACTGACTGTTAGTCTCAGTGTCTAAACACTAAGAATCCTGTTTTCTCTGCTTAAAGATCTCAGATATATACCATTATCACCCTGTCTGTAATGTCCCAGGCCGAGATTATCTAGTGAAAAGCAAAATAACAAAAATACCGAAGTCCAAGGAAAATTCAAAACGGAAAGTCCCTTATCAAATGGCAAAATCAAAAGCTCAAACACATTAAACGAATGGAAAACAACTGTCATATTCCTGACATGGTACAGGTATTTCCTTATGTAGAAAATGGTGGATTAAACCTGGTTTTATAGCTAGCTAAACCTCTCACTTGTATGACAGTCATATGGAATTCCATTCTATTGACAACAATTTGTGAGCAAAACAAACAGACATAATAGGTAAAAATATCAAAACTAGGGGTACAGCAGTCAACATTGTGTTATAATCTTAATCACCATAAAAACAAATAACTATTCCAACAATGAAAAACAAAATGGTATATATACACTCTATAGACAAAGTACATAAGCAAAAATGAAAGACAAGAATACAAAAAACAGTAGCACAATAAACACAAAGATGGGATGTATGAAAACCTAGCCACGCCAAAAGTACATACCAAAAATGGACTATACAGTAAAGGTTGAAAATATACAAAGACAAATAAAAACAACACTATAACATGTAATTCAGATGATAAACAATGTCAGTACCTGGAATCTATACTTCAAGACCATCATGTATTATTTGTGAAGTTGATACGGAATATTTATCAACAAGGTCTCTCCGATGAACTTTTTTTAGAAAAAGGACGAGACGTTTATCAACTTTCTGCTCAGACACTGGTGACGTTTTATAAAGTCTAAGAAACAGCTGCATGCTCTTGAATACCGAACGAGTTGGGAAATGTATATTCTATATGCAGGTGAAGTTAATATATTACTGCTAAGGTGGGTGAAATTTATAATTTCAAAATTAAAATCGTCTCGTTTTTGACATTTGTTTCCTCTTATAGTTGATGTGTTTCCCTCGGTTTTAGTTTGTTACCCGAATTTGTTTTTGCTTAATCGAATTATGACTATTGAACAGCGGTATACTACTGTTGCCTTTATTGTGATGCATTTTTATTTGGAGACAAAAATACCGTACGAACTCAAGTTGTCTATATTGGTTTTGTTCCAGTTGTTTTTTACTCTCATATTTTTCTATAAAAATGTAGATTTATTTCAATCTAGCTTTTGTAAAGTACCTTCCGTTTAGCTTAACACCTTACAAAACTACTTAATTATTTTTTTTTTTTTGCCATTCGAGGAATATACATTTACATTTTGTGAAATGTATACATTCCGGGAAGATACCATTGCATGAAAGATTCACCTTGTTAAGACACTTGTGGACTTTATGCAATTCCAAACTGTTTTCCTTCCCACGAGCGTGTGATTGTATAGGGACTAACACTATTTCAAATTCCTTTGGAATACTTAATTCTTGCTTCTGATATCGATATCGATTATCCTTGATTCAACAGTATCTAAGTTTTAAGAAATCACTTATATAAGTTTAAAGCCCTGTTGTCTCTCTAAATGTTTTCCATAAAAAGCTTGGTCCGACAATAAACCGTGGTTATAGTCATCTGTAGTCACTATCAAAGTTTTTCTAAGGCCTGGTCAAAGCAGAAGCGGAAATTCAAGGTTAAAAACAGTTCAACTGCTCTAATAAATATCTTAAAGAAAATAACTTCATAGTTCTTCTGTGTATCACCGTTTTAAGATGCACATCATAAATCTCTTTCAGACAGATGAACCTTCTTTGTCTTCAAATTTTCATCGTTTTATCATGTGCCCTTGTTTTGTTAACCAAATTTCATAATTCTAGAACTCAACACTGATTGACTAATTCCCTACAAAATCCATCCAAATAGGATGATGAATCTTTTCCATCAAAGATTGTGAATAAACTTTTCTTTGACCGTTCTCTCTCAAAGATCCTTCAAGAAACCGACACGAACCCAACTGCGATACGTAGAATATGGAAACAAAAGTTGTAGTTTTGTCAATTTTAAAACAAATCCGTCTCAAGAAGCAGTTATATATATCGGGGAAAAAGTTTGGTATTATTGAAGTCTTTATGTTCTTTGTGAAATGTTAAAGGAATATATCATTGTGGCAAGTTGCATTTCCCAAAAGAAAACCGGCTAAGAAATGACAGATGTCCCGAACTGAGAAAGTTTTCTAGCAAATAACCTGTTTTTTTTTGTATTCAATAAATATCATTCACGACATTATACATTTCTATATTTCTATAATTCCTGCGAATATTTCCTTTTAGGTTTAATAGAAAAGAAAACTAACAGTGGTCTAGCAACGCAAGGACTATCTCCTTAATTTTAACCTAACAATCATCTGTACTTTTTCAACAACCCCTGATAGTCAAAATATGTTTCTGTCATATTTATTCGACATTTTAAAAATGAGCTGGTCGAAAACCATTTATCGACACAAACAGTTGTTACCTTCACCTCGGTTGGCAATGTTTATCTCGGAGAAATAATCTGCTCTATCAATCTCTCAGCTAGGTGTTGTTTATATGATGATAGTACGAAAGAACCATTGATGTAACATTTTGATATGAGAGTACAAACGAGCTGATGGTGTTATATTTTTAACATTATAGTATAAAAGAACAAATGGTGTAACATTTCAACACAATAGCTTAAACGAACTGGTGGTGACCTATATGAGCTAACCTTCTTCGTCATTTGGTCTTTGGTGGAGAGTTGTCTCATTGGCAATCATACCACATCTTCTTATTTTTATACGATGGTGTAACATTTTATCATTATATTGCAAAAAACTGTTTATGCAACATTTTCAGATGATATCAGATAAAATTGATTGTGGCATAGTGCATGAATTGAACTTTATTCATATTTTCTCATTTGCTTTTATGTTCATATTTTGCCAAAGCTGAGTAAAAGATTGCTGTAAAACAACAACAATAACAACTAGATTTGCCATTGCAAGCAATAGCGGATGGCACCCTTCCCACATTGCCACTAAACTGCAGCCATTTTGAAAATTTGAAACAGTATTTACACATAAATACATTACAACATATTTGTTTGTAAATTTTTTAGAAAGTTTTGAGCATTTTTCAATTTTTCAATTTTTGCAGTTTCCATGGCAACGGCGGCCATTTTGGAAATTCCAAAGTCCAAAGTCTTATCTTTACTTACCATTTACCATTTATAATGAGTTTCATTAAGTTTGGAGCATTTTGAGATTTTTGGACATTTTTGCTGTTTCCATGGTAACGGTGTCCATTTCGAAAATTCAACAACAGTTTCAACATTGACTAATATGCCATGTTATATATTCATGAAATTTGTTTCAGTTTGATCTTATATTCCTTAAGAAAATGCTGCTTTTATGTTTTTTCCCATAGGATCAATGTTAAACTTTTCTCCAGTTTCCATGGCAATGGCAGCCATTTTGAAAATTCCAAGTACTGTTGGTACCTCAGGGCACCACTGCCAACATTTACATAAACTTTCAAGAGGTTGCCTCTTATAATGAAAGATTTAGAATTTTAATTTTTTTTTACATTTTTGCAGTTTCCATGGTAACGGCGGCCATTTTGAACCATTCCAATGTCTCTTGCACAACTTCACATGGCGGTTCATATTATGGTATAGTTCCATCAACATGGGTCTGACCAATCCCGAGAAATAGCATGGACAAAATGTGTGGAAGAATAAAAATAATAATAACAAGTAATCCTGTGTTAGGATGCTAACACAAAAGTCGCCAAAACGGCCCCCAACCATTGTTCTGCTGTTTCCATGGTAACGGCAGCCATTTTGAAATTTCATAGTCGGATAGCACATCTACACATGACAGGTCACATTACTTAAAAGTTTCTAAAATTGGACCAATTTTCAAATTTAGGCATTCGTGTTTCCATGGTTACGGTGGCCATTTTGGAAATTCCAAAGTCAAATACCACATCTACATAAGACAGTCAACATTTGTGTAAAGTTTCATTAAGTTTGAAGCATTTTGAATTTTTTGACATTTTTGCAGTTTCCATGGTAACGGCAGCCATTTTGAAAATTCCAAAGTCGGATGGCACATCTACACATGACAGGTCACATTACTGTCAAGTTTCATAAAGATTGGACCAAATCTAGATTTTTCGCATTTTGTTGTTTCCATGGCAACGGTGGCCATTTTGGAAATTCCAAAGTCAAATTCCAAATCTACATACAGTCGTTAACATCTCTGTAAAATTTCATTAAATTTGAAGCATTTTAAAAATTTTCACATTTTGCAGTTTCCATGGTAACGGCGGCCATTTTAAAATTCCAAAGTCGAATTACAGCTACATATGGTGCTACCTGTAATAATCTATCATTATATAACATAAAAAGTACATAGGAATAATTCAACACTATCACATGACTAATCACATGACTATTGTTCTAGAATGTTCCATGAAAATTGACCCCTAAAAAATGCCAAGATGACCTCGGCCTGAAATAAAAAATGTGGAATGGACACCTGGACATCGGTCTCTTGTATTACACAAAACTTAAAGGTTCTACCAGTAGCGAATCAATAGTCGAAAATGACCCCACCCATGTTCCGGCCCCAAATAGTGCCAAGTTGACCCCATTTGAAATAAAAATAGTGAATGCACCCTAGGGATACTACCCCAACATCATACCAAATATAAAGTTTCCATCATTTAAGGCTTGGAAGAAAATGGTCGGACAAATTAGGGTTAAGAATAATAATAATAATAATAATAATAATAATGATAATGATAATAATAATAATAATAATAAGAAACGGGACAAAACATAAAGTCTCCAAAACTCCGTTTTGGCGACTTAATAATAATAATAATAATAACATGTGATTTTTGTTCCCAATTTGATAAAGCAATAACTATAACTTATTTATTACAGCCTTTATACTTAGCGAATAAGGCTTAGAAAATACGGAATAGAACATTTCAAAAATCTGTTTTGTATAATTTTTAATTAAAAAGCAACACAAAATAGACATATCTTACCTTTTCAAGCCACTTCTCTTGTTCTATCCTATAAAATAGGACTCAATATAATAGTAAGCATCTACAGATAAGCTTAGAAGTTAGTTACCTGAACATTATTAAAATTTAAAGCCTCCTATTCAAATATTGATATAACTAATATCAAATGCATATATACCTTAATTATATTACATACACGTCAATGGAAATGTTTATGGTGTACGTCTATTTTGCAGTAGGGTCGTAAATTAAATTTTCATAAATTTACACTACCTTATAAATCATCTTAACGTTACTGTGTTAGTTGGATTACAAATAAAGTATATATATATATATATATATACATATATATAATTGTCAAATACAAATCTTATGCAATAATTACTAAATCATAAAATAATTTGCAGAAAAGACAAGTTAACCGACTTGAGGGATGAGCATATTTTTTTAATTTTTTATAGTTCTGTTTTAGTTTCTTTAAAAAAAAAAACTGGAGATGAATATATGTTTGAAAGTATGAATGAAATACAATTTGATGTATAAGCCAACGATACAGCAATTCAGCAACACAAAAACAAAAATGAAACCTCTATTTTTGAACAAATAACAATTGTAAAGCTCCAAATTAGCCCTGGTCTAGAAAAGTTTCAAAACAAATTAACAGAGATTACCTGAGATCTGCTGGACGTGAGATGAAGGGTAAATGTCAATGAGACTTCCCAACAACACATTGAGATAATTTTGTGTTGATCTTTGATAGTCATTATTCAATTCAAGACATTGGTCGGTTTAGTGCTTGACATGATATTTAGACACCTTTCTGATTTTGAGGACTGTCTTTCTCCGTTACTCGTGTCGTTATGTTGCTGTCTCGTAAATACAAACCTTCATTTATTCACACACAAATATATGTATAGCAGTAGATTGAAATCATACTTATTCAAGCTTCTGACAGCATCACAAATTGTGTTTTTAACAGACATGTGATTGTTGAAAGCTCTCGTGACAAGCAAATATAACCGACTACCCAAGTGAAACTTCTTTTGAGGACAACATCTGGTGTAGTGGTTACCTGTCTTTATATACTAGGTGTTCTTCCTGAACAGTTAACTTCTTTATGCAGGCTTTTTGCAGATGATACTTCGTTCAGTTACTCGAGTCATGACGAAGAACTTATACAGTCAGTTGTTGGTCGTGACCTTAATGGATGAATGGTCAAGAATGTGGCGTATGTCTTTCAATCCTGAAAAAACCCAGAGGTAATGATTTTCGCAAATGATGAGACACAAGATCTTAATTTTACTTTGAACAATAAAAAATATCAATTGCGCGATCTCATAAACATCTAGGGGTAACATTTAGAAGTGACGCAAAATGGAACAATCATACTGAAAATATATCAAATACATTGTAGTGTTAAAAGGCATTAGAATGTAGTGTGCAAACTTAAATATCAACTTAGCCGACAATATTTGGAAAAATTATATCTTGTATCTGTTAGATCAAATTTTGAATATGCAACTGAAGCATGGGACAGTTGTGGAAAGGGTATTCAATCAAATTAAAACAACTTAAAGTTGTAAGAATTGTAACAGGTTTAACTATTTTCACAAATTCTGGGACTGTCATAAAAGAAGTAGTCTTGTGCCTCCTAACATTCAAAATACAACACAATATCTCTTGCGAATTGGACAAGATATTGTTTTACCATTTTGCAGGCTGGCACTGACTTCCAAATCATTTATTCCTCAACAATAAAACTTTGCAATAAACTGAACATGTCAGTTCGAAATGTAGACTCATTATCAGAATTCGAAATAGAATTTAAAAACACGACATTCGAAATTAGAATATATCCCAACATTACTTATATAGTCCAAGAAAACAAAATATATTTTAACCCAATTTAGATGTTCGGCATCTTTCTTGAATTGTGACTTATTTAGAGCTAAAATATATATAATCCAACATGTAGATTTGGATTGGATATTGATGATATGCACCATTTTTTCTTTGACTGTCCTTTCTGTTTAAATGAAAGGGCTATTCTGTTTAATGGTCTTAGCTGGTTCCCAAAGGCTGAAATTTGGACATAAAACTATTGGTTTTTGGAAAAAGATACACTTTCCTATAATCAAATTGGGCAATTTGTTAAACAAGTCTTAAATTTTATAAAGAGATCAAAAAGATTCCCTAGGTATAATATCAACGAATAAAAGGCACATCATCATCATCCTAATCTCTGTCGTTCTTTCCGTATCCCTTTCCTTTTTTCAGTATAGTTTAGAATAAATTTTGTTGTTAACATTATATGCATGCGCACACTCAATTTGTTTTGCTATATATTGTATTGTGGAGAAGACTTCATAAGTATGTTTTACTTGTGTCTGATCCTTTTTTCTTTGAGCGAATAAAATATGTTTTATACTAAGTTTTTAGCTTTTATGTTATTTGGTCTCTGATGTAGTTGTCTCATTTGCAATCATACCACATCTTCTTATTTTTATAAGCATACTAGGTGTGTGGTTGTCGAAAGATGTAAAAAACGGTTGTTAGTTCGTCTCTCGAAATATACATATATTTATGTGCGTGTGACAACTCTGTGGCTACCTTTCTCAATCGGATAACCAAGGGTTTTACAGTGCAAACACCTCCAATTATATATGCTAAATTTAAGACAAAGTATATATACAAAGTATATATATTTATGGAGGGGTTAAATACAGCATAACAACATTTTCCAAAAGACCAAAAAAGTGAAAAAGTATACTTTTTTACTTTTTTGGTCTTTTGGAAAATGTTGTTTGTGCTGTATTTAGACCCCTCTACCAAGCAATTTGTTTTGCATGCACACGTATAAAAATTGCGGTTTTTATCCAACGCAATCATAGGTTTGAACGTTGTTTTCAATTTAGACTTGTATATATATTTATATATAGTTTTGCATTAATGTATAAAACTGCTTTACTGAACTCGTGGGTACAAACGAGACCACTGAAAAAAAGACGTAACATCAATCTTATTTGTGTATTCAATCATTATTGATTTTTTTCCTCCCGCCCTAAACGTGTATGTTAATTAAGAAAGCATAAATATACTTCACTAATTCAAATATTTTTTTACGCACACAGGAATTTGTGAACATGAAAGTTGTCCAATTGTCTCTGTTTATTTGTTACGTTTGGTAGAGGTTTTTTTCAACAGACAGTCAGCATTCTTATCGAAACCAACCGTGCTCCTCTTCTTGCCGGCTTGTTCCTTTATTCATATTAGACTGACGTCATACAAGGGTTCTTCAGACAAATAAAAAGAAGCTAGCATTATCCCTTTAATTTGCATTCCATTTTTTAAAACTAAAATCCTCTTAATCAATTATTCAGTCTTTTGGTGACTATGTTGATTGCTACCATTGAACTTAAAATAAAGGTTATACCGAAGATTCAGCTAAATCTGCATGATATCTTTCTTGACTTACCATCTAGAAATTGGCAGTGAGGTTTCTGTTGAGAACTTAACTTAACGACTAAGAAGTGATTTCAATTTTCCAATGGCGAACTTTCAATTTTTCTGTTACAACATTTCATCAGCTATTACACAACTATAAGAGTATATATCTTCCATTTGATACGATACAACGCGTTTTGCGCTTCATGTCATGATTTTCCTGATAGGAGGTCGATGCTTACGACCAATGGTTTATAATGGTAATTTGAAGTAGAAAGATTTACGGACGCCATCATTATTTGGTTTACCTTTATGGAATATTCGCCATATTGACAAACCAAACAAGTCCTCTTTACCTAGAATGTGATATCACGGACTCCGAATTCCAAGAGCAATGCGATGGATGCCTCTAGTAGTTCAAGAGAACCTGAGTTTAGCCCCATTTTCTTAGATGTTTCAAGTTGCACAATTTCGTTTTTTGTTGTGTTTTGTGGGGTGCCGTTTGTCTTTTCGACAGGTTTGTTTAACCATACAGTTGTCTTGTTTTTTTCAACTGGTGATTTTCTATTTCTCTCTTGGTATCATCTCTCTCTTTTTATCCTTTGAAATCTCTGTTCTGATTTTTAATGTATTATGTCTGCGTCTTCTATTCTGAGTCGACATCTAGGGTAAACCTTCGTATCAAAATACAAGAATGAGAATTTACTAGTTTAGATATATTCCGACAGTTTGATAATCATCTTTTATTATAATCGAAAATTCATTTCTATTTCTAGTATTCGCATAATGAAATTATTATTATTTATTTTAATTTTGTGTATTTTCTTTACATAGATTAGCATAAACCTTTTAAACAAAACAAGAATACAAGCAAATATCTGAGAACTTAAGAATGTAGCAACAATTTCATTGAAGGTATTTTAGTTATTATGGTGTTTTTTCTATCTTTCACCAACAGAATAAAAATCCGAAAATAGTTAAAACGTAGTGAAACATGAATATGGTTGGAGTTCAGTATTTTGTTATACCTTTTTTTACCAGATCCAAGATAAAAAAACATTAAAGATGTTACAAAAATGTTACACGTATCAAAAAAATCAAATGGTTATTCAGCGGTATACATTGTTTTGAACACAGTTTTGAAACAGTGTCTGAAATTCAATCTACTTATTTTTTATTTGGAAAGGAAATCCTTAACCAATATGACTTGAAAATTGGTATTTGCTGATTCTCCACTACACACGAGGCATTAAAGAGTAAGAGCAAATATTGGTTTGTTTTGAGAATAATGTATCTTCCTATAGACATTTACCTTGATAATTGTTTTTTTTTTTTTTTGTTATGATAAAGCGTTTTACGATAAAGTTACATGCATTGTAGAAAATGACTTTTATTATTTCATATTTTTTGAGAGATTTTGAATAAAAATGTCTGAAATGTTTTTCTTAAGTTATATTTGGTCAACTATGTACATATTTTTTCACAGATTTTATATCGAACTTAAGAGTTAAATTGAATGTTAGATAAGAACTGTTTTAATTAGATTCACTTTCTAACGATTATTTCAATGTATTTGTGAAAGATTATTAGGTTAAGGTGAGATTTACCATGGACAATATTAGATTAAATGACGATATTTCGGATATAAATCAATTTCACACATAGCTAATAAAATTAATCAAACACCTGACCTATCTTTTCTTTTCTAAATAATTAGATTTGAAATATTCTCCATCTTCATTATTTGACCAAGTGGGGTAATAATGTTTGCTTTCAATGACTTTTACAAATAAAAACGTGTAATGTGTCATTTCGGATAAGTTATTATAGTCAACAGCACATACTACAAAAGTTGAAAGTATGGTGGTACCTTATCACTAACGATTGATAATAAATACATATGCTGTTAATATACGCGTTAAGGTTGTTGGTTACTAAAATGAATATGGAATTAAGCTATTGCAGTGTTTAGAGTAAAATTAGCAACCCTTCATACTAAATCATTTTTACTAATAAGACGTACATTAATTCCTATAATGTAATGAATATATAATACATAATATATAAAGTCGACGGTACAACAAAAGCAAGTATCAACGTTACTTATAATTTTAAGATATCAAACTTTAATTATGTCAACATGCTTTAAGTGATTAAAAAGGTTAAAAAGTATTAGATGGTAAGCTAAAACATAATACGAAGAAAGACAAACAACACCACGATCAAACAAATAATAAAACGAAGGAAAAACATCACTCCACAAATCAGTACACAGAAATCTCAAGATTAAGCAATCCCATCCCCACATAAAACGAGGGTAAAATCTGGTGTCCTGGAAGGATAAGTTCTTCCTCGATAAATGAAAAAATATAGTTGTGGTCATCTGTGAATAAAATCATTATAGATGCCTGGATTAAAATTTTGTACGCCAGACGCGCGTTTCGTCTACAAAAGACTCATCAATGACGCTCGAATCAAAAAAGTTAAAAAGGTCAAATACAGAACGAATTTGAAGAGCATTGAGGACCAAAATTCCGAAATGTTTTGCCAAATACGGCTATGGCAATCTATTCCTTGGGTAGAAAATCCATGACATTGGTATTCGGTAATGGTAAGCCAAAACATGAATGCATTCGAAATAAACTTGGAAAAGGATAATTTAATAGTCACCATTAAAACCCTTTGGTTCAATATAACACTCTTGTATGCAGCATTCATCTATGAAGAAAATCCTAATAAGAAACGCATTTCCTGGAATATGTTATCGCCTTGGAGATATAAACTTGATGTGCACATAAGATGGACATTTAACATTGGGATAACTGAACTCATATCTTTCGTCTGATGGTTAAGTTTTCATCCGACTCTTACTGTCAATTTCTAAGTGTAAGCCAAGATGACTTGTATCAACTATTCAACCTTGAATAGGATAGGTACATACGTTCAACATAGTCACCCAACAATTATTTGAATGATATGTACGTTTTATTTGTCAACTGTTTGAACAGTTTTATTAAATCTTTTTTTTTTTTTCTTTTTTTTTTTTTTTTAAATATTTGTACAATTTAGAAAATTATTTCGAGGAATGTTTAAACCGTTTGTACTTGTTTTTAAATCGATTCTGCGTTTTTTTTTAAACGTTTGCACAAATCAAATTGTACAAACCATTTAAAATATCGTACACACGATTTAAAAATTGTTCAATTTGGTTTTGAAAAAATAGGCAATTATAAATGACACGAATACTACTATGACGAACAAAACAGTAAAATTACTTGTTATTTCTGCAATATGATGAACAATGAGAAATCTAAATTAATTATTGTCCATCCTATCGCTTCCATACAGAGTATAATCTCAGAAGGCCCCAGCATGACATATTGTAAATTAAGACATTATTAGTTTACCGATGTTCAAATCTCGTAAATCAACCAGGAAGAGACATTTCAAGGTAACGTAACGGTCAGAACTTGATGAAATCGCAATAACTCCAAAAGGAGCGAGACCGGGTGCGTCGATGGGGTAAGCTTCTCTTGCTATGCTAACATCACTCGCCATGGGAATCCACACACAGTAAAAAAGTCACAATTGGGAATATGACACTTTTAATAGAATCACAGATCAGACGACTAGATTGGTATCTAATGATGTAAGGCAGCGAAAACATGTCGCTTGTGAGATGAGACACCGACAAATGGATCGGACAACCAATTGGTGATGGTGACCGTAAAACTTTTGTAGTGTCGATTTCAGTAGTTCTTCTTCATAACTCTATTGGAGCAGTTTTTGTGACAGAAGCGCACCCTGTTAATGAACTCCGTATAATGTGATCATAGAGTATTAACTGAGATATATAAACGCCATATGATGGAGCAGAGGGTTTGCTACAGTTGAGAAATAGAAAGTTGACAATTGGAAAGTTGAAATCGTCACGTTTGTCATAGATTCTAGTTTGAAGTCGTCCATCTGTCTTAATATCGAGGAAAAATCAGGATATAAAACAAACCTTCTACTTTTGGCAATATTTTTAATGTTAAATTCACTGGGATATGTGAGATGCATGCAATCATTACAATGTGGGTTATTTAAGGACAAAACATAATTAATATATCCGAGAGTTAAATTAACGAACTTTGCAAGATATTTATTCATTTTGTCTTTGAAAAGGTTCCGTATATATTCTGCTTCACATGAGTACATAAAACAAGTCGGCTAGTAGTGGTGCACAATTATTACCAACTGGAATATCGACTGTCTGCTGAAATATCTTTCCGCCAAACTCAACAATTATGTTGTCGATCAAAAAGTCCAGCATTTTATTGATTTCATCTTCGTTGTATTTGTTATGGGAATCAGTGTGGTTCTTCAAAAAGTATGATTCTTCATGACGTAAAATATGGAATTTGTATCTTCGTTTCCCATAAAAAAAAAGCTCTGTTTAATGAGCTGATGTAGTCGATCTTTCAATGGAGCAAGGAAAATAATAGTGTAAAGCGTAGAAAAATGAAAGGTTTTATATTACTGCGAAAATTGTAAAGATTATTATTGAAAATTTAGGAGTAGATCTTTAGAATTTTAAAGAATCCACATCTGACTGACACCACTGGTTGAATGTACATCATCGAAATATTTCTGCAGCCCATCTTTCACCGTGAAAAGAATGGTGGGAAAAAACTTTAGAAAGAGGCTATATATCGTTCTTTATAAAGATTTTCGTGTAGTTTGTGTATCCAGTATAAAGATGGAAGAATGTCATCGTCTTTTTTTTTTTAAAGAGTTAAAGACGGGTTTGTGATTTTCTAAAATATCCTCGTCTTCGTGAATGATGTAGGGGTATATGCCGGATTCAAAACTGTAAATTCCAAGTTGTTTAGTGAGACATTCCAAATACTGGCGTTTGCATATAAATCAATATTGTTTGAGACTTTGGTTGCTGCAACAACAACATATGTGTCGTGAAGGGAGGATAAAACCCACAACATCGGGCTTCTTGAAAGTGTTAGAAACCCGTGGGTTCATTGTACATCGTTATATTTAAATGCGCTTCTGAATGCCGAACGAACAGCTTTGATTCATTCAGATAAAGTGTCCAGTTTTAGTTCATCTTGCTCGCGTTTTACCCATTTTCTTGCATAGTCTTCAATCGCATCCATCAGATTCCTATTGATTGGCTGTGTAATTAAGATATTTGGGGCCTTTGGCTAACAACTCTCTAAATTGTACATTGTTTAAGATGCAAAGGTCTCTAGTTATAACATGACCAGCGGGACTCTACTTGTATGGGGACTATGCACATGAGATATCAGGAGGTTTGAATTTGTCATCCCAAGAGTAAAGGTTTCTGTTACCCATTTGTGGTTGAAAATCTTGGACGCAATAGGTTTAGTGTAGGTTTATGAAATGACAGGTTTAGTTTTATCTTTGAAGTAATGAGGTATTGTTTTTTTTTTTTTTTTTAACAATGCTAACACTAACGGCCTTATTACGATCAAACAATGAACGAGAAAAAAATGACAGACAGCAGCAAACGAAAACAACTGACAGGTTCCGAACTTTGGATAGAAACATGGAGTATGTGATGGGGTTAAACATGTGAATGACAGGTTCCGGACTTTGGATAGAAACATGGAGTATGTGATGGGATTAAACATGTGTGCTCGAAGCCTTCCCTAACCTGGGATAGTCACGTAAAAGCACAACAAAAGAAGAAACTGTAAAAATCGGTTGGAAACGGCTTGACTCATCAGATCGACACAAAGCACAATACACATTTCAGTTTTACTTTTCATCAAGACATATTTAGAAGAAATGTTTGTTTTTTAAAATAAAATTTACAGTTCTGGAAAAAAGCTTGTGGTTTATAATCAATTAAATCTATTTTCAAAATGCATGTGCACAAATATATTATAACATTGACGGGACCAATGTGATGCATATTAGCTTAGAACGTACATGAATATTATGTGATTGACCGGACGAAAAGCATTTCTTAAGTATTGCCAACTATTGCTCAAATGATTATCTTTTGGCTTAACTTTCTGAATGCATGTTTTATACACTTGCTGATCTGTTATCTATAATAAAAAATAATGGCAGACATCAAGTATTATGCAAACTGGGTCAGATACCAATAAGTAAATTATATGCTATTTTTCTGGAGTGTGATAAAATTTCTTTTTTTAGCCCAATGTATGAATACACCCGTATTATTACAGCCTTTTGTCATCATAGGCTGTTTCCTAGTATCGATAAACCTGAAAATCATAAACGGCATTTTCTTAAATTAAAATATATAAACAGAGGTGTTGATTTTATTAACTTATCTAGTTTATTCAATGACTCTACCATCCAAAGCCAAATAATACCTCCATATTTTGATAATATAGAACCACCTATTATTTCGTATTCTTATAAAAAAAACTCAGCAGAAGTTTGATTTTTAATTATACGTCAGTTACATCAGACGTCAATATAGAAAATAATGTTCCTTCCACTTGAGACTGTGAAACATCTAGTTTTAGATATGTTCCCGATGGTCATGTCCCTACATGAGACCTCAACATCGTCGAAGACCGTGAGGTCATACTGTTAATATTCGTATATCTCATTTTGAAAACAATTCTGAAATAAGTAATAGGGTCCATGATATTCCCATTTCTAGAATAAAAAATAAACTCCAAGTACTCGCAAAGCGGTTTGTGTTCGTACCGGCAGACAAAGGAGCAAATAATGTAGTGGTGGTGTGACGCATATACTACACGGAAGTTCTCCAAAACGAAATTATAAATTCTTCTACATTCAGGTCCGTACACTCCACAGAGAGTCAAATTGTAAACAAGCATATCACTGCCACTATCCAGCTTAAAGCCTCTTCCGAACATTTGAAAGTCCCTACTATGTACTGGTTACCTAAATTGAACACAAAAAAAAATTAAATTCCGTTTCATCTTCGCATCTAGTAAGTGTTCTTCTACCAATCTATCAGTGCTTCTAACTACCTCCCTTACTACTATCAAAGAACTTGTTATTTTCTTTTGTAATAAAGCTTATGAAAATAATGGTATTAATTATTTTTGGAGTGTTAAAAATTCTTTAGAGGTTTTAGATAAAATACATGCTTTTGATGGTCCTTTTAATTTTCTTTGACAGTTATGATTTTTCTACTCTCTATACTACACTTCCACACAATCTTATCAAGAAAAAGTTTTCATATTTAATTAAATGGTCTTTTGAAAAATCTCATTGCAAATTTATTTGCTGTAACTCGTTTAAAGCCTTTTTCTGTAACGAAAAAGGAAAGTATGCTAGATACACTTACTGGAAATGTGAGGATATGATTGAACTTTAAATTTTCTCCTAGATAACATATATGTACGTTTCGGCGATAAAGTGTATCGACAAGTAGTAGGTATTTATATGGGCACTAATTACGCCCCTTCAATAGCAGATTTATTCCTGTATTGCTATGAATCTCAGTGTATGACTAAACTCAGTAAAGACACGTCATTGTTACATTTGGTTGATACATTCAACAATACCTTCCGTTATCTGGATGATATTTTTTCGTTAAATAATCCAGAGTTCTCTAAATATACTACCGAAATTTACCCAAAAGAACTTACTTTAACTAAATCTAACATAAACAGCAGTAGTTGTCCTTTAGACGGCGATGTTCCTTTGGCTCCATCATACGGTGTTTATATATCCCAACTCGTCGTTATGCCCGTGTGTGTAGTGATGTCATAGATTTTAACGAACGTAATCAATGCATCACTGGTAAATTATTAAGTCAGGGATTTCGTTACCATAAATTACGTAAAACTTTTACTAAATTCTTTCATAGATACAAAGATTTGATTAGTAAATTTGGTTGTACCTGTAGAAAACTGATTAAAACGGTATTTCACATCCTAAATTTTACGGTAATATTGTACTTAAAGCGAGGAAATCACTATGTGATTCGTGTAAACTCATCGAACCTTTAAACAAACTTATTAGTAAAGGTTATCTTACCAATGTTGTAATTAGATCTTTGAATATAGTTTACATTGGCACTAATATCGATTTTGTCATCAGCAAATTAAAACATAACTAAATTTGTATTCTTTTCTAACGGGATGTATAAAGACACACCCATGTTCATTTTGATCTATGAAGAGGTTAACTCCTAACTATCCTACTGCCTGTCGAGACATTTATTTTTGGCATTGCACAAGTCATGTCTTCTTTGACTGTCCATGACGTTAAAATACTAAATCCCTGGGATGTGTTTTGGTTGATTTTAGTCTCTGATGCATGATTTGTTATTATTAATTGTTTTTGGCTTTTAACTAGCTGTCAGTAACTGCGAGTACTCTCAAATCGTACTTTCTTGTTTATTTGACCTGTTGATACTAATTGTAATGCTTTTTGTTATTTAATGTTTACTTATTCAGGGTTATATCTGGTCTATATACCAGCTGTGATAAGTGTTTGGTATTACTATAAATTTTCACTTCTTCGTACTATGAACATCAAAATTATTTATTTTGTAAAATATTTCCTTTCTCCATTTGAACTGTACACGTATACCTAACAACAAAATTATTTTCATTTACCTGTGTTTAAAGTTATTGCAAATGGCTGATATTTTTGTTCAAGCATATTGTTTTTCTTAAATTGTTTAACATTTCACAGCGGTATAACATGTTACTTTAATTATTCTTCCTTAGTTTATTTATTTTGTGTTTACATTGTATCATAGATCAAATTTATTTGTTCAGTGTATGTTCACTGGTGTTAATATGTCTTTGATTGAGGTAAGCCATTTCAATTGATATTTTATAGTGTGTCTTCCTATGTTGTGATGCTACACTATTGTTTCAGATAAGGGTGAAGGTTTGGTACCATTAAAACGTTTAAACCTGCTGCAATTGTTTTCACCTGTCCTAAGTCAGGAATCTGATGTTCAGTAGTTGTCGTTTGTTGATGTGGTTCATAAGTGTTTCTCGTTTCTCGTTTTCTATATAGATTAGACCGTTGGTTTTCCCGTTTTAATAGTTTTACAATAGTAATTTTGGGGCCCTTTATAGCTTGTTGTTCGGTGTGAGCCAAGGCTCCGTGTTGAAGACCGTACTTTTATAAATTTTGACTTGGATGGAAAGTTGTCTCATTGGCACTCATACCTCATCTTCTTATATCTATTTAATTAATAATTCTCAACTGATTTCATAAAATGTGCCTTACAAAGATTTTAACATATTTATCTTAACAATTATTTAATCCACAGTTACGAAAGTATCTTTATTATTATGTTTATATACATTGTGTTTCTAAAATAATCTATATCCGGTTTTGCGAAGTGTAAACACCAAACCCAACACTGGATCATCTTTTGGGCCGTTTATAACATTGTATAACTTCATCCTGAATTGATAACCATCAAATTATAAAAATAACCGCATAAATTGTGTTTACCTAACCTTTTGGAGACGATTGTTTCCTTGTTTAGTCATGTTATTTAGATATAGCCTTACAGCATCCAAAATTTTCAGGAAAACAAATTGTTTTTGCATGAATCAGGCCGCTGTTTATTTTTCAAATGTTTCTCATTTTGTCATCCCAGCGCCTATGATAGCTAACTATGTCGGTTTTGTTCATTGTTGACAGCCGTACTGTGGACGAGTAGTTGTATACACATTTGACATCCCGTTGACATAGCGCCTATGATAGCTAACTATGTCGGTTTTGTTCATTGTTGACAGCCGTACTGTGGACGAGTAGTTGTATACACATTTGTCATATGGTCTCTGGTGAATAAATGTCTTTATTTATTCTTGTAGTTTTACAAAACGAATTCTTAAATAAAACAAGTTTACATTAAATGTCTCTTGGCAATCAAATCTATCTCCATATTTTTTTCTTTTTAACTTTGGTTCTTCTTAAATATATGTTTTTGATATAACGACACTTTGTATATTTGGTGCATCAAATAAAAATAATTGATACTTCGGTTTTCTGAGCTTTTGCTTTTATAACAGGCCTGTTCGAGTCAATATGCATATTTTAACATTAAAGTTTATACAGATCTGACATATGAATCGAATAAACGACCTTGATTGGTAACATCACCAACTGCTGCGAATTGATATTATATAGCAAATATTACCTTCCTAGCTTTATTAGCTATATTATTTAAATTAGAATTAAGGTTACCATTTCTAACATACATTTTGATTTACTCAAATATAAAAAATAGTACCTTTGCACACACATGCCTCTTGAAATTTCCAAAATGTAAATACATGACATGTAATAAAACTCATTGACGGCAAACAAAAAGATTTGCCCACGAAGAATACCAGAGATTCGGTGTAAGGGAGAGAACTTATTTGTTATTATTATTTCGAAATTAAATATCTTGCCCGGCTTTCCCTATACTTTTTGTCCCTTTTAGTTTAAAAGCTCTTCATTTTTAAATAAGTTTTTGATTTTCAAATATTTCGTCTTAGAGCATCACACAAGAGACATTTATTGTCGAAATGCGTATCTTGTGCAGAAAAATTGGTACCGTTAATGTTATTGGAATATGTATGGATATATTAGTAACATAAATCGTTTAAAACATGTATAAATAAAATGACAATTTAACGCTTAAGTATAATTTTTAGTTGTAAAAATCACGCCGATAAATCAGACATTTTACTTGTACGTTTTTTGTATACGTTTCTCGCGTCTGGCGTGCAAAATTAGAAGCCTACTATTTTGGGTGAGTTTTTTTTACATGGCACAATTACGATTTACTTATCTTTCACTCGAATTCTGTATACAATCTATCTATTTGATATAAAGAAACGGAAATGTGGTATAATTGTCTATGCAACAGCTATCGGCAACAATAACCAAATAACGAATTTTAAACAACTACATCCTTTTCAGAAACAAAATGAAAAGGCATCTTACAAAGTTCGTTAATTTCACTTTCAGTTATGTTGACAAACGTGATTTCATCGTCCCTTTTCCCAGCAATAACATATCCTCAACTCAATCGTATGGCGCTTACATATCTCAAATAGTACGTTACGCTTGTGCATGTTCACACGATACGGATTTCATTATAGGGGTTGTGTTCTTGACAAAAAAAAAAACAAAAAAAAAACTACTCGCTTGTAAAAGTTTACAATTGCAATCACGAACTGGTTGACCGATACGATGTGTCTGTGTCTTTACTCACTAGCGACATGATTTCCCCGTGAGGCTGTGTTAAATCTAAGGGCATACGATACAGTTTTGATCCCACGGTGATTTTTTTTGAGAATTTGCATATAGGCTATTTTTCACTCAGTCAATTCAAATATATAATAAAAGATATACCTTCATGTGCTAAATTTAGAGATAAATGGAGTCGAAATTTTAGACATTTACTTAAAAGTTCGGTTTCTTGGACATGTCTATCCTTTGGACAGACATACTAAGCTGTTTTGTTTCAAAAGATAAACACATGCGGATTGTTGTAGAAAAAAATGGAATATCTTCTTAACAAAAGTGTGCTCTTAATTTGTGTTACAATTCTTTGTAGATAATTCCTTTTTATTAAATTTTCCAGATTTTAGAAAAAAAAACGGCATGTTATGCTGCATATCTATATAATTTGAAAAAATTCATCGATGATTTTTTTTCATAAAAAATGGAACAAATAATCTTCATACAGTATCAAGTCAATTAATGTCAAAAAAAGAGGGGTCCATGTACTCGTTTTCAAGCTAATGATTAAAATCACTCGAAAAATGTATCTTTCCCTGATATGTCGCAGTTTGACGTCGCGAAAAATAACATTTTACTTAAGAAATGTCATTACCTCCCCTATAACTGTAACAGAATAGTCGTCTGATCTGCAAAAGTATCGATTGTCCTATTCCAGATTGCGACGTTTTGACGGATTGTGGATTCACATGGCGGGTGCTGCAAACATAGCAGGGGACGCGTACCCTGTCGACGCACCCAGTCTCGCTACATTTGAAGTTGCGACGCCCTCGATTCTTGTTTACCTTGATTTGTATCTTCTAAACTACTGTTGTCTATAACTTCACCAAAAAAAGAACCTAACCGTATAGAAATTAAGGTGTCGTAGAGTGATGGACAGTTTGAGACCAGGAGGAGACTTTCTGCACCATGTGTCCTTCTTCTCTATTCTTCCCTCTACCCATCGCAGGACCTCATCGTAAAATCTCTGGGAAGTCTTGTCTATTTATCTTGTCTATAAGGCTGCCAATAATATCATTATTGTTTGACGTAAATTTTACATTGAGGTTCTGCAAAAGGAAATCACGAATTCACCAACATTCCAACTGACTCCATTTTCGGAAAATGATATTTGTAACAAACATAAACTTTTAGCTTCCTCTTTACAAGCAGAACCAAATACAATGAAAGTTCAAACTCTATGTACTCGCTTCCGAAGTTGCACAAAACACCTTAGAAGTATTGATTTATTTCGTCTTCAAGCCATTGTTCCACTACTAAACTGTCTATTCTACTTACTAGTACACTTGGTACAATAACAAAACTGGTAATAAATTGTTCAAATAAGGCCTTTGAAAATAGTGGAATTAATTACTTTTGGAGTGTCAAAAATTCGTTGGAAGTACTTGATAAATTGCATGCTCATACTGGTGATATCGAATCTGTTCAAAGTTTTGATTTTTCTACCCTATGTACCACTTTGCTTCATAATCTCATTAAGAAAAAATTCACATACCTTATTAAATGGGCATTTAAAAAGTCAGAATGCGAATATATATGTTCAAACTCTTTTAGGTCATTTTTTAGTAACAACAAACAAAAGAACTAGGTCAATTGGACCAGCATTGATACGATAACTGCACTTGAATTTTTACTAGATAACATTTTTGTTCGCTATGGAGATTCCTTAAATCGTCAAGTTATCGGAATTCCAATGGGGACTAACTGTGCACCACTTATTGCGGACCTGTTTCTGTATTGTTATGAGTTACAATTTATGACTAAAATCAGCAAAGATCCATCGAAACAACATCTGATACAAACACTTTTAGATATTTTGATGATATATTGGCTCTCAAAAATGACGACTTCAGTATGTACACTAAAGAGATTTATCCTGCTGAACTGACTTTAAATAAAGCTAATACTAACAATGAACACTGCCCTGCCCTTTCCTTGATCTTGATATCTATATCTTTAACGGGAAGCTTACCGGTAATACCAAAGTTTACGATTAAAGAGATGATTTTTCATTTCCTATTGTTAAATATCCATTTTTAGATGGTGACATTCCCTTGTCACCATCTTATGGTGTTTATATATCTCAGGGCGAGGATCAACAATGAACGCTTGATCCTCGCCCTAACCTAGAACATTATAGTAACAGCATAACAAAAGAACAAACTGTAAAATTAGTTGGAAAGGATTTGGAATAATTGGCATGGAGCACACAAAGTTCAGTTAAAACTTTCATCAAGAGATATTTTCATGAAATGCTTGTTTATGAAATAAACCTAGAGTTTCTGGGAAATAAATTTACTGTGTGCTTTATGATAAAATCACTCCATTGCCCAAATGCATGAACACAATATTAATCTATAATAACATTAACAGTACCAATGTGATGTATATTAGCTTAGCACGTAAATGAATATTATGCTACTTCAAACGGGCGAAAAGCATTTCCATTATATGGAATATTAACCTTCCGACCTTGATAATTGCACTCTATAATTATTTGTTAAAATTTTCCTATGATTAACTTTTGGTTTAAATGCCCGTTACTAATTCGATAATACATCACATAATTACGTGTCTTAGACAGATTTTAACAGATTTATCTTAACAATTACTTGATACACAGACACAGTTACGTATACATCTTTTAATACTTCTTAAGATCAGTTATGTCATGTAATGTAAAAGGAAGCGAACCGTAATAACCAAACTCAATATTGTAACATTTAAGACCGTTTATTAAATTGCTAGACTTATCCCGACTTTAATCACTATTAATAATTCAAAAAACGCATCAATTCCGCTTACTTACCTTTTTGAAGATGTTAAATCCTTTATTTTGACATTTGATTTAAGTATAGCCTTAATAGGTAGGTAATAGTGTATTGGCAATCAAACCACACCTCCTTATTTTTCAATCTAACTTTAGTTCGTCTTACATTTATTATTTCATATATAGATTATTTGTATTTGTGGTGCATCAATTTAAACTTGGTACCTTTTTATTTTGTATCACATAAAATGAATTGTAGTAAGTCACATTAAATTCCATTAAATCTGAATTTTTACAGAATCCAAAACAATCTCCTTAAGTTTATAACGAATAAACACTCATGATAAAAGAGAGGCGGATGTCATGATAATCTGCACGTATGATAAAAAAATGAAATACATTGCAAACTAATACCTATAATTTTAATGATCAGTATCATTTATATTTACGGGGAAATATTGCACATTATCATGAAGTTCTATTCAACTGACCAACGGAGAGGACTTGTATATAATCGACGTCCGATTCTAAATTTTTACTAAACAATTAAAAGTTACTAATTTAGTTTTAAATTTCACAAGTTAAAATATGATGCGAAAATTAAGTATACATGTAACTTAAACTCTCGTCTGATAAAACTGTCACTGTCCTGAAGGGAAAATGGAAAATCAACGGAAGAATAATTGGCTGTAAATGGGAGCTTCGTGGGCATTTTCAATAATTCTTGACAAAGAAGGAAATTTCTTCATAAGAAAGGGCAAACAGAATTTGAAAATAAATATCCGCAGATTTGACCAGAAAACACATTATAAATATTAACTTGCCTATATGTATCAGCTTAATTTTACTTTTTTCGTACTAGCATTATTTTTTCAGCAAACTGATTTGAAAGAAAATAAATTATAGTTCGGTTATAATGAAATGACAGACAAGTTGTTCATTTGTGGTAAGAATTAACGTAAGTCTTTTAAATCACCGTCTGTTTACCTAAGAATATATTTTAGTTTTCAAAATTATACTATTGTCTGTAACTTTGTAAAATTATGTAATAGTGTTAAAGCTACGGTTGCAATTCCCCTGGCAAAGTAGACTTATTTAAATCTCCTTATTTCTATATAAACTGTTTTGGTGTTCTAGTTGTTGTACTTCCCAGCTTTTTATATGTTTGGCTGTCCAAAATTTTGCTCCCGAAAGCACGATTAAAATAAAACATTTTGTCTGTTTTGCCGTTCTTTAAATTTTGTATTGGTGCGAATGCTAATGTTGGAAATCACCCAGGCAATGGTGGTCTCTGAGGTGTACCATCTGTCTAGTAGCAAATTGTTTTTTTTGTTTGTTTTAGCATCAATCGAATCATATATTTTGTTTGTACATTTCCATTTCGTATTATTAGTAATTCTTGTTCAGCTAAAGTTAACATTAGACGTTAGATTTTTCTTCCTGTTCTGTTAAGGCCTTTTTGGTTACGAGCTCTCCAATATTTAATATTTTTGGATACTCAAATTTTGATCTCGCACCGAAATCATATCATTCGTTTTAGTAACAGGCAGATATAAAAATACGGTATGTTACACTAAATTTAATTGTAAAGTTGTTAGCAAATCGTATAAACTTACCCAAAGGAACTTTCTTTAAATAAATCAAATGTAAAGGGTAATAACTGTCCTTTCCTAGATTTAGATATTTCAGTTTTACACGGGAAACTCTACACTAAAATTTACGACAAAAGGGACGATTTTTCGTTCCCTATTGTTAATTTTCCTTTTTGGACGATGATGGTTCCATTGGCACCATCTTACGGTGTTTATATATCACAACTCGTTCGCTATGCCCGTGTCTGTTGTCACTTTTTGATTTCAATGAACGTAATCTATGTATTACTGGTAAATGATTAAGTCAGGGATTTCGTTACCACAAATTACTTAAAACCGTTACTAAATTCTTCCATAGATGCAAAGATTTGGTTTGGAAGTTTGGTTGAACCTGTAAAAAACTTATTTCAAACGGGATAGCACATCCTAATTTTTACGGAGATGTTGTTTACCGAGCCCAGAAATTTAGATACGATCCAGGTAAACTTATCGGTCTGAATATTGTTTTCGTTGGTTTTAATATTGATTTTTAATCAGTAAATTAAAATCAAACCTGTATCTTGGCATTGCACAAGGTCATGTTTTTCTCTGACTGTTAATGACGTCTTTTCACTAAATCCATTGGATGTTGGATGTATACTGATTGTTATTTTAGTCTCAGATGCATGATTGTTTTTATTAGTTGTTATTGGCTTTGAACTAGCTGTCAGTAACTGCGAATACTTTCGGATCTGCACTTAGTGTCTTTTTTGTTGTGGGGATGTATAAATACCCTGTCATGTCAGGTCTGTGTTTTTGTTAGTATATCGATCTGACGAGTTATGCCCTTTTCAACTGATTTTTTGTTCTTATGTTGTACTGTTACACAACTGTCCCAGGTTTACGGGGGGCCGGGGATGGGGGTTGGCGCCTTCAAACTAGTTTAACCCCGACACATTCTGTATGTGCCTGTCCAAAGTCAAGAGCCTGTAATTCAGTGGTTGTCGTTTGTTGCTGTATATCATATTTGTTTTTCGTTCATTATTTTGTACATAAATCAGGCCTTTAGTTTTCTCGTTTGAATTGTTTTACATTTGCCATTTCGGGGCCTTTTATAGCTGACTATGCGATATGGGTTTTGCTCATTGTTGAAGGCCGCACGGTGACCTATAGTTGTTAACTTCTATGTCATTTGATCTCTGGTGGAGCGTTGTCTCATTGGCAATTATACCACATCTTCTTATTTTGGTATTATGTTTTGCATTGTGTCATATCGGGGCCTTTTCTAGCTTACTATGCGGAATGGGTTTTGTGTATTGTTGAAGGCCGTTCTGTGACCAATAGTTGCTAATATTTACGTCAGTTGGTTTCTGATGGATAGTTGTCTCATCGGCAATAATTACGCTACAACTTACAACTCCCGTTAGCGCCATGTGTCGCATCTTATTTGTATAATACTTGTCCATTCTTTTTTTTATTGAATTCAATTAACGTTATTAACAGTTACACCATTGGTGAAATTAACCGTGATTTTTTTACAAGATTTATAGTAATTTAAAATTAACTGGAACACCAGAAAAGACAAGGCCGTTGACAAACGAAAGGATATTAGGGATTTTAAAGCCTCATCTTTTATTTGTGGGAAAAATAATGTTATCAGACAAGATAGCTGGATTCATTACAATAATAATTTGTTTCCTACCAAAAACTTTTTTCTATGATAACTTTACATTGTATGTTTCTCCTTTTTTAGTTTCGGCATTTTCTTCCCATGTAACACAGTAGCTACTAGCTTATTATGTTAGATAATTTAATAATTATTTTGAATCTTGTGCTGTTGGGGTTAATTTCAGTTTCAAAGGCCATTAAAATTTGCAATATATATAATTTGCACAATCTTGCATGTTTGAAGTAGATGGTCTAATTTTATTTAGTGAACTAACATTTTCACGAAAACAAATAAAAGAGGTATAGATTCAACGATATATTGACTTATAACTAAAACCTTTCTCAATGTGTTATTTAATCAAGGGCGTATATTAAGTAATATACATCCTTGATTTACTTAAATATAAAAGATCCTAAATCAAACTTAACTTTATACACACGTACCTTGTTGAAATTTCCCAAATGCAAATATATTAAATGTATAAAAGTCATTGATTTGCCAAAAAGAAAGTTTAAAAGGAAGAATTCACGAAGTATACGAGAGATTCGGTGTAAGAGAGAGCACTTTACTCTGTTATATCAGAAACATATAATTCTAATTCGATATTTCGAAATTAAACCACATCTTGGAATATTGTCTCGATCATCCAGTTTAGTTATATTTATATATGCGTCTGGGTAATCGAAAAATACTAGTAATAAACAAAATACAAAACAAAGAAATAGTCCACAAAACACTTATCATGTTTTAACGTGTACATATTGTCACAGTACTTCTGTGCGCTCATTGAATAATCCCTAAGATTGCAATGAAAGTAGATAAATTCGTAAGTTAAGTAGTTTCAACGCTAAGGAATATTTTGAATCTTTTGTAATATAATTAATGAATAAAAGTATAAAAACTATGTGTCTTTTCTTTTATAGTATTATTATAAGCTCTCCTTAAACTTGCTTCTCATTTCTTTCAGTTGTTTTATGTTGCGTATGGAAGCTTGTTCTTAATTTTTGTTCGGTTGTTTTATGTCATGTATTGCAGCTGGCTTTCATTTTCGTTCAATTATTTTTATTTTGCGCGTACGCCTTTATAAAAATAACTTAACAAAACCGAGGATCAAATGCGGAGAACTAATTTTAATAAAATTGTTTTCTTTTCAACTGAACACAAAATAAACGTTATACTTGTGACTATAATAACAAGTGTATCTTCCTCATAATGAATTATTCAGCTGTTCTTAACAGATAATTTGTCACGTCTAAAATGGTTATTGATATCATTTATTGTATTTTTGGATGATAAATTTTTAATATTCAATGCGCATTTCAGGTATGCGTGATCTACAATCGATTGAAAAAGGTTTCGAATCAATGTTAGTGTTGTTTGAGCTATATAATTGCCAACATGCAAATGATTAAATGCCTGATTTTATAGTCTCAAATCAGTTTATTATTTAAAGATAAATCCAATAATCTGACTTGTCAAGAAAATATTAAAAGTTACAATAAATATCAATTATGTTTTATTATTATTTCATTTATTATTTTTTTTACAATTTTATTCATTTTTGAAGAATTGTAACCGTTCCTCGGTTTTTCTTTATCTGTCGTGACTCACTCGTGTGCATATCTGGTAGATATCCTTGATAGAGGGTTGCTGCTTAGGTATGCGTATGTTGTTGATCAAGGTACATCAAATTTCGAACAAGTCTAACCAGATCTTGTTGATATAGATGAGTAGATGTGACACAAAGTTGCAATATTAAGGGTCAATGTTTCAATATTAAGGGTCAAATTATGACGTTTATCATGCCTCCTCCTTGATTTAAAGGGCAGTTTTCGTCATAAATATTCAATTTCTAGATATGGTTTTATGTAAGACATTTTGGTTCGAATGCACTTAGTTTGCAACATGGAAATGTCTTGGTGACCTATAGTTGCTAAATTGTTTCATAGGCAATCATACCACATCTTCTTATTTTATATTGGGTGAGGGGGATACTGGAAGAAAATGACTGTGGCTCTTTTACAAAAATATCCCGATTAAACTGAATAGTTAGTCATGATGAAATTGTTCATGTCTTCCTATTATTTTCTGTGAAAGAAGTCATCGGACACGAACATCTAGCCAAGTTGGTTTGATGTTTCAGTGTCAGTGAAGGTGTATTTTTATGACAGCTAAATATGCCGATTTCCTGTCTTTTCACTTCTTCTGTCAAGTGTAATCAAACACATTTTCACTCTTTTTACGTTTTAATTTTCTGTCCCTTTCGTATTGTATCATTATTAGTATTAATTTGTGTATTGTGTTATTGCTTATTTTTTCATTTGTTACTATCTAAGTATGTTTCTGTTCATGAATATGATTATGTATCTGTTCATGAATTTAATTTTTATATTAAAGTTTTTGTTGTTTGGTCTTTAAAGTTATTACGTTGTTTATTTTGTTTTGTTTAGTAATGTATATTATATCAAATCGTCTTCGTTTTGTTTCGTTTCTGTCTTGCACTTTGGGCAAAATCTAACCATATTTCTCCATGAATCCATATGACTTTTGTTATCATCGTTTGATTTACATTTCATAACGTCTAAAAGGTGAGCGATGCCAAAATAAATACAATACGGTTTCGGTCATATTGGCATTCTTGTAGATCGTGTAATGTTGATATTTTTGCCTTTAATTATTATAAGCTCTCCTTAAACTTGCTTCTCATTTCTTTCAGTTGTTTTATGTTGCGTATGGAAGCTTGTTCTTAATTTTTGTTCGGTTGTTTTATGTCATGTATTGCAGCTGGCTTTCATTTTCGTTCAATTATTTTTATTTTGCGCGTACGCCTTTATAAAAATAACTTAACAAAACCGAGGATCAAATGCGGAGAACTAATTTTAATAAAATTGTTTTCTTTTGAACTGAACACAAAAATAAACGTAATACTTGTGACTATAATAACAAGTGTATCTTCCTCATAATGAATTATTCAGCTGTTCTTAACAGATAATTTGTCACGTCTAAAATGGTTATTGATATCATTTATTGTATTTTTGGATGATAAATTTTTAATATTCAATGCGCATTTCAGGTATGCGTGATCTACAATCGATTGAAAAAGGTTTCGAATCAATGTTAGTGTTGTTTGAGCTATATAATTGCCAACATGCAAATGATTAAATGCCTGATTTTATAGTCTCAAATCAGTTTATTATTTAAAGATAAATCCAATAATCTGGCTTGTCAAGAAAATATTAAAAGTTACAATAAATATCAATTATGTTTTATTATTATTTCATTTATTTTTTTTTACAATTTTATTCATTTTTGAAGAATTGTAACCGTTCCTCGATTTTTTTTATCTGTCGTGACTCACTCGTGTGCATATCTGGTAGATATCCTTGATAGAGGGTTGCTGCTTAGGTATGCGTATGTTGTTGATCAAGGTACATCAAATTTCGAACAAGTCTAACCAGATCTTGTTGATATAGATGAGTAGATGTGACACAAAGTTGCAATATTAAGGGTCAATGTTTCAATATTAAGGGTCAAATTATGACGTTTATCATGCCTCCTCCTTGATTTAAAGGGCAGTTTTCGTCATAAATATTCAATTTCTAGATATGGTTTTATGTAAGACATTTTGGTTCGAATGCACTTAGTTTGCAACATGGAAATGTCTTGGTGACCTATAGTTGCTAAATTGTTTCATAGGCAATCATACCACATCTTCTTATTTTATATTGGGTGAGGGGGATACTGGAAGAAAATGACTGTGGCTCTTTACAAAAATATCCCGATTAAACTGAATTGTTAGTCATGATGAAATTGTTCATGTCTTCCTATTATTTTCTGTGAAGAAGTCATCGGACACGAACATCTAGCCAAGTTGGTTTGATGTTTCAGTGTCAGTGAAGGTGTATTTTTATGACAGCTAAATATGCCGATTTCCTGTCTTTTCACTTCTTCTGTCAAGTGTAATCAAACACATTTTTCACTCTTTTTTACGTTTTAATTTTCTGTCCCTTTCGTATTGTATCATTATTAGTATTAATTTGTGTATTGTGTTATTGCTTATTTTTTCATTTGTTACTATCTAAGTATGTTTCTGTTCATGAATATGATTATGTATCTGTTCATGAATTTAATTTTTATATTAAAGTTTTTGTTGTTTGGTCTTTAAAGTTATTACGTTGTTTATTTTGTTTTGTTTAGTAATGTATATTATATCAAATCGTCTTCGTTTTGTTTCGTTTCTGTCTTGCACTTTGGGCAAAATCTAACCATATTTCTCCATGAATCCATATGACTTTTGTTATCATCGTTTGATTTACATTTCATAACGTCTAAAAGGTGAGCGATACCAAAATAAATACAATACGGTTTCGGTCATATTGGCATTCTTGTAGATCGTGTAATGTTGATATTTTTTGCCTTTAACAGTTTTTACCTTTCTAATATCGTTTTTGAGTCTATCATGAGGCAAAAACATGAAATTAACCCCCCAAAAAATGTAATGTTAGGGTCTGCAATAACTTCTAAGGAAGTCATCTGATAACTTTGATGCAAGCTGGAAGTAAATAGATCTTGACATGCTGACAAAATGACATAGAATGTTTGCAAATTTAAGTCACCGTACGACCTTCAACAATCAGCAAAACCCATACCGCATAGTAAGCTATAAAAGACCCCGAAATGACAAAAGCAAAACAATTCAAACGAGAAAACTCACGACCTAATTTAAAACAGAACAATTTTCGAAAAGCAAATATGACAGACATAAACCAATGACAACAACTGAACCACAAGCTTCCGACTTGGGAAAGGCACATAAAGAATGTGGCGGGATTAAACACGTTTGTAAGCGCTCAACCCACTAGAAAACAGCCTGATTTATGTTCAAAATAATAAACGAAAACAATTATGATATACAGCAACAACAACAACACCCCCTAACCTGGGACAGTGGTGTAACAGCATAACATAACAACTAACTACAAAAATCAGTTGAAAAGGTTTAACTCATCAGATCAATATAAAGCAACAACAAAAAACAAAACAACAAACAAAAACACAAACACAAAAGACACAAACTACAGATCTGAGAGTACTCACAGTTACTGGAAACTAGATTAAAGCCAATATAACAAATGATAAAAAAATCATGTAAAGAAGGCTATTTCTGTCTAATATACTTCTCAAGATTTGACAATTAAGTTATTTTTTGGCTCCGTGTTGGAGGGCCTCACAGTGATCTTGAGGTGAAGAACAGCAATAAAAGCGCTGTTCCTTTGTTTTTTGTGTGTTTTTTGCTGTGCATGTATTGATTTTGTGTCATGGATGGATACCCCACATTCTTTGTTTTTCTATTATTTCATCCTTATATTCTATTTTTAGCCATGGTGGCCATGTTTGTTCCCTGACCAGAAAAAAAAAAACACACAGAATTTATAATAAATACCATAGGGATCGATTACCCCACGTTTGGTTGAAATTGGACGAGTAGTTACAGATGAGAATAGCTTTCAAAATGTATACAATGCACTCAAAAATTAGTATAAAAATGTTCTTTAAGGCTATAACTCCTAAAGGGGTTATCAAATTGTTTCAGTTGTATTGCCATTTTTGTAAATCTTGTATTTTTTAATATCTTTGCGGTTTACAGTTTCTGCCTATAACTATATTTTTAGATAACAGGCAAAAGTTAAAATTTACAATGTTTCAATATTAAGGGTCAAATTATGACGTTTATCATGCCTCCTCCTTGATTTAAAGGGCAGTTTTCGTCATAAATATTCAATTTCTAGATATGGTTTTATGTAAGACATTTTGGTTCGAATGCACTTAGTTTGCAACATGGAAATGTCTTGGTGACCTATAGTTGCTAAATTGTTTCATAGGCAATCATACCACATCTTCTTATTTTATATTGGGTGAGGGGATACTGGAAGAAAATGACTGTGGCTCTTTTACAAAAATATCCCGATTAAACTGAATTGTTAGTCATGATGAAATTGTTCCTCAATCGTTTTTGAGTCAATAGGCAAAAATGAAATTAACCCCAAAAAAATTGTAATTTTAGGGTCTGCAATAACTTCTAAGGAAGTCATCTGATAACTTTGATGCAAGCAGGAAGTAAATAGATCTTGACATTCTGACAAAATGACAAAGAATGTTTGCAAATGTAGGTTACCGTACGACCTTCAACAATGAGCAAAACCCATACCGCATAGTAAGCTATAAAAGACTCCGAAATGACAAAGGTAAAACAATTCAAACAAGAAAACTCACGACCTAATTTAAAACAAAACAATTTTCGAAAAGCAAATATGACAGACATGAACCAATGACAACAACTGAACCACAAGCTTCCGACTTGGGACAGACACATAAAGAATGTGGCGGGATTAAACACGTTTGTAGGCGCTCAACCCTCTAGAAAACAGCCTGATTTATGTTCAAAATAATAAACGAAAACAATTATGATATACAGCAACAACAACAACACCCCCTAACCTGGGACAGTGGTGTAACAGCATAACATAACAACTAACTACAAAAATCAGTTGAAAAGGTTTAACTCATCAGATCGATATAAAGCAACAACAAAAAAGCAACAAACAAAAACCCAAAAGACACTAACTACAGATCTGAGAGTACTCGCAGTTACTGGAAACTAGATTAAAGCCAATATAACAAATGATAAAAAATCATGTATAGAAGGCTATTTCTGTCTAATATACTTTTCAAGATTTGACAATTAAGTTATTTTTTGGCTCCGTGTTGGAGGCCTCAGTGATTTTGAGGTGAAGAACAGCAATAAAAGCGCTATTCCTTTGCTTTTTGTGTGTTTTTGCTGTGCATGTACTGATTTTGTGTCATGGATGGATACCCCACATCCTTTGTTTTTCTATTATTTTATCCTTATGTTCTATTTTTAGCCATGGTGGCCATGTTTGTTCCCTGACCAGAAAAAAACACAGAATTTATAATAAATACCATAGGGATCGATTACCCCACGTTTGGTTGAAATTGGACGAGTAGTTGCAGATGAGAATAGCTTTCAAAATGTATACAATGCACTCAAAATTTAGTATAAAAATGTTCTTTAAGGCTATAACACTTAAAGGGATTATCCAATTGTTTCAGTTGTATTGCCATTTTTGTAAATCTTGTATTTTTGAATACCTTTGAGGTTTACAGTTTCTGCCTATATATCATATTTTTTAGATAACAGGCAAAAAGTAAAATTTAGTTAAAAAAATTGTTTACAGGCAATAACTTCTGGCGGTAAAGATCTTGAAATTCTGAGCATTTGCCCTGTTAGATTTTCTCTATCTATTGTAGTAATGCATTTTACTCTTATGTTCTACTTTTAGCCATGGCGCCATGTTTCTTGACGAACAAGAATGAAAAGCACAAACTTTATACTAGATACCCTATGGATCATCCACCCAATATAAAATAAGGAGATGTGGTATGATTGCCAATGAGACAACTATCCATCAGAGTTCAAATGGAGTTGATGTGATCAATTATAAGCAACCGTTCGGCCTTCAACAATGAGAAAACCCATACCGTATAGTCGGCTATAAAAGGCCCCGACATGAAAAATGTGAAACAATTCAAACGAGAAAACCAACGGCCTAATTTATAACAAAACAATTTACAAAAAACAAAAAACAAATATGACAGACATAAACCAACGATAACCACTGAACTACGGGCTCCTGACTTGGGACAGGCCCATAAAGAATGTGGCGGGGTAAACATGTTTGTGAACGCTCAACCATGCCCCTAACCTGGGACAGTGGTGTAACAGCACAACATAAGAACAAACTGTAAAAATCAGTAGCAATTGGCTTAACTCAAAAGATCGGTGCAAGGCACAAAACAAAATACACAACACCTAAATAAGAGTACTCGCAGTTACTAAAAGCTAGTTCAAAGCCAATTACAACTAATAAATAAATCGTGTTCTCCCAGACTTAGTTTGGTTGAAAATGTTTACGATGACGGACACCAAGTCACATGTCCTTATATAGGCTCAGGTGAGCTAAAAAACCGAACAGACAAAAAACAGACCACACATCACAACACGGAAATCTGAAGATTGGGCAATAAAATCCATCCGCGAACCTTTCTTTCTTACTTAAGATCACTTAAGATATAAACTACGTACGCAATTATTCATCTAACGACAAAACACAACATATGTATGTATTATGCTTTATTTAAAATATTAAAGTACAAAATTTAAATCAAACTGCGCTCATGCATATGAGATGTACGTACCAGGCAAATGATTTAAGCAAATTGTATACAATAATAGCACCAATATTATGATATTTCATATTAACTAGAATGTTGAGTATTTATTTTAACCGATAAATATACTTAAACATTAATATATATGTATATATGTCATATTAAAATGAACTTCTAACAGTCAATTTATTGGAGTTTTTATAAAATCCGTTTAATTTCTTTGATCCTTAAGTTGTTATTTGGTTCATTGGTCGTGTCTTTAAAAACTTAATTGCAGAAAATATAATTACAAACTCATTACGTCTTCAGAAAAATGTAATGAAAATATTTCCAAATAATACAATAAACCTCTAACGAAAATAGTTTCAATAAATGTATGTAATAAAATGTACACATATTTAAAAGAAGTACAATAAATTTTAATAAGATCTGGCTTTATATTAATCATTTTTTTCACTTAAAATCAAACAAAACACGAAAGAGTATCAAACTAAGGGACGAACAGATTACAGCAAAACAAAACAAAAAACAAAAAACGCACAAAAAAACAACATTTCATAAAGTTCAAGAAAGTAAATGTATTTCTATTCGAAGATAAAATATTCATTTTTTGTATTTATTTTAATATTTGAATTTTAACTAATCTATCAACAAAATATCTATACAGTGCACTTATTTTTTTCCCGCTTTATTCATTTACCTGCATTTTTTTAAACTGACACGGAACAGATTGAGTTTTTCGCATTATCGGATCCTTGTTTCAGATTTTGAATATAATTCCAGAATAATTAAACGTGAGATACCAACTTCACACATCTTTCCGTTACTTTTTCAACATATCTAAAGAAATGGAATGAAACCCAACAGAGGTCTTTGGTCTGTTAAGAAGCTTTTTATTGTGTGGTATACCAGGTTTTTGTGAACGTGGGGCAGTAAAGGGTCGACAAAAATTTCTGGGATTTTTACGATGAAGATCGTTATTTGTTCTTTCCTTTGAATTCTGTCCCGATCAATATTGTACAAAGCTGTAGTGTGAACTTTAGCGGCTTCTATCCTTCTTGAAGTCCTTTTATCTAATAGAACATGTCTTCCACGCCTTGCTTCTGGATTTGGATAACACACCGCTTCCTTTCCATTAACTTCAATCACCGGGGCTACAGGAGTCTTTGATTTTTTAAAGCCGAACGACACTGGCTTTGAACTAAATAATTTATCATCTAAAGTCATATTTTTTAAGCCTACCCTAAATTCACCCGTTCCTGGTCTTTTACCATGACATTCTGGTGTTTTCACGTTTAGCAAAACTAGTTCATCCAACAAATCAAATTTTGTTTTCCAAATCCTATTGATGGCTTTTCTTCTAGAATCATCGATTCTCAGTTCGTAGACCTTTAGTCCTGCATCAATCCTCTTATTGTCCGCCACGGCATTGAAATATTTTGTCATTGACGTTTCCATATCTAAAAGCAATGAAAATTCTTACTTTTGTATCCTATATTTTGTGTGCAGCATTTAATAGAATATAATCCATTTTCCTCTATTCCTATGAAATGTATATGATTGTGAATATAACATAGCTTCACATTTATAGCAACACTTAATAGAAGTGTATTCAGGATTTAAAATGATTTTCTATTTACATTAATTTCAAACAACATACAATCCTGTTTATTACTAAGTAATCTTCAATTGTTCGTGGCAAAAAAATCTGTCTTTTACTTCTGTATGATTGATTTTTATAAGTAGAGAAGTCAATATTGTCAAGAAACAAATCCAAAAGAAAAATATTATACTGCATAGATAAAACGAATATCATACACTATTAGTCAGGTGTTTCATAAATTATGAATGTTGCGAAATATATATTTCTGTATAAAAAATCATGTTAGAATAGTCACGCTAGTCGACTTAAACGGAGACAAGATTTGACATGTTAAAAGTTTTTGATACTAAATATCAATACTTATAATTAAGTGTCTTTTTCTCAATCACTTGATCTAAGAGAAGGACGTATGAAATAAGAGTCGCCACGGGGTTTCTTTGACTTATCAAATACCATATAATCCTACATTTAAACTAACGAGGTAGATTTCATCACTGAAATTGAATGTATAATTAATTAGAGATCTATACACGCAAACACAAAACAGTCACAATTCTTTCCATTTTTTCATATATGGACAGATTTTAACTTCATATTTTAAATGCCAAAGCAATGATATGACCTTCCACCCCCACACACGGATATCATTAAAAGATACTAAAATCTAGATATAATTTCTATTTTACATTAGAAAAGCCAAGTTTTAAATGACCAATTTGAAAATCATTTATAATGAGATTACAGCATTAAATGTTTGATTCGTTCTGTTATTCAAACAAAATTCATGATTTAACATAGATGTGTTCTAATTATATTTTGCAACATAGTTCACAACATTTGTAGCTACCTTATCGAGTCTAAATAGACCATAGATAGATCTTAACATTCTGATCATTTTTGAAAGTGTCAGATTTCTCTATTAATAGCAGTTTTCAAGATAATAGTCAAAAATTGCATTTAACCTCTATAGTCTATTTTCAGCCAGGCTGGCTAAGTTGGTTGACAAGCGGGGTCATCGGACACATGTTTAAACTAAATACCCAATGATTAGTGAGCCAAGTTTGGTTAAATTAGGCCTAGCAGTTTCAGAGGAGAAGATTTTTGTAAGAGTTAACGACGACGACGACTACGACGAAGGACGACGGACGCCAAGTGACGTGAAAAGCTCTCTTGGCCCTGTGGGCCGGTGAGCTAAAAAAGAAAACAACACTTTTCAAATTTAATGGGTCCAAAACGCTTTTCTGGAAGTCCTCTTCACCAAGAACGCTCAAAGAAAGCCAAATATTTGAAAACCAAGGATGTATAAGAACCGAAAATTCAAATGCAAATTGATTTCATAAACCACATTGACAGCTATGTACTCAGGAACGGCAAGCTAAGTCCAGGTATTTTATATCCTGACGGAGTACACCTCACCAAGAAAGGAACATCAATACTTATACATAACATGAATGATGTTACACCGATACTTGCCAATACCGTGATACTCAGAAAATGGCCAAGATAAACCAGTCTTAAATTTCGGATTTCAAAAACATTTTCAACAAAGAAACAGCACAAACAGAAATTTGTATTCGCAATGTGCTACTCATGAAGTGTATTCAAAATATGAAAGTCAGTATCGTCATCAAAGTTCGCCAAAATCTTGTTTCAATTGTGGAGAAACAAATCACAGCCAAGTGAGCTGCAGATTTAAGCAGAGAATACGATGTTATTCATGTCATGATATTGGACATAAACAAAAACTTTGTAGAAAACAGTACTTCACAGACACTCAAGGATACAGACAACTAAATAGTCCTGTACCTTTCAACTATATGTATGAAAACTAGGGATTCAAGATTGTTTGCAAAAACAAGCTTAGTACTTTAATGTCTAGCCTACATGTATGTTTAAAGTGTAATAATGAGTTTTCAGTGTGCTCATGTGATTCAAATTTAGATTAACTAGGAACTTCTGACATAGATAATGAAACAAATGAAAGGAATTTTAATGATACTTGTAAGTTTAAAAGTAACTGTACAAATTTGGATAATTGTTTGTCCCCTCATGATTTTTCGATTATTTCTCATATTAATATGACTTTCAATAATACAAAAGAGGTTATTACTGAGACTGCGTGTAATTTAGGAAAAAGTAAAACACAGTTAGATGATAATGATTATACAAATAATATTTATGGTCATCAAAAAACAAAAGGTCTAAAAATAACGTTTCAAAATATTCAACATTTACTGCCAAAGCTAGATGAGATAAAATACAATTTTACAAAAATGAAAGGTTGGGAAAAACCACACGTACTAGGAATGTGTGAAACATTTTTAACACCAGAAAAATGTCATGACAAGTCAAAAGAACTAGAAATTTCAGGTTTTACATTTGAAAGAAAAGATCGGAAAACAAGTAAAGGTGGAGGTTGGATAGTTTATTTTTCTGACAGTATAAAATACACTAGACGATGTGAATTTGAGTCCGAAAATATTGAATCTATGTGGTTTAAGATTTTTCCTAGACATTGCAAATCCTTTTTAATATCGTTTATTTATAGACCTCCAAATAGTATGACTTCTTGGTATAACTTCTTTGAAAATGAAATAGAAAAGGCTTACTCTTATAATGACCATATAGTTTTAGCTGGTGATTTCAACATAGATTTTTTACAGCCTTTACACAAGAAATGGGACTGTATTTTGTCAGTTTATAATATTTTTCAATTAGTCAATGAACCAACTAGAGTTACAAAAACAGTATCACACTTATAGATTATTTATATTCTACAAATCCTGAGGAAATTAAAGATGTAAATGTCCATGCCTATTGTCCGGGAGATCATTACCCTGTAAGTTTTACTATTAAAAAGCCTACTTCCAAACATCAGTAGATAAGCATGTCACAATAAAATATAGAAACTGCACTAAATTTAATCAAGAAAAATTTATAGAAGATTTAAAGGCTTAAAATTTTAATGAAAAACTTTATTTTGATAATCCAGATCATGCATTGGATGCATGGTACTCTAAATTATTAAATGTTTAAATAAACATGCTCCAATAATAACGAAAAGAGTAAAGAAAAAGTCTCAACCGAAGTGGTTAAATCAGGATATAAATCAACTACGCGCTAAAAGAGACTTTTATCATAAAAAGAAAGATTTCGAAAACTACAAGTTATTTAGAAACAAGCTATCCGCCCAAATAAATAAATGTAAGACTGACTATTTCTCCAAGGCTGTACTGTCTAATTCAAAAACTAGTGAAATCTGGAAACATCTCAAAGATTTAAATGCAGTATCAAAATACCCATTAACAAGTGTAACATTTCATGGATCTGACGTCAATGGATCAGGAAAAGTTTGTGAACACTTAATGAGCATTTTGGTACTGTAGCTGAATCAATTATTCCTAACCCCAAATCAAATTTCGAATCCCCAAAGTTAAAAGAGTTTATTGAAGAAATAGTTGGTGACAACTATTTTAAATTTTATTGTTTGTCTCCAATAGAAGTCTTTAATGAACTATTAAAAGTTAAAATTGATAAATCTACGGGTTTGGATGATGTTGGTCCTAAAGTTCTAAAAATAAGTGCTCCAATAATTTATGAATCTGTTGCGCATATTTTTAATTTAAGCCTTTGTACAGGTATATTTTCATCGACCTTTAAGTGTGCAAGAGTATCACCTATCCATAAAAGTGGCGACGTAAAAGATATGAACAACTATAGACCAATATCTGTACTTCCAATTTTATCAAAGATTTTTGAAATGATTATTTATTCTCAAATTTACAAATATTTGATAGAATTTGATTTGATTTATAAGTACCAGTCTGGGTTTAGACAAGGCCATTCCTGTCACTCAGCTCTAACGAAAATTGGTGAAGAATTTTTGATTAATATGGATCAAGGAAACTACACTGGAGTTGTATTCTTAGATTTTAAAAAAGCGTTTGATATTGTAAATCACTCAATTTTATTATCAAAATTAAAAATGTATAAGTTTGATTCTCTTTCTTTTGAATGGTCCAAATCATATTTATCAAACAGGTCTCAAAAAGAAAAAAATAAATACCAAAATATCTTCAGGAAAAAAAGTAACATTTGGTGTACCGCAGGGCAGTATTCTAGGCCCTTTATTATTTTTTTTATATATTAACGATCTCCCACTTCAACTAAATCATACAAAGCCTGATTTGTATGCGGACGACACAACTCTTAAATACTCTTCAAATTATGTTGATGATATATGTGATAAACTTAATGACGAAATAGCAACCTTTAAAATATGGTGTGAAAATAATGATATGATTATAAATATTAAAAAAATCCAAACCTATGTTAGTTGGTTCACATAGGAAGCTTCAAAGCATACAAGAAACATTGAAGATAGAATACAGTGGAATTCTTTTACAAAATGTAAACAGTGAAAAATTACTTGGCATCATAATCGATGATTAAAATTGAGAATGGAAATGGGGAATATGTCAAAGAGACAACAACCCGACCAAAGAGCAGATAACAGACGAAGTCTTTCATGGAATCAACAAATAAACAAAGTATGTACTGTAATTTCAACTAGACTAGGTTTACTAAATCGATTGAAGCATTATATTCCACAAAAAGGTTTATGTTTATTTTATAATGGATATGTACTTCCTCTCTTTGATTATTGCTGTACAATATGGACAGAAACAAGTAATTTAAATATGGAAAAAATGTTAAAATTACAAAAAAAAGGGCAGCCAGAATCATTCTTAACAAAGCATATGACACACCGTCAAAAACTTTATTCAAACAATTAGGATGGTTAACTTTAAAAAAGAATCATATATCACAAAGGAGTATTAATGTATAAGTGTGTAAATAGTATTGCACCTGATTATCTTTGTCAATTATTTAACATTAACCAAAATGTTAATGCAAGATATTCTTTGCGTTCATCGGACAATAATTGTCTTTTCATACCACGTCCGAGAACAAATTTTATGAAAAAGACATTTCAATATTCCGGTACTGTTCTTTGGAACAGTATTCCTGTAGAAATCAAAAAGATAGAAACGATAGAACAGTTCAAACAAAGGTATTATAATTTCTTGTTTCTAAACTAAAAATGTAATTATCAGATGAAATTTATCTATATTCTAAAAAATCCATATATTTGTCTTGTAAATCATTAACAAAATATGCTCATGAAACTGTATGTTTTCGCCATTTGTTTTGCATAAAAAGCTGTATGTATGTATGTATATGTATATATTATATTATTGTTATATTTTGATTTATTCAGAGGGCATCAGGGAGATTAGTATTGTACTAACTGATTTTACCCTCTTTAAATAAAGTATTTATTATTATTATTATATTATAAACAGTTAAAGAGCTATATGACCAAAAAAGGACCTAAAAATAATAGCCAAATCCGTCTACGGTCAACTTTTCTTGAGGGAGTTGAAACATTAGTTACTTCATAATTTATAAATTTCGTTTCGAATACTTAACAAGTGTCTCAAATGAGTATTGACTCGTGATATTTGAGAAAAAATACCTTTTTAATCTTCCGAAATGTAGTTACCTGATTTTAAAGTTTTACGAGCTCATTTACTTCTGCATAACTTTGGAAGCTATGATGCGATAATTCAATTAGTCACTTTTGATTAATTGTGTCGCCGAACTAATTCACGGTTGAATTGCTGTCTAATTGACGTACCGTACCCCACATCTCCCTTTTAAATAAAAAAAAAAAAAAAACACACACAAAATTTACTGACCACCCACAAGTATAAATAAAAGTTTCGCTTCCAATATCCTCACTTGACCTAAAATATATTTACTCGCTAGAGTCAAAAGCAAGATCTGTAAAACGATACGTATTTCACCGTATAACAATTAACAGAAGCCTTGATTGTGACATCAAGCTGATGCTGAGAAATTTCCTACCTAAGCACTAGTCTATGGTTGATTATATCGTATTTTCAATATAGGTTTGTGAGAACTGATATGAGAATATAATGATCAATAATATGCAGTTTTTATTTTAACTGAGTTATATGGTTTTTGAAATAAAATAAACATAACACAATTCGAATTGTTTCTTAAACATAACTAGATGCTAAAGATTGGAAAAATAATTGAATTGTTCTGATGAATAATTTGTACCAAAACTGGAACAAAAGAGGGGATACGACAATGTGGGATACAAAGGTGGCGATAAAGACGAGAAATCGAATAAAAACTGACACAAATACATGGAAAAAACTGAACAGTTCATAAAAACGTGACAGAAACTTAAGATTGAGCATCACCAGAGACATATAATATAATATTGTATTATATTTATAATTTATATTTATAAAATAGTAATTGACGTTAGATATACTGTTCCCAGTAAGAATAGACGATACATTGACTCTGTTAGTCAACTACTACTGTTATTCTAAAATTGTATGGATAAGATCAAGAACACACCAAACAAGTTAAAATATTAAGGAGTATTTAATTGAAAAATTAAAAAAAGAATAACAAATATATATATCCTAGCGCCTGCATTGTGGGATTTTTCCGGAATGCGAATGCTAGTCCGAGTTCATACTAATATTAGATTTGAACTGGTTTGATATTATTCATAACAGCAAGGTACCAGATCTCAATAATTTAAGTTCGTCTTTTGACAAAAGATGACTACACCAGTTCCAGTTTGCGTTGAAGCAGTTTTAGAAAGCCAAATACAAGAAGTTCGAGTAGAAGGCGATGGACAAGATATACAAGAAGTTTATGCCCCGTAAGAATTTTTGTTGTCAATATTGAGCTATAATTTATCCCCCTTTATCTTACACTGTAAAATGACCAAAAGTTTCCTGATTTTAGGTCTCTGGTATCAGTAGGCAACATGGAATTGTCTATATTTTGTTATAATTAAGAGCTAGTGACTTTGCTATAATTTTGATATAAGATGTCCCAAAAGAAGTTCACACTAAAAATCTTATTGAGATAGACAAAGGCAGGTGCTATTTTTTGAAGGCACTGGGTACGACTACAAAACATGTACATGTATGTTGAAAACTTAATAATAACAAAAAGTTTGCAGGAAAATAATAAATATTTCGAGAATAAAACAAGTACTTTTCTTCCAAAGCATGGAAGAGATTGAAAGATGGTATTACGCCAAAAGGGACATTGCAGAGTGAAATTGTGCACAACCAACGTGCACAATGCAGCATCCCTTGTTTTTGATGACTGCCTTGAGTTGTTCCAACAAAAACATATCAGCCTTAAACAAGTCCCAAGAGAACATGCTAGATGTGCAGAAGCTGCCATTGCAAAATACATGTAAACTAAATAATATGTACAAAAATGTATGCAATATTGTATCAATGAATTTGATAAGAATAAAAGAGTTTTCAAGTTGTATTTTAATGTATATCATACATTTTTGGTACATCTAGTACACAATTTAGTACTATTCTAAGCATACATTGACGTAATCATATATATAGAAACAAATATTATTGTTAAGTTTGTAATTTATCGTTTTTGCCTCGCTTTGACAGAGTCTAAAAGCAAGACTTAGGTATGCTGTTTCCAATGGCAGCAGCGATAGCGGCATCAACAATGTATTAGTTTTTGATTAGGTCAGTTTATGGGGAACCACTAGTGGTAGGTCAATGATATTTGGTATGCAGTTTTATAAGAATAGGCAAATATCATTTCCATGATATTATTTGGTCAAGCCCACTCAGTCATGGTCTATTGGCAAACTTTTATTTCTTTACATGTATTAGTTTGTGGTTAGGTCAGTTTAAGGGGAACCACAGGTGGTAAGTCAATGATATTTGATATGTAGATGCATCAACATTGGCACATCTCATTTCCATGGAAATTATTTCACTCCGCCCACCACCCCTCAGTCATGGTCTATTGACTTTGAATGTTTTGCATAGTTTGCATGTTAAGTTTGTGATTAGATCAAATTAAGACTTAGAGGAACCGCTAATGTCAAGTCAATGATATTTGGTATGCAGTTGTATTAGCATTTGCAAGTCTCTCTTGCATGGTGATAATATGGCCCCACCCCCTAAGCATAGTTCATTAACTTTGAAACTTTTACATTTGTTTACAAATTAAAGTTTAAAAATTTGAGTTTATTGTAAAGAGAACCACTTTTGATAAGTCAATGGTATTTGGTATGCAGTTTTATAAGCATTGGCATTTATCATTTTAATTGGATTATTTGGTTCTGCACGATAAGTCATGGTTCATTGACTTTGAATGTTTTGCATAGTTTACATGTTTAAATATTACCATTTGGATTCAATATTTACATTATGATTTCAAATAACAAAAAGGTGAGACATATCTCTGTGTCAACAGTTTATTAACCCTACCTAGCATTCCGGCAATTCGTCTTAAACATAGCAATAACATTTTGTACGTAATCGTAGCCAGTGCCTTTTTGTTAATATGCATTTCCCGTGTGTGTTCTGATGTCATAGATTTTAACGAACGTAATCAATGCATCACTGGGAAATTATTGTGTCAGGGATTTCGATACCATAAATTACTTAAAACTTTTACTAAATTCTTTCATAGATACAAAGATTTGATTAGTAAATTTGGCTGTACCTGTAGAAAACTTATTAAAATGGTATTTCACATCCTAAATTTTACGGTAATATTGTACTTAAAGCGAGGAAATCACTATGTGATCCGTGTAAACTCATCGAACCTTTAAACAAACTTATAAGTAAGGGTTATCGTACCAATATTGTAATTAGATCTCTGAATATAGTTTACATTGGCACTAATATCGATTTTGTCATTAGCAAATTAAAACATAACTAAGTTGTATCTTCTTTTGAGGCGGGATGTTTAGAGACACACACACGTTAATTATTATCTCTTAAAGTAGCTCCTCACTATCCTACTACCTGTCGATACATTTATTTTGGCATTGCACAAGTCATGTCTTCTCTGACTGTTCATGACGTTAAAATACTAAATCCCTGGGATGTGTTTTAGTTGATTTTAGTCTCTGATGCATGATTTTTATCATTAATTGTTTTGGCTTTTAACTAGCTGTCAGTAACTGCAGTACTCTCAAATCGTACTTTCTTGTTAATTCGACCTGTTGATACTATTTTTAATACTTTTTGTTATTTTATATTAATATGGATCTTGTCTGTATACCAGCTTTGATTATTTGGAATATCTACTAATTTTCACTTCTTCGTACTACATTTGTATTAACATGAAGATTATTCTCCTTTAATCTGTACAGGAAGTTTTATTGTTGATATTTACCCTTATGTATCTAGTGTTAAATTAGGTATTTATATGACAGACCTTTCTTGGTATTCCTAATTATTGGAAGATTTTATATAGACAGAAAAGTATACCTAAAACGACAAAGTTATTTTTCATTTACCTGTATATATTATGAAAACCGGTTTTTCAAAAGTGATTATTTTCTAAGGGTTTAATATTTCATGGTAGTGTTTTGCCATGGCTTTATTTGGACTTGTTTGTTTGCTTTTTTACATGTTTAAATATTACCATTTGGATTCAATATTTACATTATGATTTCAAATAACAAAAGGTGAGACATATCTCTGTGTCAACAGTTTATTAACCCTACCTAGCATTCCGCAATTCGTCTTAAACATAGCAATAACATTTTGTACGTAATCGTAGCCAGTGCCTTTTTGTTAATATGCATTTCCGTGTGTGTTCTGATGTCATAGATTTTAACGAACGTAATCAATGCATCACTGGGAAATTATTGTGTCAGGATTCGATACCATAAATTACTTAAAACTTTTACTAAATTCTTTCATAGATACAAAGATTTGATTAGTAAATTTGGCTGTACCTGTAGAAAACTTATTAAAATGGTATTTCACATCCTAAATTTTACGGTAATATTGTACTTAAAGCGAGGAAATCACTATGTGATCCGTGTAAACTCATCGAACCTTTAAACAAACTTATAAGTAAGGGTTATCGTACCAATATTGTAATTAGATCTCTGAATATAGTTTACATTGGCACTAATATCGATTTTGTCATTAGCAAATTAAAACATAACTAAGTTGTATCTTCTTTTGAGGCGGGATGTTTAGAGACACACACGTTAATTATTATCTCTTAAGAAGTAGCTCCTCACTATCCTACTACCTGTCGATACATTTATTTTGGCATTGCACAAGTCATGTCTTCTCTGACTGTTCATGACGTTAAAATACTAAATCCCTGGGATGTGTTTTAGTTGATTTTAGTCTCTGATGCATGATTTTTATCATTAATTGTTTTGGCTTTTAACTAGCTGTCAGTAACTGCAGTACTCTCAAATCGTACTTTCTTGTTAATTCGACCTGTTGATACTATTTTTAATACTTTTTGTTATTTTATATTAATATGGATCTTGTCTGTATACCAGCTTTGATTATTTGGAATATCTACTAATTTTCACTTCTTCGTACTACATTTGTATTAACATGAAGATTATTCTCCTTTAATCTGTACAGGAAGTTTTATTGTTGATATTTACCCTTATGTATCTAGTGTTAAATTAGGTATTTATATGACAGACCTTTCTTGGTATTCCTAATTATTGGAAGATTTTATATAGACAGAAAAGTATACCTAAAACGACAAAGTTATTTTTCATTTACCTGTATATATTATGAAAACCGGTTTTTCAAAAGTGATTATTTTCTAAGGGTTTAATATTTCATGGTAGTGTTTTGCCATGGCTTTATTTGGACTTGTTTGTTTGCTTTTGGCCTTGAATGTTTGTCCCTAATATTTTATTAACTATGTATTTACTTTCAGGTATCACAGATCAATTTATTCGTTCATAGTGTGTTAATTTACGTTTTGATTGAGTTAAGCCTTCCAATTGATGTTTTATCGTGTGTTTTCTATGTTGTGATGTTATACTATTGTTTCAGAAAAAGGAGAAGGTTTGGTACCATTAAACGTTTAATCCTGCTGCAAATGTTTGCACCTGTCCTAAGTCAGGAATCTGATGTACAGTAGTTGTCGTTTGTTTATGTAATTTATCGTGTTTTCGTTTCGCTTTTTATATATACTAGACCGTTGGTTTTACCGTTTGAATGGTTTTACACTAGTACTTTTGGGGCCCTTTATAGCTTGTTGTTCGTGTGAGCCAAGGCTCCGTGTTGAAGGCCGTACATTGACCTATAATGGTTTACTTTTATAAATTGTTATTTGGATGGAGAGTTGTCTCATTGGCACTCACACCACATCTTCCTATATCTATTTAAATTCTATTAAAGAAATATGCACTACGAAATAACTGTGTTCTCTGGCCATACTGTGTGATGCTTTTCAGATTTATCATTCATCAACCTCTGTTTACAGAAAACTTATATTTTTCTAAGGAACTACAATGTATGAATAAGAGATTTCTGAATTTTGTCATCATGTTCATTTGAACGTTTTATACAGAGTGATTTATATTCATATCCATTGCTCTTCAAATTCCTGGTAACAGAATACTTTAAGCAGGGATATACATGTAATTAGTGAGCAACGGCTCACAGTTCTACTTGTTGATTCATATATTATATGCGAGTTCCTTGTGCAAAAATATGACAGCCATAATTCTGTAAATGGTTGAAACATATTTCTCTTCATTTCTAGATTTGTAATGTATTTATTTGCTACTTTATCAAATAAGGATTTCAGTCATTCAGGAGAGATTTCAGCATTTGAGGCACCATATTTTCTATATTTGCCAAAACATTCCAGTTTAAATGATTTTGCATTTTAGCAAATGGCTTTCTTTTAATTCATTATTTTACAAAGTTTCATCCCTTAATTAAATCAGTAATCTAGTTATACAAATATGTGTGTTTTAGGGTTTCTTGCCAAGGAATTAATTTATTTGACTGTTTTTTTTGGTTTCAGACAACTGTCTATGTCAGAGAATTTGGCCAAGTTAGCCAACAAAATAGACTTTTATAAAGATGAATGTGAAGAAAAGGGAAAACCCACATCAGAAGGAGAAAAAGAATCTGAAGAAGAAAAAGCTACAACATTTCAGCCATCGTTATGGCCATGGGATTCAGTTAGAAATAAACTCAAGTAATACTTTAATAAATTATAAACAAGTACAGTTTACAATGTACATGTGCAACAGTATGTGACATTAAAGTTCTATATTGATCCTGTTGATGGAAATTATTGTCAATTTCTTTTCTTTTTTGTTATCTTTACATTTCAAGTTCAATCTGCACTATCTCATTGCATTCAAAAAGTCTTATGTACACAGGGTTCTCACCTTCATGTGAGCATGCTGTACCATGTGATGCATTTTGACTTTCATCACTCATCAAGTTCCTATTTACTGAATATTATAGCTGGGGAATCATAAGTGAGCAGTAACTCACAGTCCAGCTTGTTTGTAATATGTCACAATTTTACAAAATGAATGAAAGGACTATCACTGCTTGAAATAATTCCAATGTTTTCATTTTTGTCTCGCCTTGACAGAGTCAAAAAGCGAGACATAGGTATGCTGTTTCCGGCGGCGGCGGCGGCGTCAACAGTGTATTAGTTTGTGATTAGGTCTAGTTCATGGTGAACCACTAGTGGTAGGTCAATGATATTTGGTATGCAGTTGTATTAGCATTGGCACATCTCATTACCATGGAGATTATTTGGCCCTGCCCCCTCAGTCAAGGTCTATTGACTTTGAAACTTTGCTTAGTTTACATGTATTAGTTTGTGATTAGGTCAGTTTATAGGGAACCTCTAGTGGTAGGTCAATGATATTTGGTATGCAGTTGTATAAGCATTGGTATATCTCATTTCCATGGAGATTATTTGGCCCCGCCCCCTCATTCATGGTCTATTGACTTTGAAACTTTTGCTTAGTTTTCATGTATTAGTTTGTGATTAGGTCAGTTTAAGGGGAACCATTAGTGGTAGGTCAATGATTGGATGCAGCTGCACAAGCATAAGCACATCACATTTCCATGGAGAATATTTGGCCCCGCCCCTATAGTCATGGTCTATTGACTTTGATACTTTTGCTTAGCTTACATGTATTAGTTTGTGATTAGATCAGTTTAAGATGAACCACTTATGTTAAGTCAATGTTTTGGTATGCAAATGTATTGGCATTTGCAAGTCTTGTTTCCATGGAGATTATAGCCCACCTATCATGGTTCATTGACTTTGAAACTTTTATAGTTTACAAGTTAATGTTTGTGTTTAGGTTTATTTAAAGGAACATCTTATGATAAGTCAATGGTATTTGGTATGCACTTGTATCATTGGCATCTCATTTCCATGGAGATTGTTTAGCCATGTACCTTCAGTCATGGTTCATTGACTTTGAATGTTTTGCATAGTTTACATGTTTAAATATTACCAATTGGATTCAATATTTACATTATGATATCAAATAACAAAAGGTGAGACATATCTCTGTGTCAACAGTTTATTAACCCTACCTAGCATTCCGGCAATTCGTCTTAAACATAGCAATAACATTTTGTACGTAATCGTAGCCAGTGCCTTTTTGTTAATTTGCATTTAAATTCTAATTAAGAAATATGCACTACGAAATAACTGTGTTCTCTGGCCATACTGTGTGATGCTTTTCAGATTTATCATTCATCAACCTCTGTTTACAGAAAACTTATATTTTTCTAAGGAACTACAATGTATGAATAAGAGATTTCTGAATTTTTTCATCATGTTCATTTGAATGTTTTATACAGAGCAGACATGGGGTAATGCTAATTTGTAATTGTAATGCCCTGTAATGCATTACATTATCCCAAGTAATGCATGTAATGTGTAATGCCCAAATTTGTTGCATTACATGTAATTGTAATGTAATGCATTACATTGGCAAAAATGCATGTTATTTATGCATTACATGGCATTACATAGCATTACTTCTTGTCTGATAGTGCTATATATTTCTTCAAATTTCAGGGATAATAAGTACTACTGTTTTATTCTTTCCTTTAAGAAAATAGGAAAATGAAGCACAAATCAATGTCTAGTGTATATTTGAACTGTTGTAAAACTCATGATTTTCTTCATCTTACCTTAATACTAGAACATTTATACTAATAATTAAAATAGATTTATTTTATAAACATACAAAATAATATTGTTTTTTATTTGCAGTCATTTTCATATACTATTCTAGTCATTGAAAAACCTATACATAGGTATTTAAAGCTGAAAGAAATAAGTTGAAGATTGATAATTGACACCTGACAAAAATACTAGTTAGTTTGTATAGCAATCAATTCCTTGCTTTTGACAAGTGAATTCGTGATTTTAAAGTAATTAATTAATATTGAGATTAAGTTAACAATATAATAAAAAATATAATGGTAGAATAAATTCCTTACAACATTTCTGTTATTTCTTTTTGAGAAAACACAGAGATGTATACCTCGAAATATAAAAGCCTGACCCAGAATAACAATCAACCTTGGCAAACTTTGTAAATCCATCTGGTATTCAGAAATATCAATTAAATGACCAAAAGCAAAACAAAGCTATAGCTTAACTTTTCGAGTATATAGCTAGAGGTGATTTACTCCCATTTTCAACAATTGAAAGTCGAAAGTTTAAGAACTTTAAAAAATCTTAACCCAAAATTTCAAATTCCAAGCCGGAAACATCTCTCATCTAAATTGATACAGACTAAGGCCAAGGATGTATGTCAAAATTGTATGATAACCTTCAGGAAGCTAATCACATTTGTTTGACTGTTGACATTTGGTCTAATAGGACAATGAAAGGATTTTATTATACCTATTTAATAGTTATCAAAATTGCAGTATAAAATGTAGTATATATGTTTCTTTTGATAATAAAATTTATAAAATGTAATGTGTAATGTAATGCATTACTTAGGTAAAGTAATTGTAATTTAATGCATTACTTTCCAAAATACATGTAATTGTAATATAATGCTGGTTTTGTCCAAGTAATTGTAATGTAATGCATTACATTGCAATGTAATTCACCCCATGCCTGATACAGAGTGATTTATATTCATATCCATTGCTCTTCAAATTCCTGGTAACAGAATACGTTAAGCAGGGATATACATGTAATTAGTGAGCAACGGCTCACAGTTCTACTTGTTGTTTCATATATTATATGCTAGTTCCTTGTGCAAAAATATGACAGCCATAATTCTGTAAATGGTTGATACATATTTCTCTTCATTTCTAGATTTGTAATGTATTTATTTGCTACTTTATCTTATAAGGATTTCAATCATTCAAGAGAGATTTCAGCATTTGAGGCACCATATTTTCCATATTTGCCAAAACATTCCAGTTCAAATGATTTTGCATTTTAGCAAATGGCTTTCTTTTAATTCATTATTTTACAAAGTTTCATCCCTAAATTAAATCAGTAATCTAGTTATACAAATATGTGTGTTTTTAGGGTTTCTTGCCAAGGAATTAATTTATTTGACTTTTTTTTTCGGTTTCAGACAACTGTCTATGTCAGAGAATTTGGCCAAGTTAGCCAACAAAATAGACTTTTATAAAGATGAATGTGAAGAAAAGGGAAAACCCACATCAGAAGGAGAAAAAGAATCTGAAGAAGAAAAAGCTACAACATTTCAGCCATCGTTATGGCCATGGGATTCAGTTAGAAATAAACTCAAGTAATACTTTAATAAATTATAAACAGTTTACAATGTACACGTGCAACAGTATGTGACATTAAAGTTCTATATTGATCCTGTTGATGGAAATTATTGTCAATTTCTTTTCTTTTTTGTTATCTTCACATTTGTCAAATACAACATCTGACACAAGAATGCAAGTTCAATCTGCACTATCTCATTGCATTCAAAAAGTCTTATGTACACAGGGTTCTCACCTTCATGTGAGCATGCTGTACCATGTGATGCATTTTGACTTTCATCACTCATCAAGTTCCTATTTACTGAATATTATAGCTGGGGAATCATAAGTGAGCAGTAACTCACAGTTCAACTTGTTTGTAATATGTCACAATTTTACAAAATGAATGAAAGGACTATCACTGCTTGAAATAATTCCAATGTTTTCATTTTTCTTTTGACTTGTAGATAATTTGACCTGAATTATTTGTATTACAGGGCTTCCCTAACAGAGATGAGTGTCCTGCTAGATGTTTTAAACATTGCCAAGAGAAAGAATTATATGGTGTTAGATCAAGTATCTCAACCAGCCCCAGATCCAAAGACTGCTTTACAATTAGCCTCTAAAAAACAAGTAATTAGATGAGTTAGTTGTTGAAAAATAATTGTGTAAACTGCAAACCAATGTAATTGTTGCATTCTTACTTTTGCAATATATGTGCAGAAAGCTTATCTTTCAAAATAAAACATATTTAAAGTATTGTGCTCACAAAATAAGGTTATCTTGATGATCAAAACACTTCAAATAAGACTTGGATCTTAAAGCAGATCACAAAAAATCATAACAAAAAATGTCAATCTAGTCAATTCTTGTTTTAAGAGAACTTGTACCAGTAAATATTGATTTTTGTATGGAAGAATTAATAGAGAATTTGACCCTGTTGAGTACAAATGTATAAAGAAATCTTGGCAAGTAACTAAAATTTCAAATATCATTGTAGAGACATGTTGAAGTGTTTGACATAAATAGCCATAGCACTCATCAAAAACATTATTTGGGAGTTATATGTCTGTAATTTGCTTAGAAATAAATTTCATGTTTATAGATATTCCATATTAACCATTTCCTTATCTATCTTGGATGAGGAAGTTTAGTAGCTACATATGTAATATCTGCAATTAAAAGAATTTAAAGATAGACAAGCACTGTGGAAGATCAGAATAGGTGCACATCCCCTAAAAGGAGAGACAGATAGATATGCTAAAACCTATATAGATAAATCACAAAGATTATGTAAAAAATGCACCTTAGATAAAGTTGAAGACGAAGAACATTTTATATGTCAGTGTCCCCTTTATAACTTTTTAAGAAAAGAATTTTATGATAGTATTTAAATAGGTTGTAAAAATTTTGAAAAGTTAAGCACAAGTGCCAAATTTAATTGGCTTTTTATTCAAGAAAACCTAGAGGTATTGAAAAATATTGCTATTTATATTAATAAATGTTTGGAACTGAGAAAACTATCAATATAGTATAGATATTGTTTTATTTTTAAGAGGTTGAGAATATTTGCCTGTTAATAATAGATATATTGTTATGCCTTTTTTTATGTGTATGGCTCTGATCTGGCTGTGGTTTAACATCTAAGAATTGAAAAAGTTAAATTCATATTTATGATTTATGTCAACATTATTGTAACAATTATAAAAATCATTGTAGTAAATTACTTTGCTCTTCATGGGCCCTTTAATTGGGATAAAAATATCTTATCTTATCTTATCTTATGTTCCTATTAATTTGGATATTTTCACTTTTGCTCATAATACTTTTATTACCTCAAATGATATAAAGCAATATTTGTATGTAGGGAAATATTTACAATTTGTCATCAAACAAAAAATAATTGAAAAATAGTTTATTAAAAGTGCTTAATTTTTTGGCTGGTTTGGAAAAAGTCCTAAATCATCTTATAGTTTGATGATGTCTGGTGAGCGTGCAGGGAAAAGTGGGTACCTTATTTGTGTAAGCAACTCCTACAGTATTCCACCCAGATCCTACACAGAAAGATTGCTAACATGTTCAAGTTGTGCACCTGCTATTATGTAATTCCTCAAACAATAACATAGTAACAGTTGCACAACTTCAAAATGTGTGCAATCTTTCTGTGAAATTTTAAGGATCTGGGTTGAAAACTGTAGGACGAGTGGATTACACAAAAGACCCATTGGTGACCTTTTGGCTGTTTTCTGCTCTTAGGTCGGTTTGTTGTTGACACATTTCCCGTTTTCATTCTCAGTTCTATTTTGAGATTTTTAGGTTTTGAATTTTAGTCAATGTAAAAATATCAACTCAAGAAGATTTGGAAATAAACGAATATTTTGTATTTATTTTCAGGCACTAACTACATCAGCAAATATTTTAATGAGTAGTGCTGAAAGATTAAAAAAATCACAAGCAGAGGGCACATCTAAGCATAATGATTTTCATATAGAACTGCTAAAACTAAGACAAAACTGGAGACTTAAAAAAGTTGGAAATACAATTCTAGGAGATCTGAGTTATAAAACAGGTAAAAAATGTGTTGTAGATAATTATTTTATAGAAATTATAACTGATTTTTTTTTCTTGATAATACTTAATTTTTTATTAGATAAAAGTAGATTTTAGTAGTTATATTGGATTGAGATGATATTTGTATTCTGACAGATTAACAAAAAGTCAATCTAGACAATTCTTGTTTTAAGAGAACTTGTACCAGAAAATATTGATTTTGTATGGGAGAATTAATAGAGAATTTGACCCTGTTGAGTACAAATGTATAGAGAAATCTTGGCAAGTAACTAAAATTTCAAATATCATTGTAGAGACATGTTGAAGTGTTTGACATAAATAGCCATAGCACTCATCAAAAACATTATTTGGGAGTTATATGTCTGTAATTTGCTTAGAAATGAATTTCATGTTTATAGATATTCCATATTAACCATTTCCTTATCTATCTTGGATGAGGAAGTTTAGTAGCTACATATGTTTCTTTTAATTTGGATATTTTCACTTTTGCTCATAATACTTTATTTACCTCAAATGATATAAAGCAATATTTGTATGTAGGGAAATATTTACAATTTGTCATCAAACAAAAAATAATTAAACCCCACGCAACGAGTTGCGGAGGGTATTATGTTTTTGACCCTCCGTCTGTCCGTCCGTCCGTCCGTCCGTCAGTCCTGTTTCTTGTCATCGCAACTCCTCTCAAACCACACAACAGAATTTCACGAAACCTTTTAGATAATAAGGACATACTATGTAGTTGTGCATATCGACAGGAAATTACGATTCAATTTTTTTCCAGGAGTTCGCCTTTGAACTTATTTGCCCAATATACTACTGCAACCTTTTGTCATCGCAACTCCTCTCAAACCACACAACAGAATTTCATGAAACCTTTTCAGATAATAAGGACATACTATGTAGATGTGCATATCGACAGGAAATTACGATTCAATTTTTTTCCAGGAGTTACGCCTTTGAACTTATTTGCCCAATATACTACTGCAACCTTTTGTCATCACAACTCCTCTCAAACCACACAACAGAATTTCATGAAAACTTTTCAGATAATAAGGACATACTACGTAGATGTGCATATCGACAGGAAATTACGATTCAATTTTTTCCAGGAGTTCGCCTTTGAACTTATTTGCCCAATATACTACTGCAACCTTTTGTCATCGCAACTCCTCTCAAACCACACAACAGAATTTCATGAAACCTTTTCAGATAATAAGGACATACTACGTTGATGTGCATATCGACAGGAAATTATGATTCAATTTTTTTTCCAGGAGTTACGCCCCTTTGAACTTATTTGCCCAATATACTACTGCAACCTTTTGTCATCGCAATTCCTCTAAAACCACACAACAGAATTTCATGAAAACTTTTCAGATAATAAGAACATACTACGTAGATGTGCATATCGACAGGAAATTACGATTCAATTTTTTTTCCAGGAGTTACGCCCCTTTGAACTTATTTGCCCAATATACTACTGCAACCTTTTGTCATCGCAACTCCTCTCAAACCACACAACAGAATTTCATGAAACCTTTTCAGATAATAAGGACATACTACGTTGATGTGCATATCGACAGGAAATTACGATTCAATTTTTTTCCCAGGAGTTATGCCCCTTTGAACTTATGTGCCCAATATACTACTGCAACCTTTTGTCATCGCAACTCCTCTCAAACCACACAACAGAATTTCATGAAAACTTTTCAGATAATAAGAACATACTACGTAGATGTGCATATCGACAGGAAATTACGATTCAATTTTTTTCCAGGAGTTCGCCCTTTGAACTTATTTGCCCAATATACTACTGCAACCTTTTGTCATTGCAACTCCTCTCAAACCACACAACAGAATTTCATGAAACCTTTTCAGATAATAAGGACATACTACGTAGATGAATTGAAAAATAGTTTATTAAAAGTGCTTAATTTTTGGCTGGTTTGGAAAAGTCCTAAATCATCTTATAGTTTGATGATGTCTGGTGAGCGTGCAGGAAAAGTGGGTACCTTATTTGTGTAAGCAACTCCTACAGTATTCCACCCAGATCCTACACAGAAAGATTGCTAACATGTTCAAGTTGTGCACCTGCTATTATGTAATTCCTCAAACAATAACATAGTAACAGTTGCACAACTTCAAAATGTGTGCAATCTTTCTGTGAAATTTTAAGGATCTGGGTTGAAAACTGTAGGACGAGTGGATTACACAAAAGACCCATTGGTTGTCTTTTGGCTGTTTTCTGCTCTTAGATCGGTTTGTTGTTGACACATTTCCCGTTTTCATTCTCAATTCTATTTTGAGATTTTTAGGTTTTGAGTTTTAGTCATTGTAAAAATATCAATTCAAGAAGATTTGGAAGTAAACTAATATTTTGTATTTATTTTCAGGCACTAACTACATCAGCAAATATTTTAATGAGTAGTGCTGAAAGATTAAAAAAATCACAAGCAGAGGGCACATCTAAGCATAATGATTTTCATATAGAACTGCTAAAACTAAGACAAAACTGGAGACTTAAAAAAGTTGGAAATACAATTCTAGGAGATCTGAGTTATAAAACAGGTAAAAATGTGTTGTAGATAATTATTTTATAGAAATTATAACTGATTTTTTTTTCTTGATAATACTTAATTTTTTTATTAGATAAAAGTAGATTTTAGTAGTTATATTGGATTGAGATGATATTTGTATTCTGACAGATTGAACCACATGTACTTATAATCAATTACAGGGCAAAAGTAAAACTAAATTGAAGCTTATGATTGTGAAAAAGGTCAGGTTGTGTTTACTTCAATATTTTTTTGAATTGATTATGATATAATGTAGCATACTAAAATGTGATTGATAAATTTATGATTTACCAGCTGGTTCAAGGTTCTGGCAGGGAGGAACCTTTGAAGTTTTAAAGACCACCACTAATACATCTACCGAACCTGAAGGATCTGCAACTAAAGGAGGTTTAGAGGTTGTTATTCCTAACGATCTGAGGGGTGTGGCATACATACAGGTGGAAGTCAAATCTGTACCAGGTAAATGTCAGGTTTAAGGTTAAAGATTTTAATTCTTAACAGTTTAATGCAGCTAACAAATCACAGAAGGTTAGGCATATTACATTCATTGGCAGTAATGTCTAAAATTATATTTCCTATGATTCGGGGGTAAAAGTCCGGCATTCAGGCTTGAGTCTGAGTATTACTTGCAATACAAGGTACATGTAACTGTCCGATATATACATTTTTGTACTAGCAACATGATTGAGTGTCAAAGGTCCTAATTACAAATGATCTAATCAAGAACTCTTAATTAGGTAAGGGAAATTTTCATATCTACAAGTAGGCGGAAGTCTCGTTTTTATACGACTGCTTTGCGGTCGTATATTGGTATGACGTTGGCGTTTTCGTCTTCGTTGTCCGAAGACAAATTGGTTTTCGCACAATAACTTTAGTCTAAATGAATGGATCTCTATGAAATTTTACCATTAGGTTCAATACCATCAAAAGAAGGTTGGGATTGATTTTGAGGGTTATGGTACCAACAGTTAAGGAATTAGGGGCCAAAAATAAGCATTTTTGTAACTTCCAGACAATAACTTGTGTGTTAGTGTATGGATCTCTCTCACATTTTACCACAAGGTTCCATATCACAAAGGGAATGCTGGGATTGATTTTAGGGGTAATTGCCTCAAAATTTTATGAATTGGGGGCCAAAAAAGGGGCAAAAAAACAAACATTTTTCTAGTTTCATGACAATAACTTGTGTGTAAGTATATGGATCTTTCTGAAATTGTACTACAAGGTTCCATATTACAAAGGAAAAGCTGGAATTGAGTTTGGGGGTAATTGCCCAAAACGTTTAGGAATAAGGGGTCAAAAAGGGGCCAAAAATAAGCATTTTTCTAGTTTCCAGACAATAACTTGTGTTCAAGTGTATGGATCTCTCTGAAATTGTACTGCAAGGTACTAACCACAAAGTGAAGACTGGGATTGATTTTGGGGGTAATTGCCTCAAAATTTTAGGAATTAGGGGCCAAAAAGGGGCAAAAAACAAGCATTTTTCTAGTTTCCAGACAATAACTTGTGTTCAAGTGTATGGATCTCTCTCTGAAATTGTACTGCAAGGAACCATACCACAAAGGGAAGGCTGAGATTGAGTTTGGGGTTGATGAATCATAAGGGGTTCAAAAATTTGGGGGGATTTTTTCCTTTTTTTTTTTCTTTAAAATTTTCCATTTAAAGTTAGTTATTTCTGATTTATATATAAAAGCAAATGAAATCTTTAATTGCACAGTATTGCGCATTAGATTTGTAAGATCTTTGACCACATTTATTTTGTGTCAGAAACCTATAATATGTCAAAAATTTGATTACAATACAAATTCATTACCAGATATTTAGAATATTATCTGTCACTTTTAAATTAGGATATTTTACATTCATCTTTAAAAATCTGTGTTTGTCATGGCAGCTGTACAAAGGTAAGCATATTTTTTTTGTTGGCATTGATGGGGTCAACAATCAAGTTTATGATTATGTCAGTTTAACAAGAACCACTTTGGATAAATAATTAAAAATAAAACCATTTGCCTAACATATCATCTTATTGTGTTTCAGAGAAAATGGATTTAACCAGTGCCATAATGAGATTACCATCAGAACTTGGTACAGTACACACCGGAACCTACTGGCAACAAAAACTACAGGCAGCACAAAATGTTCTCTTTTGTAAAGAAATATTTTCTCAGGTAAAAGATTGATTGCTTAAACCTTCATATTGAATATGTGTGACATAAAATACAGGATTTGGTTACAAAAATGTCAATTGAAGTAAAATAATGTTTAAATTTTAAGAGTGAGTTAAATTTTTCATGATTTAATTGACACCTGCATATTGAATATTGTATACACAAGTTCAAGACTTCTGATTTTAATGAAGTGTGTCCAAGAAACTAATTTTTGTTTCATTTCATGTTCTCTGGAACAATGTTGTTGTGAACAAAACAGTGATTGGGCATGTAGAATAGTACTGATATTGTGTTTAACAATAGAAGATTGACGACTATCAAGAAATGTCTTTTATGAAAACATGGTGGTAATTTTACAATAGCAATCAGCAATCAGTGAATAATGTGTTTTTATACGACCGAAAAAATATGCGTTCGTATATTGCTATCACGTCGTCGTCCTAAGACATTTGGTTTTCGGACAATAACTTTAGTTTAAGTGTATGGATCTCTATGAAATTTAATCAAAAGGTTTAATACCACAAAAGGAAGGTTTGGATTTTTTTGGGGGTGATGGTCCCAACCGTTCAGGAATTAGGGGCCAAAAAGGGGCTAAAACAAGCATTTTACTAGTTTTCAGACAATAACTTGTGTCTAAGTGTATGGATGTCTCTTAAACTGTACCACATTTTACAAAAGAAAATTAATTTCTTTAAATATTTTTTTTTTTTGGGTGGGGGGGGGTACAAAATATTTTGTTGGGGGGCAATTTTTTCCTCAAGATTTTAGAAATTATCAATTTTCCATTATTTTTTTTGGAAAGGGGTAAAAAAAAATTTATTTGAGGGGGTCAATTTTTTCCTCAAGATTTAAGAAATTATCAATTTTCCAAATAAAATTGGGGGTCACAATTTATTTTGCTAATTCGTTGTATATATTCGGAAAACAGATTTACTAAGTATTGCGCAACAGCACAGTGTATTGCACAACAGCAAGAAATCTTCAATTGAATATAAATTCAAATCATATAACCAATTTCAAGTTCTTTGACTACATTTATTCTGTGTCAGAAACCTATAATGTGTCAAATATTTTATTACAATCCAAAGTCAGACCTGTATCAAGCTTGAATGTTGTGTCCATTTTTGCCCCAACTGTTCAGGGTTGGACCTCTGCAGTCGTATCCAGCTGCCCTCGGCGAAGCACATTATCTTTTCAAATGGGATTTGCAACTAAACAATACATTTTATACTGATCTGAAAATGTAATTCATCATTACAAAAAGATGTGACCTTTCCATAATTCAAAATCAATGTTTCAAAGTTTGTATCTTGCAAATTTGTTTTATTGTTGAGCATTTGCTTACTTTAATATGGTAAATACTATTCATATATGTTTGTATTTGTAGTTAGCAAGAGAAGCAGTTCAAACAAACTCATCAGTACCACATCTTGTTGTAGGAAACCAAATTATCACAAATGTAAGTATCTTACCAGTACGGTTAGGGATGGAATTGATTTGTATACCTGTGAAGTATTTTCTTATTATTAATTGTGATTGAAGCAACTTAAACATTTGTAAAATGCAGAATATTTCAACCTTCTTTAAAGGCTTTTGAAATTCTATTTTGAATTGTCCTTTCCATAAGGATATATATATATTTCTCAAATGAATTTTACTATAACAAAATTAAATTATAGTTGTAATTAACACAGAAATAGAGAAATATGATACGTTGAGCAAATCTGAAAAAGAATAAATGAAACAATAACAAAAGGTAAGAATTGCAGTTGATACAAAAAAATTGCAATAGCATACTTGTAAGATGTATATAAGTATATGTGTCTGCTAATATTAAAAGACACAGAGAGAGAAAATACACATATAAAGAATTTGACAATAGAAGTGCTTTGGAAAATCTATGAACCTGATACCTGACAGTTATCTGAATGGCAGTTGACTCTCTGTGTAAGTCATGTAGATCAATCATGCTTATTAAATATTATATCAGGGCCTAATCTAGGATTTTTGAGAGGGAGAAGTGACTTCTCCTTCCATTAGAGAGTTGGGAGAAGTGGTCAATTTCTTGGAGAAGTGAAATTCCATTACCGTTTCGTTTGCATAGTGTTTTCGTGACCATCATTAAGGGAAAATTGTTTTATTTGTGCAATAAAAATATACTTGCAGTGTATTACATGCTTATGATATTGTATACAATGTATGAATTGAAAATTCTTAATAAAAAGGTTTAGACAATGTAGTTGTTATTTATTCATTCAACCTTTTGTGCTGTCAACTTGAAATTAAGTTTGTTGCTTGCCTAGTAATATTATCATGCATTAATCCCATTTGCATCTGCTTCATTTTTTTTTAAAGTCCAGAAAAATATGACTCCCAGTTTATGTGATAACTTTTTAATGACTGGGCAATTTAATGTTTATCATCACATGTAATAATTTTGTAAAATATTGACTCTCCAGGACATCATGTCAGCCGTAAGTTGAGAATCATGTGAAAGATTGTAAGCCTATCTATAAATGAAAATATTTATCAATCACATTTTAATTAATCGAAAAAGAGCTAATTCGTATCATTTTTTTGAGATACATGTATCTCCCTCACTGCTTATCACAAGCTGGTCATGTTTTACGTTTGCAATCAACTTATCCACTAGCTGTCTTTCTTCCTTGTATATTTCAATTTTTAATGAAAGAATACAAAAAATCTTCTGTTCATTCCCACCCTTAACCTACCGAATGGTAAAATTGATGGTCTCGTGACAAATAAAAAGAAAACAAATCAGCTGAGTGATTATGCAACATCCTGCGATGAAAATCATCGTAAATATAACTCAAACAGACGCTCTGTTTCTCGTTTCAATAGTTTTGAATGTTAAATACATGGATGTTCAAAGTCGCAGTTGAATTTATTTCATTTAAATGGGACAGTACTAGTCCTGGGTCGTTTCAAAAATTTCGATTTTCCTTGCCGGACACCATCTTTGTTTACCTGTGAGACTTGTAAAATACAAGTTGTCTCCCTTTTACCGATTCTGATAGCGATTTGACTTCGCCATGAAGTCAGTCGGCTGGCAAGTTTTAGCGATTTTCAAAATTCCTTGGCGACTTAAATCGTCATTTCGCCAGCAAGATTATGGCCTGATTATATACACAACTTCAAAACTTTTAGATTTCAACTTACGATATGTTTTGATGCTATTGAAGTATAAAGATATAATGTTTACTTATAGGTGTTTCCAGGAATACAGTTGTCAATAATACTCTGTCACTCCACAGGGAAAGATAAAAACAAAAGGGTAATTATTAGTGTTTTGTAATATATGAAGAAGTATTGATTTTTGTGCAATAAATGAACAAAAAAGAGATTTTAGGTATATGTACAACTACAACCAATGACACAAACAACCAAAAAATAACAAGGGGGCATCATACTTTCTTCAAGTTTGCTTTTTAACTTCCTTAATGAAACAGGAATTATATAAGATACAGCAATACATATGTAGGACTCTAAAGTGCGATGGTACTCTAAAGTGCGATGGTCACGCTAAAGTGCGATGGTCTCGCTAAAATACGATGGTGTCTCACGCTAAAGTGCGATGATTGCTAATTTGCTTAAGTACGATGGTATAGCACGCTAAAGTGCGATGGAACAATAGGGTAAGGTTCGAGGGCTTAAAACATTCAGTAAAGTGCATGGATGTTCAAAACAAGTCTTTTGCAAAAGCTAGTATGCTAAGGTATAACATATGTAATAGGCTTTATGATTGACGGTAGGCTAAAGTGATTGTTTCTAAATTTAGAAGACCGACCACGTAATCCTTGCTAAAAGGTAATTTATGTGTCACAAAATACTGTATTTCTTGTTAAATGATTTTTAACAATTTCTTTCGTATTAAATATTTGGATACTTGGTGTAGCTTGCCGCTCACAAAGTCTATCAATAACTTAACAGTCGTCATTGTAAATTACAAATACAAAATGCGTTCATTGTCGGAATAAGTAAGTTAGCATTTATTGATACAAGGCGTCAAGCTTAAATGCGAGAAAAATGCGATATTCGCCGACCTTTCTCCTTTTAACAAATACATGTCATATTTTCCTACACTGAACAAGCTATGTTTTGCCGACAATTTATAATTTACGCTTAAAAACATGTACCTTTATTTAACCGGCGTTACTTTTCAATAAAATCGACTGACAATATTTTAATGGGGACAGCAAAGTAAACTGCAACGTAAACAAATCATATGATTTAAATGTATCCGTTCGCTTCCATTAGAAGCAGGATACAGGATACCTATCGTATACTATTTTGTATCTATATAGTAAAATGGTCGACTGCAGGACACAAGTCCTTCTTCCAGCACCCCCAAAAAAACACATTTGCTTCAGCCGACAAAGCATGGTTAGGTCTGAAATTAAGTCATGGACATTTGATTTAAAGTTGTTAATCAAATATTCTTAATTTATCTTCCGGCATATTCATTTTGGTTTGTATAAGCGACTGTTAACGTCATAATCCAACTACGTTTCTTACGTCTATACTTTCGCGGACCATCGGACTTATATATATAATTCCATAAATACAAGTACATACATATAAATATGAAATTTTAATTTTGTATTACCTATTTTCTGAAATGATTGATTGTTGGTTGGTAACGTCCAGTGGCAAATATTTCATGCATGTTCAGGACGATATATATATTTTTTCTGAAAGAATCCATTATCTCATCTAAAGGGATATTGGCATTCTCCAGTTGTTAATTCCACGACAGGGCACTGATGCATTGTACGTTAAACATAGTTGTCTATAAATGTGGTACTAGTTTGAAGAGAAAAATAAATGCCATGATTGGACTAGGCCTATTGAAATACCAGCACTAGAAAAACCTGGTCTAATGATGTTTTCAACTTTATATTAAACATAATTTTCTTTTATAGCCACCTCCAGCTCCACCTAAACTTGACCATAATCATGTGTTAGAACATTCCCTTCATCAACTGCTGAGAGAATTACATTATAAAAACATTCATTATCCACCTCCACATCCAGTCACGGCAATGATTGGTGTTAGCAAGAAACGGAGAATGGCAGGGCCATTGGCCATGAGTCGACAAGATCTTCTGGAAATGGCTGACAAGTAAGTAGACGTAAAATTTGCTTGACTAGCTGGAAAACATCTTGATTTACCAACAATAAGTACAGAAATAGTTTGACTAGTGATAAACATGTTTGGTATAGGAAATACAATAATGGAATTGTAATATACTGAATGACTTTACTATTGACAAAGGATATGGGTCTAGGAATGGCTAACAAGAATGATAAAACAGAATTGCTTGATAATTTTTCAAAATTTTAGATAGAGAACTAGTTTTTCTGGCTGACAAATATGACATGAATGTTAAAAACCAATGAGAACAAGATTAAAGTACAAAGGAGGATATGAAATAATACTTTCTGATATCAATAAATTTATTAAAGTAGATCATATCAGAATTTAACAAGAATAGATCACTGACCAAGTACCAAGTGAGTCTTATCTAACAAAGATAACAACAGTTTACCTAGGAAATATAAGACAACTATCTTCTTTATTATTTATTCTTGTTCAGTACACCATAAGATGTAATTTTAGAAGTCTCACATTTATTTGTCAATGTGCCAGTAAAAGGCCATTTATGTCTTTTTTTTAATTTAAATATATTAAGATGTTTTTTCAAAGGTAAATATTTGGGAGGTTGCAAGAAAAATAATGATAATAGTTTAAAAAAAAAATGTTTTCCTGTATCCCATGTTTGATTTTATTGACAGGTCAAATGTTTGTACAGCATGAAATAAGATACTTTAGAGGTATATTTTCTGTTTTCAGTGAGTCTTTGCTTGAACAAGTAATCAAACAAACCAAACATCATGTTTTAAGACAAAAGTAAGTGTCACATATTTTAATTGCATAAATGTAAATAACCCATGAAAAAATGTGTATTTTGATATGATCAGATATCATAAGTTGTTGAAATTTGTACAAGTTTAACCCATATTAACTTGAGCAATGTGTTTTTTTTTTCATTCTATATTAAGATTTCATATAATTGACTAGGAACAGTATAACATGAACTCCAAATAATTTATAAGATGTGAGGTATATATTGAACAATTGTATCGAATTCAATTCTATTATGTTAATTTCATAATTTCTTGAATGTTTCGTCACCATAAAGATTCAATTTACTTGACTTATTATACTATTATCATGGTCATCAAAAAAATAAATTTTGATTAGTTTGCTTGCTATGTTTGTTAGGAAGTTTGCTCATTAATTGTATCATCTGTCCAATCAAATCCCTGTTTTCTTTAACTTGACTGGAACTCAGCCTCAACAATGGACATGTGTCTATACAATATGTCAATCTCTCGTCCAGAGTCTATAATAGTTTTGAATAAATTAAACAGAAATAATCAAAGATTTTTCATCAACACCTAGTTCTCCAAATAAAGGTCTTTTAAGATACGACATATGACATCTATTGACACAACTTCTGGCTTTGGACAGGCATATGAACATGTAGCAGTGTTGAAGTAGTATTTCTTACATATTTGGCAAGCAGCCTAACAAACATTTTTAACATGCTTTTGTAAACAAGCTCTAACTCAAAATACAAGTTATTGAATGTAATATGAATGACTGTATGTAATTTTAAATCCAATTGAGGATAACTTATTTTAAAAAAACTTTAGTATCTGTATTACTATATTAAACATGTTTATATGACACAATTCATCATATGTATATTTTTTTCAGAACAATGGGAGTATTAGATAGATATGCTGTAACTTTGTCAGATCCACAGTTAGCTAACCATTGGAATTGTGTCAACTCCAGTCTAGAATCTAGTTGTAGGGTACTGATCACTTCACAGGGCTATGATCTCAGGTAATTTTTTTTTCTTCTAATCAAGACCCATATATCTATTGCAATTTAATATTAACTAAGTGATATACATTGTTCTAGATTTAAGGCTTACATATAATATATAGCCAATAGGGTCACAATTGCTGATTTGAAACACAACCTGCTGAATAAAATAAAATAATGAAAATGCTTTCAATGAAATGAATGTGCTTTTTTGTATTCTCCAAAATCTTGACAGTTTAACTACTGGTATACATTATATAGACTTTAATTTCAAGTATATGGAAAAGTATTTTCCAATAGAAAATGGTACAACAAATATATAATGGCAGAAAGATGTTTATTTTCAAAATGTGGAACAGTTTATACATACACATGTATTTGATAAAATACAAATTATCTTGATTAATTTCAGATTATGGCACAGTTTTATGGTACACATTTATGTAGATAAAATCAAATTAATTACAAGAGAGGGACGAGTATTAATTCTGTCCTATGAAGAAAAAGAATTGGAAGACTTTATTTTGTGGCAAGTAAGTAATTACTGTTATGAAAGAGGGATTGTAACATACTATCATAGTTGCCAACTGACATGATATTCGCGTGTAATACACGCTTTTTCAACGGTTTACACGCGAATATTTTGTCACATGGCGTGTACACGCGTTTCGCCACTTTACACGCAATTACACGCTTTTTCGTTGTTTTGATTTTTTGGTCGTTAGTGATATCACGATTCTCTGGTTTTTTCATTATTAGATAAAAAATACCGAAAATTTCGAAGTAATTGTATCGTCGCCATTGTTTACTTTTCTGTAAGGACGAACAGCAAAAGCCCTTAAGGTAAGTAGTTTGTGATTAGTTTTTACGATTTTGTGACTTTCTTTCTTTCAAATTCACTTAGGGGAAATGTCGACAGAAATAGTTCGCTTTCAGGACCTGTACCGTCGTCTAAAGAGTCGATTGCTAAGCGAAAACGATGTGTACGTACCAAGATAAATTTCAAGATTTACAAATTATATTTGGGAGTTCAAGTTTAAAGTAACGCATTGTGCACCCTATGTTGCAATCATAACAATACATGTGAGAGGAGAACTACGATGTAGCGTCAATTTGATTAAGCATTTAACGTGCTTAATGGTAATCAAATAATAAAATACTTTTCTTTTTCAGTTTCAAATCTAGCCAACAGATTTCCACAGGCCAAAGGGGATGGAAATATCACGAAACTGTTTGATCAGTTCTCATAGTACCAGCTGTCTTCTGATGATCTACCCAGTTTTGACCAGACAAAAGCCTCAGAGACAATAGCAACATATATAGTTCGTTGGGAGCAATGGCAAAGATAATAGATGACATTTTAGATGGCAAAAAAACGTTATGACTCTTTTAAAGCTTGATCAAGCTATTTAAGTTCAGCCAATTATCAATACTGACTGTGAGAGAACATTTTCAATTATAAAGAAATCTACACTGAATTCTGATCAGAACTCGACAATGATATATTGTGTGCCTTGTAATCAAACTGGCAGTTGTTTTGAATATATGCCTAAGCCTAGGGTGTTGCTTTAAAAGCAGCAAAACAGACCACTGTTGAATACAATAAAAGTTTACTCTAGAATATTGTTTTTATTATATATTAACATGATTAACAAATTTGTATAATCATGATAATGTGAAATTAAACATCTGCATCTTCGTCGCGTGTTTTCACACGCTTTTTGACATGTCATGTCATGTCATGACATGATTTTTCATTGTCAGAGGTTGGCAAGTATGCATACTATTAAGTCCAATAAAAGGCACCAAGAATTACTTCAAGTTAATTTCATTACCACTTGCAGAACTTTATTACCTGTGTAGGATTTCATACTTTTTGATTGGTTGCCATAGGTCACCATTGAAATAAGAATAAAGATGGATCTTTTTAAGAAAAATCTTCATGCTTTCAATAGAATCTTGATGTAAATATATGATATAGATTCAATTCAATTCAATTCATTGTTTTATTAAATTTTATCTCTTAACAAGTACAATATGTATTTATAAATTGTTAAACAATACCACATAGAATGAGAGCCATTTTATACAGAATTATAAGAGAATATTAAAATGCATGGATATACTACATTTAACAATACAAAATAAAGCACTATTTACAATATATGAAATATCTAAGTCTTTTTAAAAACAACAGGTTTTGGCACACACACACTCGTATCATATTTACACCTGAGAATAAAAAAAAAATCTTTTTTTTTAGTGTCATCTGAAGTATTTAAATTTTCATTAATTTTCAGCAACAATATAAATCTTAAATTGTCCTAAAGTGTGCATACTCCACATCTAAATTTGGCAAAAGTGCTTCTGTGACTGAAAGGCAAAGCTATTTTACGGTATTCTTCGGGTTCAATATTTTTTAGAACCAGTTGTATGTTTGTGGCTTATTGCCACCTCTACCCGATAGAGTTTTATTAATGTAAATGATTGGTGTCCATATAATTGAGGAATAATAATGAAAAAACATCCATGGAACATATCATACAATATACAAAAGAATGATAATAATTGATAACCAATGAAAAATACCTATGGACTAGATCCTTCGACTCATTTAAAAATAGTATTGCTAGAGTGATTTGACTAATTCTAGTATTGATGTGACTAAAGTATTTATATAATTTATATTCCATAGATATCACAGCATCAGATAAGTGTATCACAAAATTTGTCACGTCTAATGGGATGGCACATGTTAAATACTACTGGTGCTCTTGGTGTGTCAGACTTAGAATCTTCAGCAACAGCATCAGCACTGGTCATGGCTTCACCTAATCATAACAAGTAAGTTAACTTTAAAAGGATATTAAATTCCCTACATTTATGAAACATTTATGAAAAAAAATGCTTTAACTGTAGCCAATTGAATTTTGTCAAGAGCTATAAAAAAAACTGCTATTGTTGAAATTATATATATGCAAGTTAAATTTAAGTATAAATACTATTTAAGCCTAGCTGTCCAACATGAAAAAAATATTTCAAAAGCTATTGAATTTATTTAGCTTCTGAAAAATCACAATAACTTTCACCAGCATTAAAATGATATCTGCTTCTTTGACATTTTTTATACAATTTGATTACAACTTTAATCAGGCAAAAATTATCTGCTTGTGATAACTAGGAAAAGCTAAAGGATGGCATCTGGATGGTCAAACAAGGACTAAGTTTAATTGTTTAGATTTAAACTTCATCCAAGACTAATATGAAATTGTGTGTTGTATGTTGTTTACATTTAATATGAATAAATGAAGATGCAGGGTGTATGTCAATGGGACAGCAACCCAGCCAACAAAAAAAGAAAACTTTCCAGTATGCAAAAGTCAATGGGGATGAACATAATGACATATTTACTAGTTCATTCAAGGTACTGTAGTCTTCTAAAACCAGTCAGTGAATTTTTATTTTTTTAAATGATGGATTTGTCAATTGGTACTTAACATTTAGGGACAAATTTTACATGCATATTTAGGATGATAACATATTAACCAGTTATGCATATAACTTGCTTTGAAAGTAGACAATACTGAGTTTGAATTTTAATATGCTAGCTGACAAGGTACCAGTCCACAGAAAGACATACGGCCCTACCCTGATACATTATACTGACTCTGAATCCACCACTGAGGTAGTCAATAATTGTAATAATAATTGAAATACATGCTATTTGGCAACATTTATAATTTATTACTAACTGTCTGAAACAATGATGTTGATTTGTTTCTATTAAATTTATTTATTTTGATTTTTAGGGCTCTAGCAATTAAAAGTGGTCCTTCAACTGGAACCAAGGTTTTCATACAGTCTTGTCCTAAGGAAAATAAATCTAGGATTGTGACAAAAGATGAAAAATGGTCATTTGTTGGATGTGAATTTCAGGAAGTTGACATGAATAAATTTGAGGGTCGTAATTTTCCTTCAAAACTAGAAACTTTAATGGCAGTTTTGACAAGGACAGCTACATGATATTTTTTTACATAAAAGACTTTCTTGTAAATAAATTTAAAATTCAAGTGAAGTCAAGAATTATACAGTACACAACCATCTTCACTGAGGCCAGTAGAATCTTTAGTTTGACATATATGGTTTAATACCTTGTATAATCTTATGGTTGACTGTAAGAATCTGACTTCACACTAGTCTAGAGGCTCAGAGGCTTACTTGATATCAGTGAATAACATTCTCTAATGATTCTCAAAGTTATTTAAAAAGAGCATGGTGTTTTGGCAATTGAAAAGGTCAATGCAATTTAAGAAAAAATGGGAAGTTGATCAACACATTTTATGCAATAAATCTGGTGAAATTAAACATATTATAGAATGGGAATTACATTGTATATGTCATTGAAATATGCATTTATATATTTTTTTGAAACTCGTTCAAAGAAAAAATTGGCATGGAGCCCCCCAGGCAACACTGGTTTGGTTTCTTCTTTAATATTTCTGCTGAAATATAAACAAAATATGTAATCTGAATATAATTCCAAAATACATACAAATTAAACCATTTGGAACCCCATTCATTCAGAAATGGAAAGGGTTGTCATTATATCTCCTTTAATTATATCTATCTTTAAAAGCTCTTCATCCTAATTGAAACTTATACAGGATCTGCAACTACTCATTACACAAATGGGACTTTACCAACTGATCTGAGATTATTTGTATCACCCAAACTAGTCATTAAATAACCTGGGATTTCAGTATCTGACCCTTTTCATCTGTATACTAGTTCTATGAGATATTTAATGTCTAAAAGGCAAAGTTTCAAAAAACTGCCAAATTTGGCATTCTTTATTGACAGGAATAATAATTTGATCTTTAATTACTGTTTAACAGGTTTCAAAATGATATTGTGTCATTCCATTGATGGAATGTGAACAGTTCACAGTTATTTTGTTAAATAAATCTTAGAAAGATGTCAAATTTCATAGAAAATAAATTGCTAAGCTTGTCCTAAAAATGCCATTGACAAAAAAACCGAAATCCTATGAGAAAATAGGTTGATCAGCGATTTAAAGAACTAAATACAAGTCAGTCAGAGAAAAATCTCAAACATGTATTAAACCCTTTAATTTTTCCTTTTTAACTCTTAATAAGTAAAAGATTTTTGTAGATCCATGTGCATAACTAATCAGGAAGAATAAAGATGCAAATTGTAAGGGAGACAAATTTAACTATAAATATCAAACAAGATACTCCCAACTGTATCAAATTGAACTGCAAATATTATGACTTTCATAAATACAGAAAAGGTTTGAAAAAAGTTATTTGATAAATATCCAGTACTAGAACATTCATAGTAGTATTGCAACAATGTAAATTAATATTTTGGCATTTGTAAAATCAGAAATCAAAGATCAAAAATGGAATATTAAAGTATCCACCTCAAAGGAACCTAAAATATCTTAATAACCAGGCGTTGGTTCACAGGTTTTGATTATAACAATTTTTATTGAAAGTAAACAACTGCATCTGTAACGGAACTGCTGTTGAAACCTGCAACAGTAAGCATGGATAAACAAACAGAAGCATTCAGAGAGTTGACAGAATACCCCTCTCAATCATCAAACAGGATTGATATACAGGGAAATTAACAAAGGACCTTCCAGGAGCAAATTCAAGATGACACAAATTTCAAGATTTTAATTACATTATTATTTAGATTCTACTGTAAATTAAATATACAATTAGTCGGATGCAAACAATTTAAATCCTTCCAAATGTTATGTTTAACTTACAACTCATTGCCACAAAATATATTGCAATGGTTAAACACTTCACAGCACTCCCATCATGATTGGGGGTAGTACTTCTGGCCAAGAGAAGCCAATTTGATTGATAGTAAATTCCCTGGAAAATGTTGTCCAAAAGTATTATAAATCTACAAAATAACATCCTTCAGATGCCTAAGACATTATTCCATTGGTCATCAGTATTCATATGTATAAATTTTGTCTCACATATTGGCATTGAGGCTTAAATTACATTTAGTGCAGGTGCTCTGGAAGGGTCAGCAAATCCTGATCCACACATGGCACCGGTCTTGTTGGTCATGTTAATACAAACCCTGTGATAAGTCTAATTAAGTAGGTCACATTCCAGGAAAAGAGGATGGTTTGTGGTTACTGGTTACAACAATTGGAACATATATATTGTCATCTGTGAAACAGATATTCCATACCAGTCAACCATCCCGTGACAGTGTCCAAAAATTTTCAAAGGTTTGATTTCAACTTCACAGGTTTGAACTCTTGGCTTAGAAACTTCTTATAAGCAGCAACCATCTATCAAGGAAAGCATGATAGGAAATGCAAGCTCTTGAATATAAGCTGGGAGATAAATATATTCTGTATTCAGGCGATGCTGGATTGTTGCTACATAGAAATGGAAAGTTCACAATTGGGAAGCTGAAATCACCACAACCAACCCTCATTGTCAATTTCTAGATGTAAGTCAAGATATGAGGCAGACTTAACTGAGAAATGGCCATTTTAGGTCAAATACATAAATTTCCACATGTTTTGTCATCATAGTGGCATTACAAGTGACCTTGCTGCACTAAAGTGTCCAGTTTATATTAACCTGTTAATTCATCAGTACAAGAGTGTACACACTGAAATGTCTTGCCTGCTTTAGTGATCACTATTTATTTTATGTTTAGGACAAAGGTTCTACTAAAATGTCAAATGAACTTATCATTATTAATGATCCATATGAGCTGGTAAAGGTCAGACGAACCCTACTAGGCCAAAAAGTACATCTGACAATAATTGCTTACACCAAAAATAGTTCACCTATTGCTTGTAGAAACAAAACCTAACCATGTAAACTTGACATTGTCAAATGAACCAAGAAAATGAGGTAAAGGTCATATGATACCTGCTATCCAGACATATACAACTAACATTGTTAACTAACAAATGTAGTTGGCCTATTGATTACAGTATCTGAGAAACAGACTTAAATTGAAAAACTTTACATTTGACCGATGAACCATGAAAATAAGGTCAAGGTCAGATGAACCCTGCAAGACAGATATATACATGTTACAATAATTCCATACACCATACATAGTTGACCTATTGCATATAGTATCTGAGACAAGGACCAAACTACAGAAACTTAACATTTACCAAAGAACCATAAAATGAGGTCAAGGTCAAATGATACATACCAGACAGACATGTACATCTAACAATCATTCATACATTAAATATAGTTGACCTATGGTATCTGAGAAACAGACCAAAACACAAAAATATAACATCGATCAATGAACTATGAAAATGAGGTCAAGGTCAGATTAAACCAGCCAATCTGACAGGTGCATCTTACAATCATTCCATACACCAAATATAGTTGACCTACTTTCTAATGTATCAGAGAAATAGACCTAATCAAGTAGCTTTGACCTTGATCACTGATGAAATGAGGTTGGGGTCTTGTGAACCGTGTCTTACAGGAATGAAGACCTTGCAAGGATTCCATTGACCAAATTTATTATCCTATTACTCATTATAAGTGAGATATTCACATGACAAAAACTATAAAGTTTTTGGTGCAGTTGCTGAACCATGAAAATGAGGTCATGGACAATGATCATAACCGACGGAAACTTCGTAACATAAGGCATCTATATACAATGTATGAAGCATAGCCTCTAGATTGTAATCCCTATCATGGTCGTGCATATTGAGACTTTTGTTGCTTGGAGACAAACATTGGCATAATTTTGAAAGGCTTTAATAAGTCATGATACTATAATCAAGTTATCAAAACCCAATTCATAACAATAAAAAAACGTTCCTCTGAGCTCATTCTATAAATTTGGAAATTAAAGAAGGCTTAATATTCTATATTATATCATCTAATTACATCTGTCATTGTTACAGTATAACATTTCAACAAGTTGCTTTTAAAAAAAAAAGACAATACGTGAACCTTAGAACTTTTTTATGCTCTTTATTAATTCAACTAAATTAAAAATTATATATCAGTGATTTCATGGCCATGTGAGTGGAGGATGATATTTTCATTTTAAATCATTGTAAATCATGACAATATGAGAGTGGTGTTAATTATAAAGTGAGATGAAAATAAAAAGGGAATGTGTCCATGGGACACACATGATGCCCCTGCTTGCATATCATATACAGTTTTAAAGGGACATAACTGAAGAACGGTAAAAGTGACACTACCCAAATTTATAGTTGATCTGACTTTTGTGGTAATAGGTATTGTGTATAAGTTTCATAATATATGGTTGAGGCAAAGTTAAGTAAGAGAACGGAAACTTTTATGTTTGTAAAGGGGCATAACTCTAGAACAGTAAAACGTTACACAACCAAAATTCTAACTTGATCTGTGTTTTGTGGTAATAAGCATTGTGTATAAGTCTCATACCATTTGGTTGAGGAAAACTAAAGTTAGAGAACGGAAATGAAAAATTCAGCAATTTTCATTTGAAAAGGGGCATAACTCTAGAACGGTTAAAGTGACGCCACCAATTTCAAACTTGATCTGTATTTTGTGGTAATAAGCATTGTGTAGAAATTTCATAACATCTGTTGAGGACATAAGTTAGAGAACGGAAACCAACTCAGTTAAGGGAGCTACCATTTGATTTTTATGGGGGCTAGGATGAAAAATTTTGTCCTGCCTTTTATTTTTCCCTCTATTCGGTCCTGCCTTTTTATTTTTCATTCTATTCGGTCCTGCCTTTTATTTTTCATTCTATTCGGTCCTGCCTATTTTTTAGTTTACCCTGACTTTTTTTTATATGAATTGTCATCCTGCCTTTTTTTTGCAAATAATCTCATCCTGCCTTTTTTACTCAAAACTCCTGTCCTGCCTATTTTTTCAAATTTCATCCTAGCCCCCTAAAAATCAAATGGTAGCTCCTAAGGGTAAACGTAATGCCCCACCGCTACGTAGGGGGCATAAAAAAATGGATTCCCAGACGTATACTTTCTTAAAGAATGATAATGATTAAAACATGGACACATGTACCTTCTTTCAAAAATTCATAAAATAAATCTAGACATAATTAATGAGGCATTGCGAACTGGTCAGATCGTAGGAGACATTAAATGTTCCTTACCAATTATCAATAAGTGTAACTCTCCCACGAGACGCATTGAGAGATTTCTTGATCTAATTATAAAACCATTATTGAAGAGGCTTAACTTTTACATTCGAGATACAAAAGATTTCATTAATAAAATTGAGTCACACGAGGTCAAAAAAGCATATAAACGCATGCCAACAAGAATACCTTGCGCGGTAGTTGGGAGACTTTTGAAAAGGGACCCATGCTCAAACAATTTAAGCAAAAATTCCCGAAACACTGATAAAATTCTGAATTATACGCAACAAACATTTATTTAGTTAGCAAAAACGGTTTTAAGTCTTGAGATAAAAATCTAGAGTTAATTGTTTTGTGTATTTGTATTTTTTTCTTTTGCATAACATATTTTTGAAGACCTCATGAAAGATTAACATGCAATTGTTAAATCTATTTCCTTATTTAAAAAGTATATAATATATTTTTATTATTAGGAATATGATTATTTCCTGGGAATATTAACAAGCAGTCTTTATTTTATTTGTTTTATTTTCAGTTTTTAAACGGACATTTTGTTTATTTGATTTGTCAAAATGACGTGCATAAAATTTATTGTTACAAATCAACAAATCCCAAAGCCTACTATAACTCATTGTGTAGAAACCACAACACCATTAATATCTGGCACTGATGTTCGATACCATAGGTCGTTAAATCTTGACCATTTAACTTTCACTTGTTTATCAAACGTTGCAACTGTCTACTTTGCTCAAGTAAACACTTACGATGCATAAATATAGCTTTAACATAAATGTTTGAAAGTGATCTATAGATACATTTAGTTTATTATCATATATCAGATAAGAGAATAAGCGATTTGTGACAATTTCTTTATTGCGACGTTTTAAATATCTCAGATACCCCCGTATGGAGGTGCTCTTAATTGCAGGAGGCTAATACAGATAAGATGAATAAGTGTTCCGAATGAAGAATAATTTAGCTTCCGAATATTCCTCCATAGGCTATATTTCTAACTAATTAATATGCGTGAACCCTCAGGGGTTCACGCAATAAAGTTTGGATGAAAATGTTACAATCTGCATCCATCAATTTGGATAATTTACCTTTACAATGTGCTTTATGCTCTTCTTATTTGATCGACTGATTTATCATCGATCGACACAGGCCGCAAATGAGATGCCCGTGCCTTTATAGGATGAAATAGCATATTTTACTTTGATAATTTGTGTCGTTTCGTTGAGTTGTATCGTGGACTTTCAGATGTTCCCCCTTTTAATCATTTTTTTTTTATTATTTCCATTAAAAAACCTGTTTAAGAAGAGTGACCGTAAAATATGTATCATAACTATTCTATTAACAATTGACACAGTTTTTAGGTCTGGGACTTAATTATAAAATACAAATTATGGTACACTGTCATTTCATTATTTTCTCTTTCTTGCATCCTGTTATTTTTTATAGCTACACTTTCCATGCAAGTTGCTGAAATATGATATTTTTCATCAGTTACGGCCTGAGTATTATTCTATTTAAATTTTTCAACCTTTCATCCATATTTTTATACAGCCGCAAAAAAATTTTTGTGGTCGTATATTGGTATGACGTTGGCGTCGTCGTCGTCGTCGTCGTCGTCCGAAGACGCATTGGTTTTCGTACTCTAACTTTAGTTTAAGTGAATGGATCTCTATGAAATTTTACCATAAGGTTCAATATCACAAAAGGAAGGTTGGGATTGATTTTGGGGGTTATGGTACCAACAGTTAAGGAATTAGGGGCCAAAAGGGCAAAAATAAGCATTTTGTAACTTCCAGACATAACTTGTGTGTTAGTGTATGGATCTCTCTGACATTGTACCACAAGGTTCCATATCACAAAGGAATGCTGGGATTGATTTTTGGGGTAATTGCCTCAAAATTTTAGGAATTAGGGGCCAAAAGGGGCAAAAACAAGCATTTTCTAGTTTCATGACAATAACTTGTGTGTAAGTGTATGGATCTTTCTGAAATTGTACTACAAGGTTCCATATCACAAAGGAAAAGCTGGAATTGAGTTTGGGGTAATTGCCTGAAACGTTTAGGAATTAGGGGCCAAAAGGGCCAAAATAAGCATTTTCTAGTTTTCAGACAATAACTTGTGTCCAAGTGTATGGATCTCTCTGAAATTGTACTGCAAGGTACCATACCTCAAAGGGAAGGCTGGGATTGAGTTTGGGGTGATGAATCATAAGGGGTTCAAAAATTTGGGGGATTTTTTTTTCCTTTTTCCTTTTTTTCTTTCAAATTTTCCATTTTAAGTTGGTTATTTCTGATTTATATTTAAAAGCAAATAATAATGATATGGCAGGAGATACACACCAAACAGGATGTGTAAATTATTATATAATAAGTATTGTGCAATAGCAAGAAATTTTCAATTGCACAATATTGCGCAATAGCAAGAAATCTTCAATTGCACAGTATTGCGCAATAGCAAGAAATATCAATAGCACAATATTGCGCAATAGCAAGAAATTGTCAATTGTACAGTATTGCGCAATAGCAAGAAATATTCAATTGCACAGCATTGCGCAATTGCAAGAATATTCAATTGCACAGTATTGTGCAAAAGAAGATACTTTGTATAAATTGCTTATTTCTTGACCATTTTCAATGGGGTTTTATTCTTGAACTCTTGGGGTTCTTTAATATGCTGAATCTAACCGTGTATTAAGTTTTTGGATTTTGGGCCCCGTTTTTAAATTGGTCCACATTGAGGTTCAAAGGGTCCAAAATTAAACTTTGTTTGATTTCATCAAAAATTGAATTATTGGGGTTCTTTGATATGCCGAATCTAACCGTGTATTTAAATTCTTAATTTTGGGCCCGTTTTCAAATTGGTCTACGTTAAGATCCAAAGGGTCCAAAATTAAACTTAGTTTGATTTTAACAAAAATTGAATTTTTAGGGTTCTTTGATATGCTGAATCTAAACATGTATTTAGATTTTTGATTATGGGCCCAGTTTTCAAGTTGGTCCAAATCAGGGTCCAAAATTAAACTTTGTTTGATTTCAACAAAATTGAATATATGGGGTTCTTTGATACGCTGAATCTAACCATGTATTTAGATTTTGATTTTTGGGCCCGTTATCAACTTTGTCCACATTGAGGTCAAAGGGTCCAAAATTAAACTTTATTTGATTTCATCAAAATTGAACTCTTGGGGTTCTTTGATATGCTGAATCTAACCATGTATTTAGATTTTGGATATTGGACCATAATAGGTGAATGTCCAATTTAAAATTTTAAGTTCTTAGACCACATTCATTCTGTGTCAGAAACCTATGCTGTGTCAAATATTTAATCACAATCCAAATTCAGAGCTGTATCAAGCTTGAATGTTGTGCCCATACTTGCCCCAACTGTTCAGGGTTCGACCTCTGCGGTCGTATCAAGCTGCTCCCTGCGGAGCATTTTATTTAAAACGATTTGGTTACTATTCGTGTTTCCTTTTAACGTGTCATTGCCTTATAATGTCTATAATGATATGCATTCCTTTAATATGCAAACGGACAGGATCCTTTGTTCAAGACAGAAGCCACAAGATCAGGGTAGTTGCACTTTTTATGTATAACAAGCGTTTCACGTCTTTATGTGTTCGTCATGGTGCAAGTTAATTTCTCTGATGTACCCAACATCATCATCATCATCATCATCATCATCATCATCATCATCATCATCATCATCATCATCATCATCATCATCATCATCATCATCATCCTTACTGTGTTGACAAACACCTCTCAGTAAAGTTTGAGCTAAAAAGGCAATATACCTTTTACTGTAAATGCCATGTGTTACAATACAACTGTCAGTTTACCAGTGAAAAGTACATGAACCATCTCTCAAAAGGCTATCTAAGATGCTTCTCGTCATTGTCTTTTGTGCATGTTGGTGTCAGACATTTAAGGGATACACAGTAAATGCAATAAATTCGTGTTCCGTTTCATAGATGAAATTTGTCACTAAATATTTCAATTTGTTTTATTATCATGGATGATGGCCTCTATCCCATATAATGTTCACATTGAAATAAAGGATACCTCAAATAAAGCTTAGTATGTTTCGTGCATTAGCTCACTCCCGTATTAGAATAAAGTATTTTCTGATTGTTAAACTTTCAATTTGTATGAATCAACATCCCAGCAGCATTTGCACATGGAATATTTTTCTGAATGTTATAGATAAGATAAGATAAGATATTTTTATTCTAATTAAAGGGCCCATGAAGAGCAAAGTAATTTATTACAATGATTTTAATAATTGACACAGTAATTTTGATAATCATATATATAAATATGAATATAATCATCTCAATTCTAAGATGTTATATGATATTTCAGAACGTGCGTTCCCTGTCAAGATGTTCCTGATGAAAGGATGTTGCCTAGACGTAAGCTAATTAATTTGGGTGTTCTTAATAGTAAAGCTGAGGTCGTCTCTGAAGATTGGTAGACGACATCGTGTCTTGGTGGCCATCAGGGAAATTCTGTGTAACAGATAATCTCGGATAGGTTCCATTCGTTTCATTTATTGTAATCACATTTCCTGTCTCTATCCTTGCTTCACAAGAAGGTACTTTGGATAATAAAGTAAACATTATGATACATCAACTTTATTTGAACTTTGGTGGATAGTTGTCCTATTGGCAGTCATACCTCATCTCCTTATTTTTATATGCGGTCTAATTGATATATACATTGCATCTCCTTTTATTATTTCGATCTCTTTATTTTAGCTCACCTGACCCTTCTGGTCAGTTTAAGATATTACTATCACTTCGCGTCTGTCGTCCACTAAATTTAACAAAAATGTTCTCCTCTTATCGAAACTACTGGGCCATATAAAACCGAAGTTGACCACAATCATATTTGTTGTATCTAGTTAAAAGTGTGTCCGATGGTTTCAGTCTAAGACTCCCAACTAAAATGGTCAAGTGCTCAGGCAAAAAATAGAAAATAGTTGTCTGTTATCTTGTAAGCCATAATAAATAGAGAAAATCTGACGGATCGGAAATATTCAGAATGATGAGAGTTATCTATACCGGCTATTTTTTAACCAAAAGTGTCAGGCGACTCCTTATAGGAGTTATTGCAATTAAATTGCTTTTTTTTACTCGCCTATTACCTTGAAAACTATAATAAATATAGAGAAACTTTAAATAGCAAACATTATAGAAAGACTAGATCTATTTTAAAGTCAATATGGCCGAAATCGTCAGTCAATTCCTTATAAGAGTTATTGCCTGAAATTATGATTTTAACAATTTTGTGCATAGAATATGTTCTCAAAGGAACCAATTTATACAAAGAATATATTGGGTAAAACTCAATATGACAGTTACACAAATTCAATAGCAACAAAATAGAAACAACTAGAGGTCAATATACTTTAATGATGGCCGTACTTTAAAATGATGTCAAGCTCTTCCTGTCCTTACTTGTTCTTGATGTAGATTAATGATGCCAAAATTCACATTAATTGTTCAATGTCACTTGTGCAGATTAAAACATACACCAACACTGTCCTGATATCCCATATTCCCACAGGACTTACAATTTCTCGTAACTATTTATGAGTATAAGACCAACACCGAAGGGGCAAAATACATTGAAAGCATCCGGGAAACACAACTTGATGATGTGAAGCTATGAAAGATAAATTCATGAAAGGCAGTGGCTATTTTGCAGGCTCTGATTAAAACATATTAATTAAAGCCGGCAAAATGGTATATTTCTATAGCAATGGCTATTTTACAGGCGCCGGCAATATAGTGAATTTGTTATTTTGCCGGTTCTTTGTAAAGAATGAATTTTAATATTTAATTTTGAAAAGTACTACGAAAATGTGCATTGTCAATATAAAAGAATACAATTATTACTAAATATATAACAATTATTAAATAAGAAAACAGTAACAATATTTGAGAGATATATAATCGTTTAAAAACATTTATTAGTCAATGTGAAAATAAGAATTTGTGAAAAATTGAATAAAAATATTAACCAACCATTTGTTGCAATAAAATCATATAAAAACATGTAGTTAAAATTACTTCTAAAATCAGTCAAAGTCTTATGCTACATGAATGCATAAAATTAAAACCTTAGATTTTTTAACTGTATGTTATTAAAACATTTGTAATGGTTCCGCGGAACCCGGTGTCTCGCCTACTTCTGCTGTTAATCACAGGCTCAACAAAAATGAGGAAAAAATTATTAAAAATATTCCTCTCTATACTATCTTTTGATTGTAAGTAGCTTCTGTCCAAGTTTGGTAAAAATCCAGGATAGTTTATAAATCTAATAAATGTTTTAAAATTTAAACTGCAGACTGTATGTAATGTTAACTGGAAGAAAAACTAAGTCAATTTATAAGTAAAATACGGAAAAAATGGAACAAAATTTTAACAAAATTTCCTTCTAGATACTAGCTTTTAATCATAAACAAGCTTCTGTCCAAGTTTGGTACAAATCCAAGATAGTTTAAGAAACTTGTTAAAATTTTAAAAACTTTAACCACATAGTGAATGTAATGTTAACTGGCAGAAAAACTAAGTCCATTTATAAGTAAAATACTGAAAAAATGATTTTTTTTTTACAAAATTTACTTCTGGATACTATCTTATGATCATAAACAAACTTCTTTCCAAGTTTGGAAGAAATCCAGGATAGTTTAAGAAAGTTATTAAAATTTCAAAAACTTTAACCACAGAGTGAATGTAATGTTTCCTGGCAGAAAAACTAAGTCCATTTATAAGTAAAATACGGAAAAAATGGATTTTTTTTTTTACAAAATTTACTTTTGGATATTATCTTATGATGATAAACAAGCTTCTGTCCAAGTTTGGTAGAAATCCAGGATAGTTTAAGAAAGTTATTAAAATTTCAAAAACTTTAACCACAGAGTGAATATTTGTGGACGCCGCCGCCGACGACGACGACGACGACGCCGACGGAATGTAGGATCGCTATGTCTCGCTTTTTCGACAAAAGTCGAAGGCTCGACAAAAATGAAAGTAAAACATCTCATTGCATATCAATTTGATAAAACATTATACAATCTAACAAAATCAATCACATAGCTTAAAAATAAGAACGTTTAAATTAGATTTGCATCCAGATTCAGGGACAGTCTATACTATTAGTATAGAAAGTCCCTGTCCAGATTATAAAGCAAATTGATTGCTAATATTAGTTATATTGCGATGGTCTTTGCAATTTGTACTGTATACACTTTTTTATGTACAACTAAAATCCAACAGTGCTTTTCTTGGTCTTGTGCAAAACTGTATGGTCTTCTACACATATCTACAGCAAAACAATTCAGCAACAATTTTTTGCTGACCTGTCAGCAGTCTCGGATTCACGTATTGCTTTTTTTTAATTTTAAATATCGCAGTTATCCCCCTCTACAGTACCTATCCGTTCCGACATTTATTAAGGTGTTATATTTTTTGGTAAGGAATTTTTTCGATGCCAATGTTTTGACATAAGTATACTGAGCCTTTGTTCTTTCTTATTTAAGTAATGGATGCTTTTGAATTAAGTAAAATTGAAATAATCACAACCCAAATATCTGCGTTTATTCTTTTTGTTAGCAACGTCCAACCGCAGTATGCCTGTATTTATGTAGTTTGTATCTAAGGAAAATCAACATTCCAAAAAATCGTGCCACAACAATGAACACACCCTCCAAAGTTATTGCAGAGACACATGAAATTTAATAGATTTCGTAAATGTTGAAGATTTTAAATTTCCTCATACACGTTAGCCATATTGGGTGTATAGAGACATAAATTAGGTTCTTATACAACAGAGAAGAACCAAATAAATGGGTATTATTTTCTGTGAAAAAAGAGATATTTATATTTCATTATAATTGCCATCATTGTACACACATTCATGTAAAAATATCAATTTATTCATGTTTTGGGGTATAATGTCCATTGGAGTCTGGGAAAACTCTGACCAAAGACAAGTCAGACCAAGTCAACTCGAACCTATTTAAAGACAACTACTCTGACCAGTTTAAAAGACAACTCAAACCAGTTCGATCCATTTAAAGACACTTCTTATTAGTGTTAAAGACAATGCTAACAACTCATAGGCAACTTCTGTAGAAAGTTATTTGTGAAATCATGTCAGATTCAAGGACACAATGTAAACAATTAATAGATTATCATTTAGTAGTGACACAAAATTATCTCCCAGTCATCTGATTTCTAAGTATAGGAATATGATTTTGTTTGTTTTTTCTTGATTTTTTCAGTTTCCCCTCACTGAACTTGCTGTGGCTACTCATCTTGATGTGCTTTAATTAGCATGTGTGCTTTTACCATATTTCTGTAACTATAAATTATTTTATGGTTTACAAGATTAATAAGGAAGATCATCTCATTGAAAATAATTAATTTAGTTTAATTGTTTTTTGATTGCTAATTAATTAGTTAACGGGTTGCATCATGTGTTTGAAATAGTAACTTAAAGTTGTATAGTATCAAGATATCCATGTTGATGATTTTGATTAAAGTTTGCTAAATTAATTTTTTTGTTTATAAGAAAACACATGAACAGAAACATCCATACGATAAATAAAGCAACAAATATCTTTACATGCAATGTAAATATAAAACAGATTTTGGTCTTTTTATATGCCAGATCGCCTCTTAGTTATCCTAGTAGTCTTTCAAACTTTTCCGTGTTAAGTTCTTTAGTGATCTGATTGTACATGTAAGTTGCTTTTAAAAGAGGTCTGAGTTGTCTTTAAATGTGGTGCAAGTTTTTGGTCCAAGTAGTCATGTACAATGTATTCTACCCATTACTGGGGATAATACCCATTTATTAGGATCTTCCCCAACCTGTCTTTTAAAAGCAGATATAATTATTCCACAAAATTTATATCATGTACTTGTTAGAGATGTTCAATGGTTGGCATTGGTTGCACTCAGAGTTAATTACTGCTACCAATCCATTTTAAATTTGAAAACTGGATTGCAGTACTTTGGTAATTTTTGTAATCTTAATTTTGATGCATTGTGTACAGAAGTTTTTCATTCCTAACTTTTTAACTGTGATGCTTTAAAAAGGAAATATTTATCTTTTATGTTGTGCAAAGGATTTCAGTAAATGTTGTCAGCCTGTATTTTCTACGGTCAGATCTGTCATTATGTCATATATAGCACTGTTCATTTGAATTTAAAGGATCCTAAAATTTATGTTATAACTAGTATTCAAGTTGTATAAGTTTGTAATTATTCTTATGTCTATTAAAAAAACTTTCCTTTTCTTTGTCTTATGATGAACATGTATGTTCCTAGCAGTCTTTTGACAAGGAACATATATTTTTTTGTGGTGTCCATAATGCCTTCAAAAGAGTTGTATAACCAATAAACTATGACTTACATTGATTTTAAATGTTGTTCAATGCATACTGATTAAGTTCGTGTTTTGTCAATATTTAGTGTAAATTTTTCCGATGTGTTCACAGTAGGCTCTATCTTGTCAAAATTTTTTAAAGTAAATGGTCTTACACATGGTTAAATCTATAGACCAAAAGACTGCCTGAAATTAATGTTTTGATAGAAGCTTGTTGTCTAGTGTTTATCAGATCAATTGAAATATCTGGACTGGTAAATATATCAGTGGCAATATGAGGCTGGATCAGGAACTGCTTACCCTTCTGGATCACCTGAGTTCAACCTAGTTCTTGGTTGAGTTTATTTTGCTTAATCTTTTGTTTTCTATGTAGTATTTTGTGAACTGTCTTTACCTGGTTTTATTTTTTGCCATGGTATTGTTTTACTTGTGGATTTATCATTTTGAGTGCTCCCTTGCTATCTTATTTCCTCTCCCTCTGTTATGTAAATCTTATATGTCATATATATCATTCCTTGTGACATCATATTAGTATGAGGTAAACCCTCAGGCTTGATAAATATATAAGAGTCTTAGCTGTCTAAAAGGTCCTGTAATAAAATAAGATAAAAAGATACCAAGGGGGCATTCTAAAAATCATAAGTCCAATAATACAGAATACATGTACATATCAAAAAATAAAAATGGAAAAAGGACAAACAACAATAACAAAAAATTACATAGAAAACTTGGCAACATGAACCCCATTAAAAACAGGGGGGAAATTGTGTTCTGGAAGGGAAAGCAGTTCCTGCTCTACGTGTAGCACCCATGGTGTTGCTCATGCAATTAAAAATCCAGTAATAATGCGTTTACAGTAATGTGACTTATGTCACAATTGACAAAAAGAAGATGAGATTGAGGTTACAACAAGTGGCACATATTATAAATTATAAATTCTTATTACATATATTAATACCATACACACATCTATACCATTATAGTACATGTACTTATTATGTATCAGTGTTATACATTTATTAGTTTGAATTGTCTATTAGGCTGTTCATTCATTTGACATGTGGAGTATACATTAATGAGAAAAGCAATAAAGACCAAAACAGGCATTCGGTGTTCAACATTACACAAGAGTCTATATATACAATGATATACAGGTTGTTGGAACAAGTTACTGTAAATGTGTGCCATTGTGTTCTAATTTTACATTTCTTATTTATGTTTTCTGTACATAATCCTTGAAGTCTTGGCTCATTGTCATTCTGTTCATAATGAGAGTAAATATTTTCAATCTTCAAAAGATCCATCTACCTATTGACCAGTTGCCTGCTAAATGGAAATTCAAACCTCTTCATCAAAAAAAGAGATCACTTTTGTCTACTTATTACATTTTGTAAGTAATACTAATATAAATAATGATTAATTATTTTATTTATTTATCTGTCTTTCAGCTGAAACTAAAACAAATGTAATAATCAACCATGGAGTTTGAGAAAGGTTGATGATTAAAGACACAACATTTAGCTTTTGAAATAAATTCATGGTTAAAGAAAATTCATGATGGGAACTGGAATCCCTCTTCTGAATGAATATAAACGAGAATTCCTTTCTAAAAGATTTCCTCAGACACTGCTTGGAGGACCAAAATTACGACTTGGATACGAGGCACCTGTTTATGTTTATTTCCAACAGCTGTTATTATTTCTGTTTCCATTTTAATTGGAGGTATATTTACATTATTAGTAGAACTTAAAACCATAGATGATTATGTAGGCAGTATTATAACTGGAAGTTTGATTTTTACATGTGTGTTGATTGTGCAGTTGACATCAACAATAGTTCAAGCTCAGAATTCATCAGACCTTCCGTATCCTACAAAGAAAAATCTACTAGCGGAAGAAGATGAAATTGACTTCTTCTCCTGCTGTGGTGTTGAAACTTTGGAATTTGTTGTACCAAAGAAGAGATTCAAATTTAATATTGTTATCCATGCAGTATTGTCAGGATTTGTGTGTGGGTTGACTTTCATGTACTTATTACCAATGACACTGAATTCACTTTATAGTCACAATACTGGGGCAACAGTAGTATTGTACATTTTTGGTTGGTTGACATTATGCATAGCTCAGTACTCATTAACTGTAGGGTCACCACCAGAACCAAATACTTACAAAACACAAGATAGCTGGGAAATAGCTCCATTAATGAGGTCACTGTATGTTCTCATTTGTGTTTCAATTTATCTTATGAATAGGTATGTATAAGTATGTCATTTTATTTAAACATACATGTATATGATAAATACTATTTATATCAATACCAGTACATTGTACATGCAGATAGAAGCCATATTGGATAAAATCTGCAAATAATTCTAAAAAAGTTGAAGTATTTGCAAATTTTATCCAACAACGATTTCACAAATACATGTAAATTTATGATACAATGTACATGTATATGTACATTTGTATAGAAAATCACTTTTCTGAAGAATAAAAAACCAGCCCACATTATCCTGTATGAATACTATACTGTTAACTGTCTTGACACAGTAACATTTCATCATAGTAATCAACATGTACACAGTACATGACCATATTCAATCAAGTTAATTAAAAAATAACTTTTAATATTTATAAGACATGCAAAATTGTAATTAAATGTACATTGTATAGCAATTAAAAGTTACATATTTGTAGAAATATAGTATAAATTATGACTGAAATAGAAAGTGAATAGATGATTGAGATTTATATTCATAGGACATGTATATTTAGTGTAAAATAAATGTTATATTTTTTTTCAAATGCAGGTATTACTCAACAGTTTTTAATACAGCTGACCAAGCACTTCACATAGTTTTTGCCTGTTTACCTCTGGCTTGGATAACAGGCTTATTACCTCCCTTAGATGCTTTCATTCTCTGGTTATTTGAACAGATTCATGTATTTATGCTAGGAGGATCTCCTGTGTCTTCAGATATCAGGTATTTATTTATGTTTTTACCTTGTAAACTGAAATGAAACAGAAACTAATACCCGGTTGTAATTTTACTTAAATAAAGGGATACTGCACCCCTCTGCTCTTATAGTCCTGCCCTATATATGCAGTTTTTGTTTTTCTGAAAAAATAAAGGTAACATGTAGTTTCGACGTTTTTGAAGAGGTCTTTAAAAGGCTGTTAAAGAAATCAAAAGGAGCAACATTCAGAAAATGAGATAGAACCCCACTACATGTTTTCCCTTATTCATACAAATAAACACTTTCAGGGAGAATTATTTTCAAAAAGACTTTTGTAGCAATGAAGTAAATACAAGGCATAACAATTTTCAAATTGATGTAATGTAGTATATTTAAGATTATAAAGCAAACAATACAATTTGTTTTGTGACAAATGAAACTAAAACAGTCACACCTCTTACAATAAAGATGCTTAAATAAAAAAAGAAGTCTGAACTAATTAAATATAATTTATTTTTTCAGATTACTTGTTTTGTTGGTGATTTCAGTAACAGTATTTCTTGCTGCCTACTTTATAAAGAAAAGTATAGCAACAGTTGTAATATGTGCTTTGATGGGATACTTACTTAGCCTTGACCTTGGTGCAGCAGCCAATAACATTTATCATTTCTTACTGTTTAGGAATAAAGTGACATCTGGTACAGGTTCTATGGATGTAACAAGTCAGACATCAAAATATGGGTTTTTATGGAAATTTGGATTATTACAATGTCTTTACCATTTTTTCATGATGGTAATTGTAGGAGTCATGTCAGGAATGTTAAATTCTAACACAGGCACTGCCGGTTCTATAGATTCAAGTGCATGGAAAATAATCGGATATGCTATAATTGGATGTTGTGTTGCAGAGAAAATTTTTAGGGACTTGCAGAATGTTTACATTTTTTTTGGATTGTGGAGAAACTTGCCGTGTATATATCCAAACAGTAGAGGAAGATCATATGACAAAAGACGGCGGAGACTAAGAATACTAGGAGTAATAAGGAGATTTATAGTAAACTGGGGTAAGATTCTATAGCAATTCATAAAATTATATCTATAGAACAAGACCTTACATTGAATCAGTTTCATTACATGTACAGTCCAGCTATCGCAGATTCACCAAAACACGCGATTCCATGATGGAAATTAATTAAAGATCGTGGATTTCCGTGATGGACGCATTTAAAAGATCGCGACCTTTTACCTAAAAAATATCCAAATCTGGTCCGCGAAGTCCACGATGACAGTCGATTTACAGGATAAAACAATTCCTTTACTGATGCTAGCTGATACAATGTAGTTGTCTAAATGCGAGTGCAATGAGATAAGACAACGAGGTGTAATTGGGTCTACGTGCAGAATAATAACCAAAAAATGTTTTAAAGTTTTTTTATTCATTAAGCAAATGTATGATGTGATTACTAAATACTTCTTATTCTGATTCACCGATAAAATATTTTAATTTCATCCTCCCGAAAAAAGCTTTAAATTGTTAATCAAATTTGACACAAGCTACCTTTGTCGTACCTTAATTTGGATCTTATTGTGAGTTCAATAGATAAGCAACAAGGTCTAACTGGGTGTACATTTAGAATAAAAAATATATTTGTTTTTTTTAAGGCTTACGTATTCATAAAAATATGTATGTATGATGTGATAACTCATTTCTTTTTATTCTGATTAAAAAATAATTTTAATTTTATCCTCCAATAAAACAGTCAGGGTACTACTTATACAAGTAATTTTATTTACTTGAAGAAGTAAAAAAATATACACATATAAGTAAATTTGTAGGATACTTATACAAGTGAATTTTATTTACTTGTATAGGTAAAAAAATTGGCTTAGTTATGTCCCTTAGACAATCAGAATTTTTACTTGTATAAGTAAAAGTCATCCTTTCTTCTTTTCTTGAATTCTTATGATTTCTTTGCTCTAATAGAATTTTAAAATATGTACCCTTTGCAGATGTCTTTACTAATCATTTAAGTGTAATTTCATGGACAATGAAAATCCCATTTGTCTGTTATCTTCATAACACTGCTCATTTACAAGCCCCAAAGGAGCAATTTTAAAGGCCTTGCAAATATACAAGATCTTTGCTCAATCAGTTTCTTTGTTGAATTAATGAGATGAAACATTGAACTTTAATAAAAAAAATTGAGCAAACCTGGGAAAAATCATTAAAGGCAGGATTTTACATCTCAAAACTTGAGGATTTTTGTGGGATTGTAAGAAAATTTACTTATTCAAGTAAATTTTGAGAAAATTAAGGGAGATTATTCAAACATTATTTATTTACTTATACGTGTATATTTTTTTTACTTCTTCAAGTAAATAAAATTAACTTGTACAAGTAGTACCCTGACTGTAAAAGTGGTAAATTGTTTAATAAATTTAAAACATGCTACCTTTTTGTACCCCAATTGGGAAGTTACAAAGATTACAATGCCTGTCAATCATTTCCCTGATGAAGGTTAATAAACACATGACCTGTGTCGGCCAACAGACACCTGCTGTTTTAAACAAGTACGTGTCCGGTTTATACTTCAACAGGTAAACAGAAGTTGGTTAATAGAAATTGATAGGTGTTTTTATTAAATTGTTAAATGATAGTTTAAACCAAGCTTCACATGTTCTTAATTTAGTCTTTTATGCAACAAACGAAAGACCGCCATGTCAATCAAACTTTACCAGAGCTTGAATAGAAATAACAACAGGACAAGAGGAGTAATTACGGGTCAATGTGATTTTAAATAACAATACACACAACCAATAAACTGACAAATATATTGTTTTCTCGCTATTAGCTTTTATCGCCACAATTAATTCTCATGCACATTCATTGTAACAATAATTAAACGTTATATTTTATCGATAACATAAAATTCTGCATTATTACAATAGATATTCTATTGATTTCCACGAAGGTCCACGATAAAAAATTGACCTGTCCGCGATCATAATGGACTTTTCGCGGCATATTATAGGTGAAAATATAATTTCCCCGTCGCGATAGTCCGCGTCTTTAGATGGACTTTGTGGGAATCATCTTGTCGGAGTGTACCATTCATTCATTCATTCAATTGTACCTCAAGGAAGTCAGGATTTGGATAAGAAACACTTTAAATTGTCACCATGGTAAATACAGTTGGTTTACTCAGGTTTATTTTTCCTAAACACATGAAGATTATTTACAAACATAAAAAAAATGACTCATCAAAATTTTTGTATTTAAAAGGTGTTGTCTTTTATTGCTAATGAATAAAATCCCAATTTTCTTTGCAGTGAGTCCTTTCGTTATGTTGGCTTATATATCAATCCTAATCACCAGTACAGACCCAGATTCTGTGTCCCTGACATCAGGAATGGACACACCAAGAGCTGTGTGGTACACCTTTGGTACTGTTAGAGTATTTAGATGGGTACGCTGATTAAAATGTACATGTATATTCAAAAACACAGCCTTTCTTAATTAGGACATATTATATACATGTAGCAGGAGGAGCAGATAATAACGCATTGTCACTAATGATAAGCATCAATAATTTGCAGAAACTTCATTAAAAAAAAAGTAAACATCTTATTCAACTGCATGTTAATATTGATAGCAAAATCAACATTTGATTGGTTGAGACTATCCCAAGTGACGTCGAACAAAACTCCATATTCCCCTCTGAACGTCGGGACTTCTATGTTTATGTTCATGTTAATGTTTATAACGTTTTGAACAGGTTTTTTTTTAGAGATAGTATAGTAATTTCATTTTCAAAATTAATTCAGATCTAAAAACAAAACAAAAAGAATAAATTATTAAATTTTTACCGATATTAATTATCATTGTTAAGGTAGTGTTTAGTTAAAAAAAAAACAAGCAGATAAATAAAAAGGTCTGTTATTTCAGGAATACCTTGCAAAAAACTGGGTGGAAATATCTCTTTGAGTTTGAAAAGTTGTGTTATTTTCTCTCTGAAAAGTATATATTGAAATATAAATTTGTTTTCACCTCAGACAAATATAAATCAAACTGAAATATCTCGAAAAGTAAGTCATGAGGATAATTTTCTTTGCATTTTTCAAGATTGTATATCAACTATGATGTGTGTAAAATTTTCAAGGAAAAATCAATGTATGATCTCTTCTGTATCATATACCATTAAGTTATAGTGATCAACTCAAACTAGATACAAATAAGTATGATAGTATTGAAATCCAACACTTTTTTTTTGTTCTGAAGAAATTGTTAGATGAATATGAGTTATGTCCCCTTCTGAAAAATTATCTCAGAAGTTGAAATTATGTAAATTCAATAATAAATGTGACATTAATGTAAATGCCAAAAATTGCAACTGGATTCAAGTTAATAACATTGCAAAAATAAAAACTTGAAAATTAAATCTTGTTTGTAATATTCTGCTACAACATAATAACTAATGTTCAGGTCACGTCCTGTTTTGACTGATAAAACATAAAAAATCAAATAGCTAAAGAAGATGTGTTCTCGTTTATTCGGAAAAAATTATATTTTAGATTCCGGTTAATCAATTGTAAAAGGACCTTCTAGAGCCTCAATAAGTACGCACAAAAGTTTCGTTCTGCATCTTTAAAACCTGAATGAACTTTCCCACGGTCGTCCAGAAAGGTCACCTGAGTTTACTGGTACGTGATATTATTTCCCGCCCTTTAAAAATCTCGTGATGTGGATAAAATTAATGTTAACTATTTTTAGCATTTAACATTGTTAAGTAAGTCAAGTTCAAGTTCAACCCAAACTGTTGATAACTGACATGTGTATCGTGGTATTGTCTTCGCACGGCAAATAATTTTTTTAAAATCTTTTAAGATCACTGTTCAAAATACACAAATTTACATTCATTGTGCGAAAATAAATATTATACAAAGACGAGTTAATGCAGCTGTGGAAGTATTCCTGTGTAACCGAAATGTATTATTATCCTAAAGTAATGCCAACAAATCGTAAAACGAAAATGCCGTAAATATTAAGCATAACAAATGGTGAATAATATTTTCTTTTTTACTTGCATATACAAAACTTTGTGACACGTAATTTTTATGTTTTTCTTTAAACTGCTCTCATTAATTTAGCGGAAGTTTCTGGTTATTTTACACAAGTATGTCCATTTCAGAATAAAATATTAATTTACTGGTGAAAACATCGAGGTCAAAATTAAGTACAGTTTTTATTTTTATAAAATTTTAATGCAATTGAAAGAATTAACAACAACATTTTGCTTTTAAATCTTTTATTCATTCAAGCAATGAGATAATCGTAAAAGAAAATGCTGTAGACTTACATAATTATTATGCCTAACGAATGGTGAATAAATTTTCCTTTTACTTGCATATACAAAACTTTGAGACACATAATTTTCAAATAAAGACTTTAACTTTGAAGTAGAATATTGCTTTTTTCACTATAAAGTTGCATTGATATATCTTGCTGTTGTCTGATGTCAAAGATTGCAATAATCATGATAACAAATTTATGCATCAAATTTTCAATTTACAGTTAGTAGATCATATCCAAAAATAACTGAATAAAAGAAGTCTAGAAATACATGTATCTGTTTTATGTTGCAGATTTGGCAGGGAACAGTTAGTAGTCTCTTAGAACTCTCAATTGTTCACATAATACTGGTCACCATTCCAAACAATTCCACAGTTATTAGTTATGGAGTACCAATACTGTCACTTCTCATTGGACTTTCCAGAGACAGATTTTTCCAGTTCCATTGAGCAGCGACTGTTCTATCTGCACCATTACTCTCACTCTTCACCTTACCTTTGTTCTTCATTGGATTTCCACGTCCAAACAAGTTCTGGCCAGAGGCAGTAGGAGCATCAGCTAACAGTAATCCAGATACTATGTTTTATATGCAAGTGGCTCCAAAGTTATCCCAAACTTTAAGGGCAGCATTTGCAGATGGCAGTCTTGGTAGGTTTTAATATCTGGTTATGGTTGACAGAAACTATAAAAGCTATGTATGAAACATTTTTGTAATATTTTACTTATACAGGTTAGTTACTGGATAACAATTTGAATACTGTAAATTCAGAAATTATTGCATGCATTTATTATTGCGATTTTTCAAGAATGGACACAAATGCGAAGTTTAATTATTGCGATTTCAAAAATCTGCATACAGGTCTATGTTTCTTTTAAAATTTTGTTAAAATTTTAAGTATCATGTCATAATGTAAACAGGGTCAAATATTTTTTTTTTTTCAGTCGATATTGGTATGACGTTGGCGTCGTCATCGTCGTCCGAAGACACATTGGTTTTCACACTCTAACTTTAGTTTAAATAAATGGATCTCTATGAAATTTTAGCATAAGGTTCAATACCATAAAATGGAGGTTGGGATTGATTTTGGGGTTATGGTACTAACAGGAATAAGGGGCCAAAAGAAGCATTTTTTAACTTCCAGACATAACTTGTGTGTTAGTGTATGGATCTCTGACATTGTACCACAAGGTTCCATATCACAAAGGGAATGCAAGGATTGATTTTGGGGTAATTGCCTCAAAATTTTAGGAATTAGGGCCAAAAAGGCAAAACAAGCATTTTTCTAGTTTCATGACAATAACTTGTGTGTAAGTGTATGGATCTTTCTGAAATTGTACTACAAGGTTCCATATCACAAAGGAAAGCTGGAATTGTATTTGCTGGTAATTGCCCAAATGTTTAGGAATAAGGGGCCAAAAAGGGCCAAAATAAGCATTTTCTAGTTTCCAGACAATAACTTGTGTTCAAGTGTATGGATCTTCTGAAATGGTACTGCAAGGTACCATACCACAAAGGGAAGGCTGGGATTGATTTTGGGGGTAATTGCCTCAAAATTTTAGGAATTAGGGCCAAAAGGGCAAAAACAAGCATTTTCTAGTTTCAGGACAATAACGTGTGTGTAAGTGTATGGATCTTTATGAAATTGAACTACAAGGTTCCATATCACAAAGGAAAGCTGGGTTTGAGTTTGGGGTAATTGCCTTAAATGTTTAGGAATTTGGGGCAAAAGGGTCCAAAAACAAGCATTTTTCTAGTTTCAGACAATAACTTATGCTCAAGTGTATGAATCTCTATGAAATTGTACTGCAAGGTCCCATACCACATAGGGAAGGATGGGATTGAGTTTGGGGTGATGAATCATAAGGGGTTCAAAAATTTTGGGTGGGATTTTTTTTTTTCTTTTTTTTCTTTAAAATTTTCCATTTTAAATTGGTTATTTCTGATTTTTCAATTTACAGTAAGTAGATCATATCCAAAATAACTGAATAAAAGAAGTCTAGAAATACATGTATCTGTTTTATGTTGCAGATTTGGCAGGGAACAGTTAGTAGTCTCTTAGAACTCTCAATTGTTCACATAATACTGGTCACCATTCCAAACAATTCCACAGTTATTAGTTATGGAGTACCAATACTGTCACTTCTCATTGGACTTTCCAGAGACAGATTTTTCCAGTTCGTCTACAAGTTATATTTTGCCTTTACTCTTCTGCTCACATCTGTATCAGACAAGAAACAGAGGAGAAAGTCAACAGTTCCAATATTTGTGTTATCAATATTATTTTTCCCTGTGGTACTGGGAATCATTGGAGCAGCGACTGTTCTATCTGCACCATTACTCTCACTCTTCACCTTACCTTTGTTCTTCATTGGATTTCCACGTCCAAACAAGTTCTGGCCAGAGGCAGTAGGAGCATCAGCTAACAGTAATCCAGATACTATGTTTTATATGCAAGTGGCTCCAAAGTTATCCCAAACTTTAAGGGCAGCATTTGCAGATGGCAGTCTTGGTAGGTTTTAATATCTGGTTATGGTTGACAGAAACTATAAAAGCTATGTATGAAACATTTTTGTAATATTTTACTTATACAGGTTAGTTACTGGATAACAATTTGAATACTGTAAATTCAGAAATTATTGCATGCATTTATTATTGCGATTTTTCAAGAATGGACACAAATGCGAGTTTAATTATTGCGATTTCGAAAAAATCTGCATACAGGTCTATGTTTCTTTTTAAAATTTTGTTAAAATTTTAAGTATCATGTCATAATGTAAACAGGGTCAAATATTTTTTATTTTTTTGCGGTCGTATATTGGTATGACGTTGGCGTCGTCATCGTCGTCCGAAGACACATTGGTTTTCACACTCTAACTTTAGTTTAAATAAATGGATCTCTATGAAATTTTAGCATAAGGTTCAATACCATAAAATGGAGGTTGGGATTGATTTTGGGGGTTATGGTACTAACAGGAATAAGGGGCCAAAAAGAAGCATTTTTTTTAACTTCCAGACATAACTTGTGTGTTAGTGTATGGATCTCTCTGACATTGTACCACAAGGTTCCATATCACAAAGGGAATGCAAGGATTGATTTTGGGGGTAATTGCCTCAAAATTTTAGGAATAAGGGGCCAAAAAAGGGGCAAAAACAAGCATTTTTCTAGTTTCATGACAATAACTTGTGTGTAAGTGTATGGATCTTTCTGAAATTGTACTACAAGGTTCCATATCACAAAGGGAAAGCTGGAATTGTATTTGCTGGTAATTGCCCAAATGTTTAGGAATAAGGGGCCAAAAAAGGGCCAAAAATAAGCATTTTTCTAGTTTCCAGACAATAACTTGTGTTCAAGTGTATGGATCTCTCTGAAATGGTACTGCAAGGTACCATACCACAAAGGGAAGGCTGGGATTGATTTTGGGGGGTAATTGCCTCAAAATTTTAGGAATTAGGGGCCAAAAAGGGGCAAAAAACAAGCATTTTTCTAGTTTCAGGACAATAACGTGTGTGTAAGTGTATGGATCTTTATGAAATTGAACTACAAGGTTCCATATCACAAAGGGAAAGCTGGGTTTGAGTTTGGGGGTAATTGCCTTAAATGTTTAGGAATTTGGGGCAAAAAAGGGTCCAAAAAACAAGCATTTTTTCTAGTTTCCAGACAATAACTTGCGTTCAAGTGTATGAATCTCTATGAAATTGTACTGCAAGGTCCCATACCACATAGGGAAGGCTGGGATTGAGTTTGGGGTGATGAATCATAAGGGGGTTCAAAAAATTTTGGGTGGGATTTTTTTTTTCCTTTTTTTTTTCTTTAAAATTTTCCATTTTAAATTGGTTATTTCTGATTTATATATTAAAGCAAATAATAATGATATGGGTTGAATAGGTAAATTAAGAATTTTTAAGTTCTTAGACCACATTCATTCTGTGTCAGAAACCTATGCTGTGTCAAATATTTAATCACAATCCAAATTCAGTGCTGTATCAAGCTTGAATGTTGTGTCCATACTTGCCCCAACTGTTCAGGGTTCGACCTCTGTGGTCGTATCAAGCTGCGCCCAGCGGTGCATTTTATTTAAATAAATAAATCAAACCAGAAGTCTTGACGAATATAATGGTTCAGTAGAAAAAAAGGTAGAAACATATTTAAATCATCCAAACAGTTTTGGTAGATGAATTGTGTTTCCTATTTTTACCAAAGTCATAAAGTTTTCTTCACATAGAACAAATGGGTCTTTCTAAATAGTTTTACGTTTGTCATTTTGAGGTCTTTTATAGCTGACTGCTTGCTCATTGTTGAAGACCGTACAGTGACCTATAGTTGTTAACTTCTATGTCATTTGGTCTCTGGTGGAGAGTTGTCTCATTCATTCATTGGCAATTATACCACATCTTATTTTTATACTTTTTAAATAGTCTTGTATATGTTGTCAAGAAAATGCTCAGGATACCTTATAATTAAAACATAAAAAATCAATACATGTATATTTTTGTATAAACACCTTATATTTCAAGTAAACAGGAAGAGTATTTTTAAAAATATTACCAGGTAGTCACAAAATTTGAATGATACACATACATACACACATAATTCATAATAATTGAGATTTTCTGTTATTCTTATATATGAAGTAGAAATGAAAACCCCTATAATTTTGATCTTTTAATTAGGGTTTACCTATTTGTCTTTTTTAAAAGGTGAACCAGTACCAGGATTTCATTACCTTGTCAGATTCCAAGACAGACTTGTTTGGGTTATGGTTCTTGAAAGAGGTTATGGGTTCTGTTCTTTGAATATTAAAGGATTGGAATTGCAGGAAACATCTTGTCACACAGCTGAAGCAGCAAGGATAGATGAAATATTTGAATCAGCATTTGAAAAGGAAGATGCTTCTTGTATGGGCTATATGAATGAGTATCCAATGCACACATTGACACCTATGGATTCTGCAAATGTAGAGGCATATTCTGATGCTAGAAATGTTTTGACAGGAATAATAGATTATCCTGCTAATTATGATATTGTCATGTCTTCTTTCATCAAAGCTTTAGTATGGGTTCTAATTAGACATGTGAATCAGATCAAATTAAAGGAAGGAAAGAAAAAGGGGGATGAAAGTTTGACCAAGGCTAAACAAAAACCTGTTGAAAAAGTAGAATTGACAGAATTTAAAAAGGAATCTAATAATAATTTTTCAAATGGTCTCAATGGTAACTTAAGACATTCCAATACTGTTACAAATACAGAAAATACAAGGAAAGGAAACTTTCCATCAGTTCATAAAACAACAGTGGAAGTTGTGGTAGATAAGGATAACAGAACAACTGTCCGTCCACCATCATCAAGGTCTGTTAAAAGGAAGTCATCATGGTCTTCTCTCAATAGTTTTACTGACAGTATATTTTCTGAAGATGGTTTATTCAATGATAAGAAACCACCTAAAAAAGAAATAAAAAAGCCAATAGTATCAAATAAAACATTGAAATCTGATGACGATATTGATGTCCTTGATGAGATGTTAGATGACCTTGACTTTGGGTTACCAGCTATGGATATAAACCAGAGATCAAAACCTGTCAACAATACATCAAAGGCTCCAATAAAAAAGAACCAGTTTTCGTATGGTAACACAATTTATAAACCTGTAACCAATCTAGCAGGGTCACCTGACTTTAAATGTCCACATTCCACTCAGATAAGTTTACCATCTAGGTGGAGAGAATTACCATTAGAATATTCTCAGCTGTCTCGGTACTTAAGTAAATTCCCACGTGACTGGTACAAACATGTATTGGGTTCATTGGACTGGTCAAATACTGGACTGTCAACACAGCAAGTACTTGGAGAAGTAACTGGGGACGAAGCTCTACTTAATTGTTACTCACAGCTCATAATGGCTTGTTATTCCATTTTTGAATCAAATGGTATGTTTAATAATTGTACATTTGTTGTGTATATTATTTTTCAACACACACACTTTTTGAATTTTGAACAATAGGAACAAAGATAAAACAATTTTTTTTTCTGTCTATGAATTTAGTTACTGTCAAACTGCATTGAAGAAAATGTATAAAGAAATGGTAGATTTTTAGTATTTTTAAAACAACCTGAGATTAATTTTAGTTTGTACTAGTAAATTTACCTGACTGCTAATTCCTTTGAAAATCTACACATAAATGAAAAAAGTCTAAAGCCACTACATTTTACCAGTGGCACATTACTGATTAAGAGGTTTTAATTATTTATACAAATGATTGTTATATTTATGAATAATTAATAATGCAGTGCATTGAGATCTTTCAACATGAGACATTATAAGAATAATGTACCAGTAGATAGTATTTGGTGACATAGATATAAGAAGATGTGGTATGAGTGCCAATGAGACAACTCTCCATCCAAGTCAAAATTTATAAAAGTAAACCATTATAGGTAAAAGTATGGTCTTCAACATGGAGCCTTGGCTCACACCGAACAGTAAGCTATAAAGGGCCCCAAAAATTACTAGTGTAAAACCATTCAAACGGGAAAACCAACGGTCTAATCTATATAAAAAACGAGAAACACTTATGAACCACATCAACAAACGACAACTACTGAACATCAGATTCCTGACTTAGGACAGGTGCAAACAAATGCAGCGGATTTAAACGGGTTTGGTGACATATATATATATATCGTTGTTGTCTAGGAAATTATTTTCTGAAGTGCATTATATCATTTGAGTTCTAATCGTCTAATTTTATAAGAAATATCTTCACTTTTTGGTTCTCCTCAACCAAGTCTGTGCCGGTATGCATCTATACCTTTAATGGTATTGTTTGCAGATGTATCTTTAAAAGTCTGAATATATGCATATGCCATAAGATGATGGTCAAATAACCTACATTTTATAGTCGATTCATTTTGAATTTTAGTGTGATGACAAACTTAAAAGAGTCTAATCGCTTCTTACAAAGTTATGGTCACCCTGACCTACATCTCATGCTTCATTGATTAATCTGAGCTTATTTCTCAATTGATTTTTGAATTTCGTAAACTAATTTTTATGATGCAACTTGAAATAAATATAAGCTTAAATATCATTAGTCATCTTCCTGAATATGCATAATATATCTGCCACTGGACATTAAGCAAGAAACAATCAATTACCAATATCATAGTCATATAGTCATTTATTATAGCCTACATAAAATAATGTTTTGTCAGAGTTAAATTTTCTTCTATTTCATATGACTATATTGAGTTTATAGAGACAGATGTTGGAAAGAAACAAACATTGTACCATATTAAATTTATCTTATGGATGTACACCTCTGAGGAGCCAAAAATTCTAGAATTAAACTTTTTTTCTGATTTTTGGGTTTATATGACTGTAAAAAAATAAATGGTGAAGAAAAATCATATGGTGGTGCACTTCTTTTTTTACTACGGCCATTTGAAAGTACTTAATTTTGATGATTTTCCCATTTTTCATCAATTTTTACCCATTTTTGGACTAGTATCATGAAAAAAATCACAGTTTCACAATTTAACATTTTTTTCATACTTTCACTAAAGATGAAGTGGACCAATCTGAATAAATTTAACTTAAAAAAACTAAAGGTAGGTGTTAATATAAGAAAGTTTTATAAAGTTTTGTTGCTTTTTTGTGTCAAATTTACCATGCTGTCAATTTTGTAAATTTGGGATTTTTCTCTTTTTTTAGAACAAAAAGCATATTATTTCAACTTCTTTGTTATAAATGATTGAAAAAATACATATCTAAGAAATTTGAATTGAAAAAATTGATATGGGATGTACATGTTTCTGGTAAAATCATTTCTTGTACCCCTCACCCATTTTCTCAACATTTTGGCTAATGAGACTGACTTGATTGGTTATAAAATTTGAAAATTTTATTACTCAAAAACTACTCATTGTAAATACACAATTTTTTCACAGAGTTCAGTTTGATTATACCGTCTTTTGGGATGTATAGTGCGCATTTGTGTATAGTGCGCACCCCCTTTATGGTCCAAGAAACGTGAGAAAAAAAGTTTATTGTTCGTATAAGACTCATAGATATTTTCGGAAGAGTTACAGCTCCAAATTCGGCAAACAGGAAGTCTATCGGTAAACAGGAAGTTTTTTAAATGGACACCAATGTCGGAGAATTCCGTACGGAATACGTAATTAATATGAAATTGCAAATATTCTGACAAATGAATAAGAATTTTATTAAATTGAGATAAATCTACATTTAAGTTTGTTTTTTAAAACCAAATTTAATAAATTGTTTGAGTATCAAGGACAAGATTAAATATCCAAATTAATGTTCTGATTGAAACAATAACATAATTACGAATCAGTCAAATGATTATCATTAACATCATTAGTGCTGTAATAAATTGTTAAAATCTCATTATTTTTATTTTTTGTTTGTTGATTCTAGCTGTTAATCCGGTTTATCCCACCTCAATCAACGGGTCTAATCAATGTCAAAACAAATCAGTGACAGGTTCAGAGGAATACATCCTTAATTGATTATCCACAGTCTTTTTACCGATTTGAATTACAATTCTTTAAAATTGTACTTCTACATTCCAGGAAGTGTTAAAAGTGCTAGTCAGTTGTACAAGTATTACATTGGTGATTTACCATGGAATGCTATGTTGGATTGGTTGTCAGAAGACAAGCAGTTACATAACCTAGTTCTTAGATCATACAGGTAATTATAGTAAAAAAAATTCTGTTTTAAGCAAAAAAATCGACAATAGGTTTTTATACGACCGCAAAAAATTTGGGTTCGTATATTGCTATTAGTCATCGTCGTCCGAAGACATTAGGTTTCGGACAGTAACTTTAGTTTAAGTGTATGGATCTGTATGAAATTTAACCCTACAGGTTCAATACCACAAAAGGAAGGTTGGGATTGTTTTTGGGGGTGATGGTTCCAACTGTTTAGGAATTAGGGGCCAAAAAGGGCCCAAAACAAGTATTTTTCTAGATTCAGGACGACTGACTTGTGTATAAATATATTGATTGCTGTGAAATTGTACCACAAGGTTCAATACCACATGTAGAAGGTTGGGATTCATTTTGGGGGTAATTGCCCAAACCCTTCAGGAATTGGGGACCAAAAAGGATCTAAAACAAGCATTTTTCTAGTTTTCAGACAATAACTTGTGTTTAAGTGTATTGATGTCTCTTACATTGTACCACATTTTACAAAATAAAATTTCTTCAAATGTTAAATTTTTGGGAGGTCAATTTTATTTCTCAAGATTTAAGAAATTGTCAATTTTCCAAAGAAAAATTGGGGGTCACAATTTATTTTGCTAATTCTTTGTATATAGTCTGAAAACAGATTTACTAAGTATTGCGCAACAGCACAGTGTATTGCACAAAAGCAAGAAATCTTCAATTGAATATAAATTCAAATCATATAACCAATTTCAAGTTCTTTGACTACATTTATTCGTATCAGAAACCTATAATGTGTCAAATATTTGATTACAATCCAAATTCAGACCTGTATCAAGCTTGAATATTGTGTCCATTTTTGCCCCAACTGTTCAGGGTTGGACCTCTGCAGTCGTATCCAGCTGCGTTCAGTGAAGTAGTTTATTTTACCTAGTACTTAATTTTTATGCCCCCGCCGTAGCGGAGGGGGCATTAAGTTTTATCCTTGTCCGTCTGTACATAGATACGTATGTACGTCCATCCGTCCGTACGACCCAAAATTGGTTTCAGTTCTCTAACTTTAGTTTGCCTCAACCAAATGTAATGAAACTTATACACAATGCTTTATACCACAAAACACAGATCGAGTTTGAATTTTGGTGGCATCACTTAAACGGTTCTAGAGTTATGCCCCTTTATAATGGAAAAATTGCAAAATTTTTAGTTTCCGTTCTCTAACTTAAATTTGCCTCAACCAAATGTTATGAAACTTATACACAATGCTTATTACCACAAAACACAGATCAAGTTTAAATTTTTGTGGCGTCACTTATACGGTTCTAGAGTTATGCCCCTTTATAATGGAAAAATTGCTAAATTTTTAGTTTCCGTTCTCTAACTTAAATTTGCCTCAACCAAATGTTATGAAACTTATACATAATGCTTATTACCACAAAACACAGATCAAGTTTGAATTTTGGTGGCGTCACTAAAACCGTTCTAGAGTAATGCCCTTTATAAATGGAAAAATTGCAAAATTTTTAGTTTCCTTTCTCTAACTTAAGTTTGCCTCAACCAAATGTTATGAGACTTACACACAATGCTTATTACCACAAAACTCAGATTTATTTCAAATTTGGGTAGCGTCACTTTTACCGTTCTTCAGTTATGTCCCTTTATAACTATATGATACGCAAGCGGGGGCATCATCTGTGTCCACATGTGGACACAATCCACATTTATTTATACATCATTTCAGATATGGTTTCAAGTTGATGCTGGACCAGATATTGATAGGAGAAGCTAATACCCCAGAGGAGACCCAGGAATACTTTGAGGAGTATGACAAAGAGTGGTACATTGGACTGGAAAAGGATGATGATTGGAAGGCTGCTGTATTGTCGTCAAGGAAACAATTATTCTCAATGGGCCACAATAAAGCACAGGTAAAGAAGCTAGAAGTTTGTAGTTAGTTTTTTTTTAAATTATTCAAAGTCAACAAAAGGGATCACATGCTGCTAGTCACTAATGTTACAATTTGTGATTCTTTATTTCACTTGATGACAGAATACTACTAGTGCCGATTTCTTTTTTTACAAACATTTTCTCAAAATTGGTCATTGCCTCAATCAAATACTAGGTAATTAGAACGACTTTGTGTCTCTTCAGAATTTTTGTGTTCCTTTGTTGTTAACCTAATTGCCTTTTTTGGGGTGGGAAAGGGGGCATTTGTTGTAATTACCGACAGTTTAAATTGTGTAATAATTTCCTGCTAATTTTTAGTTTATGACATTATTGACAAATTCAATACATTTTGTATAATACTTAAATTATTGTATTTATCATGCAAATTTATTTTTATTAACTAAATTTGTTGTCACATATGGTTTAACTGAAACTTTAAGGAGATCATAATTAAACTTAAAGATATCTTGAATATCAAACTTTGATCTAATTTAGGAGAATAAAACCAGGTTTTACCGTATTCCATTCTTTTGTAGGGAACCTATAACAGTAGAGTTCTTTCCCTACAGCCAGTGATGGCACATATTGGGAGAATGAATCCAGAAGTAGTCAAGGGGCAGTGGGCCAATCTAAGTCTGGAACTATTATACCTAACCAACGATGACGAGGAGCGTTACAGTATACAAGCACATCCTACAATTCTCAGAAATTTGACTGTACAGTCTGCTGACCCACCACTTGGATATCCTATTTTCTCATCTGAACCTATAAGCATTCCAACACTGTGATCTTAAATGAGATTTTATGTTTTTATATATACACCCAATGTGACCCCATTTAATTTCTGTAGAAAGATAATGCAATTTTAAATGAAATTTGATATTACTGAAGAATTTATTCTGGTAGTTTTATTAATTTGTAACAGATCCTTCGAAGTTTCTTTTGCTCATGATATAAAAAGTTTTATAGAAGAATCAGATTTAAAATAAGTAATGAAGTTGTTGTTTGCACCAAACCTTTTATTTTATAATTAATTTATTTTGTTTTGGTTGACAGAGAAAAATTTGATGTGTAAAATATTCACTTAGCAGTTTTCTTTATACATACAGCAGATTATGAATTAACAATTTTCTTTATACATACATCAGATTATGAATTACCAGTTTTCTTTATACATACATCAGTTTATGAATTGCAACTGTTACAATTTTTGTACATTTTATATAATACCAAATGAATGAACTGAAAACTATAAAAAAATTAATCATGAAAAATAATTAGTGTAAACTAAGGCTATACTCAACAATTATAAGCATCTGGTTAATTTTAGGATTTTTTTTGGAAGGGAGAACATCTTCTTTTATTTTGTAACTACCTGAAATGACATTCACAAAACTAATTCATGTAATTGGAAATATGATTATATGGTGCCTGAAAAGTTAATTATATATATTTGTTGACCTTCTATCTAAACTAATATAAACTAATAAGTGTCAATGTTGGTGCCACATAATTGAGAACAAAAGCAGCTTCCAATTTATAGCAAGATTTTAAAGTTAACTATAACAGATTTTACTGTACTTGATTTATCAACAGTGCATTTTTTCCACAGTAGAGAAAGCTTTGTGCAAAAACTACATGAACATTAGTTTCAGAGTATATGTTTATGAACTGCCACTACAAATAGTGTTGTTAATTTTTTTTTTGCCATAACAATCACTCTTTTTTACAGGTAAAAATCTTCATTTCTGTTTACAATACTGGTTTGGGATAGTTGCTTTAGGCTTCTTTGTTGTTGCTTAGAGGCGATAATTTTAAGAAGATAAATGTTTATGTAATGCCCAACAAGAGACTTTATACTTAAGCTCTCCATTCTTTGTTTTACAGGATGTTATATATATTATATATCATTCATATAGTAAGTCTTTAGTTTCTTGATTTGACACAAGTCTTAAATTGTATTTGTCAGAAAGAAATTGATGTAACTTACTCTAAAGGGTACTCGAAATTCAGTTGACAATATTTTTGTACTTTGAAATGTGCATGCTTGAAAATGTACAATTTAAATCTAAGACAAAAGTTACTATTTTTTTTCAATTCAAAAGAACTTTACAGTTTCCAAACATTAATGACAATATAATGCTGTAACACTGTTTCTGTATACAAGACATTTGTGTTCACAAGTTCAAAATTGAGAGATAGTTAGTATTTGCATCTTTACTGCTGAGGATCATGGATTTTGATAAATGAGTAGAGGAAAATGGAAAAGGACTGGGGGTACATGAGAAAAAAATTGCATGAAATACTAAAGAAACGACTTTTGTATCAATGGAACAACTCATAGGCAAACATGTCTGAAGTAAACAGCAATGTTCTGAAGCATCAAGAAGGTTATTTCAAAACATATCAAATGACAGTAAATAATAACTGATGGTAACTATTCCTTAACCAGTATTTCATTTATAATCTGAGTGCAATCAGTTACATTGATCTTGATTTAAAATGTTATTAACTTATTTGTTGTTATATATGTAAGAACACAATTAGATATTACTTTACTATTTACTGATTCTCCTGTAAATTTTGTACAATTGTAGATCATGTCTTACTTCTATGAGGTGTGTAGTGACTTGACTGCATGTTTGGCAGATCATGTAGGATATTTTTGGTGAATATTTTAAGAATAAACAAGGTTGATAAGCTTTCCTTTCATATTGATAACTATTGACATATCCTTTTAGTTTCTAGCTGCCAATTTCTCATTTAAAACTGACAAGAATGTGCCATACGAAGTATGTAGTTACATGTATTTCAGTATTAAATGTGTACATATTTTCTAAAGTACACAGATTAATATTACTGTAATTCATATGTGACAATAGAAAGTTGATGACCATTTACATTTGACTTTTTAACCAAAGGCTTTGAGAAAAAATACTGTCTAGAAACAATACCTGTATTGAAGGCAATCTTTACCCCTCAGTGCTCACATGGGCTAGGATTAATGAGTTAATATCAGTTGTAAATGATCACTCACACAAAGATGTTTCTCAGTGTTGTTCTGAGTCCATGGCTGCTACAGAAGATTTTCAAACCGGAAATTAGACACTATTTTAATAGAAAATATTAATAAATGGTCCTTAACTTTTTTAGGGAGTATGTATAAAGCAGATAAAGTATTTTTAGAGTTTCAATTTTATTTTTAACAAATCATATCAGAAATTTCTACTTAGGAATTAGACTTACTTTAACTTTTTTTATTTACTAGATGATTGGGTATATTTTATTATCATTATTACTGTTTAATTTTAATTTTTTTAAATGTTTCAATGGACAGTAATTGTGCAGGAAAAAAAAAAAATTCTCTTGTTTTTTTTTTTTTGTTTGACCAATGTCTGCTTAGGTTAAGCAGTTTTTAATTTTATTATTTATTGATTGATTTTATCTGTGATATGTTAAGAGATAGATATCAGTGCTGGTTAAAACAAATATTGAGTTCAGGTAACTTTTTTTTACATTATAACTTACCTTGTTTTTGCACTCCTAAGCTAAAAATGTACTCAAAACCTTTGTCTTTATTTATTGTTACCATTTTTTTTAAGATATATGTTTTTGTCAGTGTATGTCCTTTTGAATTTTATTTTTCATATTTTATTGAAAAACATTTTTCTGTAAAATTGATATCTTTCCTAGCGGTTTTCCAATTCAATGTAAATTCATAAATGTGAATAAAAACATTAATTTGTGCAGTAAGATCTTAAAAAATATCAATCTTGGAAAATTGTTCAAAAGCAATTAATTGCTTTCCCTTATCTTATCAGTTGTTGTTAGGTCCTGCACCATACAGGAATCTGCATCAAGCAATTACAAGTATTTATGTGCCAGTAAATAGGCCAATATTAAAACATTATATGTACAGATACCTTTATACCAAATTGATAAAACCTCTTCACCCTAAATGCAATGAGGGAATACCTGAAATTATCAAAACCTTTCAAATTTTCTAGTTAAACCCAAGAAATGGGCTCAGGTACACAAACCATTGATTATTTAGCTTAGAAACAAGACATTAAGGCTTTTTTTTTAGAGCTTTAGTGAGTGGACAAGTCGGTTTGTTTAAAAAGGCCTATTTAACATAACCTTAAAATTTAACCAGTTATCAAAATATTTATTTGCTTATAAGTAAAACAGTTTAATTTTTATAAACATTTTGACCACAAGCTTTATTTAATACTATATATATGCCGTCCTAAGCTTGTGTGTTTTAAGGCTTACTATTGTTATAGATGTATTGATTGTTTTCGATTTGTTGTTATATTGTGATGGTGATATTCTACACAGATCTGAATTATGTGACATTTTGTAATAAATATTGTTTTGTGAAAACTTTTTTATGCTGCCGCCAATGTGCCTTCCGTCCGTCTCATTCTCGTTTCCGCACACTAACTTTAGTATTCCTCATCCAAATTTACAATGCTAAGAACCAAAACTCGTAGACAAAGTTAGAAATTTGGGCAGTGAGTCACTTACCATTCTAGAGTTATGCCGCTTAATAACTTGGAAAATTGCAAATTTTTTCATTTCCGCACTCTATTTTGAGTTTGCCCAGTGCAAATTTTGTGAAACTCATACACAATGCTAAACTCACAGACAGAGTTCAAATTTGGGTATTGAGTCACTTACCATTCTAGAGTTATGCCCCTTTATAACATCCAAATTTTTTCATTTCCAAACTCTTAAGTTTGCCTCATGCAAATTTTATGAAATTCATACACAATGCTAAGAACCAAAAACTTGCAGACAGAGTTCGAAATTTGGGCAGTAAATCACTTACTGTTCCCAAGTTATGCCCAAATATAACTTGGAAAATTCTTACTATTAAGGTCATGATTTATATTTTGATGCTTAGTTTATCAAATAAACAAGTAAAGCTAAATAAGAGATAAGATGTAAAAGAAAAAAAAGCATTATTCAAGAACTGAGAAATTCACTGGACACAACAGAACTTATCAAAAAAAATTATTACATTAGAAATAAAAAAAAAACAGTGAAAATATGAAAATAACACACAGCACAAAAATATCTAAGACCAGAACTATTGAATTATTTTCAAGTATTATAAGCAAGCTTGAGTGGGGCATTCATTTTCCTCAGACACATTCTTCTTTTATTTAAACCTTATTTGATTACACGACAGGACGATGTTGGGACTTGCATGGCACCGTGCTGTTTTGAAAAAAAATCCATCTGTACCATAAAGAATTCTGTAAGTGTCATTATGAAACCAATCCAAATGCATGAATATGGAAGTTCCTGTGGTATTTTAAAAATTTCTCAAACTAAAGAATGGTTTTATCTTTATAGCTTTGAAGCTAGATACAGATCAATATAGCAAGATTTTAAGGATATGTTCTTTTTGCTAATTAAATTACATTTGATTTATGGGTATCCTGAATTATGAAAAAGGGGGCCCTATGGCAAGACACTTATATATGTAGCTCCATGAGAGGGCCCCTCCTAAAGCTGCCTCTCTTAAGGTGATTTGCAATACGCAGATGACGTATAACTGTTGGAGTAACACATGGCACAAACTAGGTACTTTCTATAGCATTCTATATGACATAACATTTGACTTGAAAAAATGGTAATAATCTGTCCAACATAGGTCATGCACATCTGCAATCACTGTTCTTAGATCAAACAATGTTGAAGGAAAACCATTGGAGTTGAACATGACACAAAGTAGGTTCAATGGCAAAAATGACAAACTACACAGCAAAATTAAAGATTTTCTGTTTTAATCTGTCATATATAGGAGGTACACATCTCCAATATGTGTGCAATGAGTTTGAATAAAGTTGAAGGAAAACTGTTGACACTATGCATGACACAAACTAGATATATGGGTTTATGACAGATTTACTGAATGATGGATTGATAGACTGTGTGAAGCACTTACTTGATAGTACATTTTGTATTAGTAAATTCTATTTTTAACATTTGCAAATTTATATGGATTTTACTTAGTTTTCCTGATATCATTCTTCACTTGGTTTATATGGATTTCTTCATTTTCAGGGTCGCCGCGATATAGCCTTTCTGTGCTAATGCGGCGTAAAGCAAACAACAATCAATCATTTTCAGGGCACTTCATTTTCTACATTTTTTTTTAAAGGTCTGTTAAAAAGAGTTAGACTTTCTTTCCAGAATTTACATGAATATAAATGAAATACGATTAGACTGAAACATGACAACCAATCTATTTCAAGAAGGTTGCATGTAATTGAACTTTGTCAGCAAGATATTGTCACCTGACATTGACCTAATTTTCATGCTTTCATGTGGATCTTTTTCTTGCATCAGTAGTAGCTTTATATGAACACAAGGAAAGTTCGGGTAAACATCAATGAGACAGCGACCTACAACACACAAAGCAGAAGAAATCTAAAGGTCTTCAATTTTAACATGTACCAATATGTCAAGCTTTAAATTGCCAAAAATGTATTTAGATTTCACTGAAGATGACTGCTCTATTAATATTAAGTTTTTTTAGCACTCACCTTCCCCTTATTAATTTCAAAAATGAAAGATCCTTGTGAGCATGCTCACATACCCCAGACCCTAACATTGTTACTGGGCAAACAAATTCTTATCAGATTCCTAAGTTTGAAGACTCATAACTACTAGAAAAGTCAACTGATAAAAATTTCTTGTGGATATGCATATCTACATATTATGTTCTCATTATCTACAAAGTTTCATCAAATTATGTTGTGTGGTTTTAGAGGAGTTAGGCTGACAAACTGTTGCAGTAGTATAATGTGGCTAAAATTCTAAGTTCAAAGGGGCAGAATTTTTCTGTCGATATGCTCATTTTCATCTTCAGAGCATGTCTTTATTAACTACAAAGTTTCAATTAATTCTGTTGTGTGGTTTCAGAGGAATTGCACTTACGAACTGTTGCAGTAATACATTATGGCCAAAATTCTAAGTTCAAGGGGGCATAACTCCTAGAAAAAATTCATATTTTCATGTTGATATGCACATCTACATAGTATGTCTTGTTTATCTACATAGTATATTTAGGCAAAAATTCTAAATTCTACATAGTATATTTAGGCAAAAATTGTTAGTTCATAGGGGCACTACAAATAGGAAAAAAATGAATCGTAATTTCCTGTCGATATGCACATCAACATAGTATGTCCTTATTATACCCCACGCAACAAAGATGCGGAGGGTATAATGTTTTTCATCCGTCCATCCATCATTCTGTCCATCTGTCAGTCCTGTTCAATTATTTTTCTGGGAGTTGTGCCCCTTTAACTTAGAATTTTGGCCAAAATATACTTTGTCATCGCAACTCCTCTTAAACCACAAAACAGAATTTCATGAAACTTTGTAGATAGTAAGGATATACTATGTAGAAGTGCATATCAACAGGAAATTAGGATTCAATTTTTTTTCTAGAAGTTATGCCCTTTAACTTAGAATTCTGACCTAAATATACTTTGTCATTGCAACTCCCATGAAACAACACAACAGAATTTCATGAAACTTTGTAGATAATAAGGACATACTATGTAGATGTGAATATCGACAGGAAATTATGATTCAATTTTTTTTCTAGGAGTTATGCCCCTTTGAACTCTTTTGTAGAGTTAGGAGTCTTTGAACTTACGAATCTGGTGAGATTTTGTTTCTCCAGCGACAATGTGGGGGTGTGGGGTATGTGAGCATGCTCACAAAGGTTCTTTAATTATCTACAAAGATCATGAAATTCTGTAGTGCGGCTTCAGAGTAGTTGCGATGACAAACTTTTGCAGTAGTATATTTAGGCCAAAATTCCATGTTCAAAGGGGCATAACTCCTATAAACAAGAACAATACCAAGTCTGGACCTGCATCAGTGCATGTAATTGATTGACGTAATATCTAAACTGGAGCATAACTGAAGAATCCCTTTCACTGATTCCAAGAAAACTTTGACAAAAATTTTCATTGTACAACCTGTGCTTTAATTTCAAACTATCTGCAAACAGGAAGTGCCTACCTGGCAGATGTAAAAATTACTTATTCACTACAACTGAACATTATCAAGCTGCAGATCAAATATTAAATCAGTCCCTTCAATAGGAGCAAGGTAAACTTTTGACAAAAATTTTCCTTGTACAATGAGTGTTGTAAAATTTCTGACTATCGGCAAACAGAAAGTGGATATATGGCAGATGTAAAAATTGCAACATTGCTTATAATTTAACATTATAAAGCTGCAGACCAAATATTAAATCTTTCCCTTTCATTGAAGCCAAGAAAAATTTCAGACAGACAGACATAGTTGAGCAGTTACTAGACCTGCTTCGATTTCGGCTAAACAAGTAGAAAAATTTAAACATAATTTCGTGTCAATATGCACATCTTCATAGAATGTCCTTATTATCTACAAATTTTCATAAAATTCTGTTGTCTGGTTTACGAGGAGATGCAATGCTAAGAACAGGACTGATGGGTCAGAAACATTATACCTATGATACAAAGTTGCTTGGCCAATACAGAAACATAAGGTCTGTTTTTCAGTAAATAATAGGGATGTCAACTCAGTAAAGATTTAGTAATCAAGTACTCGTTGGATTTACCGAGCGATACTCGAGTACCATCTTGGAAAAACATCTACAAAATGGAAACACAAAATTATACCCATTTTACGTATTGTGGATCGTTGTCTTATGGACGTAAAACCCTCAACATTTTTACCTAGGACTAGATTATAGTCCCAAGAATTGATAAAACTGAGAATCGAAATGGGGAATATGTCAGAGACAACAACCCGACCAAAGAGCAGATAACAGCCGAAGGCCACCAATGAAAATCCCGCTCCTGGAGGTGGTCCCCAACAGGCCCCTAAATAAAATTGTGTACTGGTTCAGTGAAAATGGACGTCACAATAAACTTCAAAACATATAAAGGCACTAAAATAAAAAAACATACAAGACTAACAAAGGCCAGAGGCTCCTGACTTGGGACAGGCGCAAAAATGCGGCGGGGTTAAACAAGTTTTGTGAGATCTCAACCCTCCCTCATAGCTCATTTACTACAAGTACTAATTATGTAAACTGGCAATTATTTAATCAATTGACCAATAAACATCTATAGGCAAATGATTACTCAAATAACAGTATTTGGGAATCGTAAAAAAAACACATTTAATGATCAACAAAGTGGGTGATGATTAGAACTTACTGATACCTTTAACCATTTTCTGAGGGTCGACACAGGGTGCAACGAATTTTTTCTAATTTAGAAATATTTTTCAACTTTTTATGAGACGAGTCGATTTCTAAAATGATGAAAGTATTTGCTCTGATGATACAGAGTCGGTGGAATGACTAGACATGTTCAGCTAAAAGTGTAAGCCCTGGAAAGGTGCTCTTGTTCATAGCCTACCTCTGTTCGAGGGAATTTTAAATGACAATTAAAACAAAAATTCGATACGTATTTTAATTTTAATAAATTTGTTATTAATATTAATTTTCCTGGGAGGCGCTCTTAATAAAAATATTTTTCTTTAAGAAGGCAACAACATTCTAACAGAAAACTGATAAGTCGAGTATTATTTTGGTATTCGATACTCGGTACTACCGAGCAATACTTGAGTACTTGAGTACTCGTTGACATTTCTAGTAAATAGTCATGATAGGTGAATCAAAATATTCATCATGTTGATTCATTGCAAGGGGTATATAATAATCAGATACCTTAAGTATTGCCTTGACATATATCAAATTGTACTATTCACAGTATCAAAATGTAAAATAGCACAAGAGCACCTGGAAATAGCAACTTATAGCGATTAGAGACTAAAGGGAGATAAATTCCACAAAAAATACCAAACGTATATGGCTGCATAAATGATCATGACCAAAAATCCTACACAGCTTTCCTTCTAAAGATCTCTGAGATGTGATCACAAGAACTCTTGAAGGATTGGACAGAAGCTTTGTATTTCTATGCTTCTCTACAAATCTGTGTGGAAAATAACTGACCATATCTAGAATTGACCTCTGAATAATAATTTCATGCTTTTGTAAGGTCAGTATTGATTGACTGATTGATTGATTGGTGTTTAACGCCACTTTCAACGCTTTTGTGCTATTTCGTGGCGGTCAGTTTTTATTGGTGGAGGAAGCTGGAGTTCCAGGAGAGAAGCTCTGAGCAATAATTTCATGCTTTTGTAAGGTCAGTATTTAGAACAAGTTAAAAAGTAAAAAAAAAAAACTCTTAAAATAAATTAGTTTATTCAATAAACAATAAATATGAACAATATTAAAACTCTGATATTGATGAACATATGAATAAAACCCTCAACCCTAATAATGAAATTTTCTATGTTTTTTTTTTTTTGGAAAATATATATATGTATATATCTATTCTACAGTTTGTAGATTTGTCATGGACAATAATAACACCTACAACCTAACCATTAAAACTAGACTGCACTTTAATAACTTTCATCAAAAATTTTACCAGACATTACAATGATTAATGTTATCCCATATTATTAAGATCCCTGTGCAGCTGGTTTAATATCCCAATAAGATT